>NQII01003724.1:10225-242865 GCA_002778355.1 Clitarchus hookeri | reverse complement strand
GGACAAACAATTTATAAAACAATTCAATGCATTTTGATACACTGTTTGTTCGAACTGATTTTATTGCATTAATTTCTTTCAGGTGATTACAAATTTAAATGATTAAATTGATTATTTGCTAATAGCAAGTGACAGTCACTAATTATGATTTATTGAGTCGAGAGTATTTTCTTTGTAATCGAGAGTATTTTCCCAGATATAACAATATTTTCTGTATTACTTCTTCCAAAATGGCGGGCCAACAACTATATCCCGTTTTTATTTACGATGCATACATGGCGCATTGTAAACATAATGATTAAGTCGGTTGTTTTCAATATATGACACAGAACCTTAATCAAAAAATTGTCTTAATTTTGGAAAATAAGCAACCCAGTGTGTGCAAAAGATATTTTCAGCCTACAGGCATTATTCATAAGCTACTTTAATACAAGTGGCGTCCAAACATTTTTAGGGGAGAACGCGTACTCAGCAGTTTTACAAACGCAGACAGGGGCGTAATCTCATAAGCCGATCTTTGCTTTGGAAAGGAGGCAAANGCGTACTCAGCAGTTTTACAAACGCAGACAGGGGCGTAATCTCATAAGCCGATCTTTGCTTTGGAAAGGAGGCAAATAATAAAATGATTATCGACACAGTTGAGTATAACGCACCCATAAATTTGAGTTTTCCAGATGTAGTTGTGAATAGTAATTTTACTGCCTTGCTGTATNAGTTGAGTATAACGCACCCATAAATTTGAGTTTTCCAGATGTAGTTGTGAATAGTAATTTTACTGCCTTGCTGTATTTGTTTTCAGTGTCCATATCTTTCCTGTTTGTATAAACTGATAACACAAAAACAAATACTTAAAAAAATAAAGAAAAAAACTTTAATGCCTGTTACTTCAATGTAAATTAAAATGGGTGAATTAAAACGTGCGTCATTGTGCACTATAGAATGAAAACGTGGCTTTCCCTGAACTAGAACAACTTCTTAGTTTCGCAAACCTTAGTATTTTTATCCTTCCAAAACATTTGCTACGCTGTTGATCTATCGCTTTCTTTTTTGCTAAAATTACTTGGTGGTGTTCTGCTCGTCAGCATACTTACCCTCAACCACAAACCCAAATAGTCTATCAGCTGAGCGAAAAAATAGTATCAGTTCCGCAGCAAAGACGTGTATGGTGTCATTTTATTCAGATTTTCGATTAGTTCACGAATGTGCTAACCTGGAAATCGAAATCGATAGCTATCAATTAATTTTTATTAAACAAAAATAATGTTTTTTGTTGTAATAAATATTTAATAAAAACTTTTAAAATTAATGTTAAGTATTTTATGTTATACGGTAAAGCAAATAGTCTTAAGATGACGGTATATCGACTATAGTGGGCTCCGAACCACTGACCACCGACTTGTTGCTTGGAAATAAATAGCACCGTTTGCGCGCTAAAGAAAAGCGGGGCTTCATTTTATTTAGTTTTTTTCGTAGATTACAAACATCCTATCCAGAAATAGAAGTTAGTAGCTTTCTTATTTTCTTTNCATTTTATTTAGTTTTTTTCGTAGATTACAAACATCCTATCCAGAAATAGAAGTTAGTAGCTTTCTTATTTTCTTTCCTATAAATTGTGAAAAAGCGTCTTTTTTTTGTATCAAATTATAAAAATGTATTAACACCATTTTAAAAATGCGCATGATAAAACGCTAAATAATCTAAAATATACAGAATATTATTTAAAAACATATTTGTCAAGTGTCAAAGTGAGGCATGTATAAAATATCCTAACGATAGGCACGCTTTNGAATATTATTTAAAAACATATTTGTCAAGTGTCAAAGTGAGGCATGTATAAAATATCCTAACGATAGGCACGCTTTAATAATATGCTTCCCATGTACTTAAAATGTGTCAAATTTTGGTATGTAAGAAATTAATTTAGTTTAATAATATCTAGTAGTCTACCTATGCAAATATTGTAATATTATTGTTATAAACATAGCANAGAAATTAATTTAGTTTAATAATATCTAGTAGTCTACCTATGCAAATATTGTAATATTATTGTTATAAACATAGCAGAAACAGCTTTGAACATATAACATAGCTCAGTTTATTAGACATTAAGACATTCTTCACTTTAATCGTCGTTGTCGTAGTAATTGCCACTATTACCTTAACCATTTAGGCTCCCATCCTTCTGTAGCAATTTATTGTACATCGCACAAGCATCTACAGATATCAGTGCATGGGAGGTTGACGTCGGTACACGGGCAGAATTCTGGTTGATAGGCTTTGCATTTGGTGCAAGATACCATCTGCAATTACTTTCTTAGGAGCTGGTAGACTTCCAAGCCATATCATGTAAATACAGCCGTTGACGTCAAACCAGTCGTGGCGTAGGAGCCATCTGAAAGCGTGCCAGCGATCTCCGCCGAATAGCGGCCTGGTAGTTGACTCTACTCACATGAAGGCGTAATGCTGAATGACAAGGAGGTAAGAGTTATGACATAACATTACCTTCTTTAGAGCAATATAAATCATATTGTAATTTGTTGATGTCATCGGTTTCTTTCCCGCCGTACATTTGACACAAAAATTGCTCCAGGCTGGCATTTACGGGCTCGCTAATAGTCTATTCTTCGCCGAGGGCTTTGAAGGATTGAACGAAGTGAGTTACGGTGCTCATTAGTTTAAATGGCGTTCCCTTGCCTTCACCATAGTAGGCGTAAATACTGTCACAGCCTGTGAAGATTTTAAAACCAATTAAGGTTTTATTGAAGTCGTCTATATTGCATCCATCTGGTAATTTAATACGTAACTTGCTGGCTACATTCTTATGAGCAACAATCCGATCTTTTCCCTGCTGGCATATTTTCACATAAAGTTGGAATTTGATTTGTTGTATGAAACGTAGCATAATCACTAATACATCAGTGTAATCAGCATGAATAACTCCAAGGACATTGATCTCGCCGACGTGTGAAGCATGCAAGACTAGCGTTGTGTCGGCCTCTTCATGGCCGCAGGCAAATTATGCACAATGTCGCTTCATCTGATGTCACTTTCCAGAATTTGTCTTAAGTAGCAATTAACGTTGACGATGACGTATCCCAAAATAATTTTAAGACTGATTCACAAGAACAGATGAACGATCTGTCAATAGTACAGACATTTATTTAAGTGGACCATCTCACGCTGATATTTAGAAAAGAATACGAGCTGCATGAGGGAAATTCACGACCTTAATAAAGTAGGAAGCAATTACATTTTGTAAAAAATCCACACAGGAAACTACAGCCGCAACGTTCCTTTTTAAACACATAATTAGAAGTAAAATTTACGTTAGCAACAAAACAAGACAGAAAATAAGACATTTCAATTATCTTGGTTGTGACATCTCCTATGATTGTAAGAAAGTCACACAGAATAAAGTAAACAGGTTTGGTGATGTATATGAAGCAATCAACTGACACTTAAAAAATAATGAAAGAAATGGAAAAATCATTTAAAATTTTACAATAATGTGGCTATCACAACCTTGTTTTACGTATGTGAATCCTGGACGTAGAGTATGAAACATATTCAAAACACAGAAATGAAATTTTTAACAGCTGCTGACGGATGTAAATCGTAAATTATAAGATGCCACATTATCAAGGAAGCGAACATGCGCAGTATAAAATAAGAATTCGTAAAAACAGAGAAAGATGAACCAACCCCCCTCCCCCTTCACCAAAAAAAGTTTTTAAAGACTGTCAATCAGAATGAAAAATGTCAAGCCAAATGGGAAAAGAGACCTTGGCAGGCCGAGTAGAAATTGGGAGACATAATAGGCAATAAATATTCTAAAACGGGCAGTGAAGAAGAAGGTACACTGCAAAACTGATGATGGTGCGGTATTTCAGCTACCACTTATCGATCTGTTTCCTCAATAAATATTTTTTTCAGTATACGTAGATTAATAAATACCAAATACATACACATGTGAATTTATTACTGCAACCATTATTTATGTACACATTTGTACTTCTAACTGCGATACTAAATTATAATGCAATACTTGATCATATCATCAGTGGAAGAATTGATTAAGAATTGCTCAGAGTTTTCTTCGTTCTACGAGCTAAATAAGCAATGGTGCCTGTTAACAGTCTAACATTGTTCAGTAGTTTGCCAACGATAGCAGAAATAGGGTTCTAAATATGGACATATTGTTTTGCTGAAATCTCATATTATACACGTTTGAAGTCCTCAGATCTTATGTTAAAGTAAGGTATAGAAACTAAAATAACAATAATAATAATTAACCTCTGTTGTTGAGGTTATTTTGACTACAATGATTTCCTAGAATTATTGTGATAAATGTAGTAAATTTTTACAATTGCAATGATAGTATTATCTTTTTTAATCAGAGTTTACCAAAATTTTCTTTATTGCATAAAAAATATTTTAACACTACAAAACTGCAGTATTTGCCACTAATCATTTTCATTAAATATAAGAATTATGTTTCATTCAGAAATATATAAAAAATTCTAGTAATAAAATGTTTATATTTTTGTAGAGTGTTTTTGTTAAGTGTTTTTTGATCAAGTAACATTTTTAACGGTATCTCATTTCACCAATGGTCTAATAAAATTTTTTATAATTTTTAACCAATTTTGTATTTATTTATTTATCTCCACATAATTATAACATATTTTAAAAACGGATTTAGAAAAAAATTATGATAATCAGTTTAGTAATGCATGTTAATTACTAAAAGTTGGTTTTAATGTACATTTTCATAAATGCAGAAAATAAATTGTCTCCTAATTTGTTGGGTTTCTGCGTTTACCTTGAGTTCTGTAAAAATCGTAGTAATAACCATAAATGAACATAATTAGGGAAATGCCTTCGCATTTATTTTTCATTCGTTGCGCTGCCAATTTTACTATTCACGTACAAAATTAAATGAAGTTATTTGGTTATAAAACCAAAATATTTTGTTGGGTTCTACTTTGAAAATAAAGGTATAATTTCAATAAGGATAAAGGATGCTATATAACTGTTTTTTCGAGTGTAAGAACCCTGCTTCCCGGACTCTGGAAAATAGCTTGCAGGTAATTTCTACCTCCAAAGGCTTTCTTCTTTCATCATACGGTTTCACAGGGGGAGTTGTTATTTATTCATGGTGACTTCATTGTGAGTACGAGGGAATGCAGCCCGCTTTGAAGAGGAGAATATTAGGGTACATGTGATCTGCGCTAACGTGAACCTGAGGGAGCGTGGCGAAGCAGGTTTCATCGAAAAGGACGCATAGGTACACCAAGAGCATAAAAAAATAAATTTTTTATTAACGCGTTTTGTTGTCTTTTTATGGCTGTAGAAACTGCATCCAGTCAAAACCCTCACTCAATATCCATCTCTATTATATACTTCTCAGTGAAATCATTTTGCCTTGACTGGTTCCATTTCTCCCTTCTCGTTTTCTCTCTTCTCCCGTATTTATTTACTCGTATTTAAAAGACACGCCTACCTGGCGCACGAACTGCGTTGCAGTGTTTCTAAAGTGCAGGTTTTGTTACGAAGATATAAAAAGTACGCCCAATGCGCTGAACCACGAAAAGAACACACACTTCAGACTACGTCTGTAGATTTCCTTTAAGACGTCACGCACATAAAAATCACCATTTAAGAGCCCTCCAACATCATTAAAAACGGCTTTTTTTAAAGAGCTGTATCTCAAAATATACGCGTCATATACACACAAAAGTACTAAAGGGACATTCACTGAACCTCGCTACAGATTATCCAACAATAAAAGCATAGAGTCACAGCTAAAACTACCGTAGGTACACGAAACACTGCGAGGACACTGCACGCCAGTTCAGAGCCCTGCGCGTATAGGCTGTTAACGGTAAAGTGAGCACTTTTGAAAGCCCTCTCGTTTGGAACAATAGTAAATAAATATACTTTATTTTAGCCTTAGACGTTAACTTCCGAGTGCGGTGGAACATACACGATGCGTTTATTACTTACGTGTCAATATTTATTTAGAAAGGTGTTTAAAGGATATAAAAAATGTCTGAAAGGAAAAAAGTAACTAGGGCCTCAAAAGTTCTCACTTTACCATGACCATCCGATAGCGGCGATGTCGCACTTGTAGCGCGTGCCTTATGACTGGTGAGCTTCTCGGCCTCACTCAGACGGGCCCCATTAGTTATGCCGAAGGGCCTTAAAAAAATTAAAGACAGAAGAAATTAATTGGAACTCAAAAGCGTAGCCCAAAATAATGAGCAATACAAACATAGCATTATAACGAACGTACTATTATAAAAGTAAATAATAAAATGTTTATGGGTAACTATTTTTAAGGGGAAAAATAAAACGTTTTTGTGACGGACTCACAGGCCAGGAGGCCTAGCCCGGGTGACTGATAAAGTTTCAGTGTATTGCTCTTCACACAACTCATGCTTTGAACGCTCACGAATCGATGAACATAACACTGAACGCTTACGTTCGCAGTAAAATTTCAGTAAACAACACTCTTTGGCACGATCGTTGTGATCAATCACCCAGTTTAGTTGAGAGATTTTTGTTAGGGGGCTTAACTTCGAGGTCTTGTGCTCCGGTGAGGGTGAAGTGAGGTGAAGATGAAGTTTCGGGATGGATGCAAGGGAGTGCTCCGAGAAAACCCTCTGGCCGACGATAACTTCCCCCTCGTTCCACAAATGCGAAAATCCCGGTGAACCTGCCAGAAATCGAAGCCGGTTCGCCTTCGTGGAAGGCAAGTAGTCAACTACACCGCCACGACCCCACCCAACCATCGAGTTTTCTTTTGCATGTGTTTAGTCACGACTGTATTATACATATTTAATTAATTTCATATTTTCCTACAGTCACAATCCAACAGGTCGCATAAATCTTCGTATCTTGTTTTTCTATATAAAATATTTTATTTCTGTTACGAACAAAATTACTTTCGCTAAACTTATAATAAAAATTAGTAACTTTATTATTTTTATTATTTTCCAAGAGTTGATTGCGAACATATTGCCCTATCAAAAAGTTATACTTATTGACACACACAAAACGTGCGTATGTATGTCATTAAAAAAAATCTCTAATTCCTTTAAGGAAAGCCACTTAAAATTTTTTTTGACCCAATTTTTTTTCGTATTGCTTGTCTTCAAATCTGGCAGCCAGTGGCGGTCTTAGGGGGTGGCGAGCAGGGCAATCNGGGTCTTGTGCTCCGGTGGGGGTGAAGTGAGGTGAAGATGAAGTTTCGGGATGGATGCAAGGGAGTGCTCCGAGAAAACCCTCTGGCCGACGATAACTTCCGCCTCGTTCCACAAATGCGAAAATCCCGGTGACCCTGCCAGGAATCGAAGCCGGTTCGCCTTCGTGGAAGGCAAGTAGTCTACTACACCGCCACGACCCCACCCAACCATCGAGTTTTCTTTTGCATGTGTTTAGTCACGACTGTATTATACATATTTAATTAATTTCATATTTTCCTACAGTCACAATCCAACAGGTCGCATAAATCTTCGTATCTTGTTTTTCTATATAAAATATTTTATTTCTGTTACGAACAAAATTACTTTCGCTAAACTTATAATAAAAATTAGTAACTTTATTATTTTTATTATTTTCCAAGAGTTGATTGCGAACATATTGCCCTATCAAAAAGTTATACTTATTGACACACACAAAACGTGCGTATGTATGTCATTAAAAAAAATCTCAAATTCCTATAAGGAAAGCCACTTAAAATTTTTTTTGACCCAATTTTTTTTCGTATTGCTTGTCTTCAAATCTGGCAGCCAGTGGCGGTCTTAGGGGGTGGCGAGCAGGGCAATCGCCCTGGGTCTCGCTCTTGCAGGGACCTCGCGCAACAACTCGAGTAGAAAACAGTTTATATTCATAACCTTTTTATTTTATACTTCCCTTTTTGTAATAATAATAAAATAAAGTTGGTTAATTCATAGTAAAGTAAATAGTAATAAGTGCCTAAAAAAATTATCATTTATATTTATTCAATGTTACNCTAATTCCTTTCAGGAAAGCCACTTAAAATTTTTTTTGGCCCCAATTTGTTTTCGTATTGCTTCTCTTCAAATCTGGTAGCCAGTGGCGGTCTTAGGGGGTGGCGAGCAGGGCAATCGCCCTGGGCCTCGCTCTTGCAGGGACCTCGCGCAACAACTCGAGTAGAAAACAGTTTATATTCATAACCTTTTTATTTTATACTTCCCTTTTAGTAATAATAATAAAATCAAGTTGGTTAATTCATAGTAAAGTAAATAGTAATAAGTGCCTAAAAAAATTATCATTTATATTTATTCAATGTTACATTCGCATAAAAAGTAAGATAAAATATATCAAAATTAATTAATTTATCAGTAGATAATAATATTTTTGTTATTTGCCTGTAAAACATACTTGAAAAATTCTTTACTATTTAAATCTCGCGCCTCGCGCATCAGGTAACCCTTTGGAGCGCTCGGTTTTGTTACTTTCATTGTGTTTACGATTTACGCTCGGAGAATCCCCGTGTTTAATTTCATTCGTCAACTCTTGTCACTCTTGTCTTACGCTTACACTCATTTTGCTAGCAGCTATGCGTTACATAATCGTTTGTTTGTACGGCAACGGCACATATCTTTCAGTAGGTAAATAAACATTAAATGATATTAAGTTTTACTGAATCTTACGTTATTAACAATACTTTGATAGAAAATAGTGAATTATTAAAAAAAAAAATTTGTAAAACTACTTTTAAATTATTTCTGAATTAGTTTTATGTGCGAAACAAGATTTATGAAATTAGTTCGTGTGATAGTGATGCCGGTAGAAAATTTGAGTCGGGTAATCCAAAAAGGAAAAGAGATATCAAAAGAAAGCAGGTAGAAGAAAATTTACGTGGGTCTTTATATAAATATATGAAAATTGATGGTCAAGAAACCTCTAAAGACCCTTCATTGACTAAAAGTGATATATTATTGCACTCTAACCTTAACCCAGCTGAAATTATTCCTTCAACATCTTCATGGGTGCCGCTGCCACCTAGTAACAANACTGAATCTTACGTTATTAACAATACTTAGATAGAAAATAGTGAATTATTAAAAAAAAAAATTTGTAAAACTACTTTTAAATTATTTCTGAATTAGTTTTATGTGTGAAACAAGATTTATGAAATTAGTTCGTGTGATAGTGATGCCGGTAGAAAATTTGAGTCGGGTAGTCCAAAAAGGAAAAGAGATATCAAAAGAAAGCAGGTAGAAGAAAATCTACGTGGGTCTTTATAAAAATATATGAAAATTGATGGTCAAGAAACCTCTAAAGACCCTTCATTGACTAAAAGTGATATATTATTGCACTCTAACCCTAACCCAGCTGAAATTATTCCTTCAACATCTTCATGGGTGCCGCTGCCACCTAGTAACAACAGCGAGGATAATAATGAGTCAACAACATCATTGTCTCTTACACCACCGCCGCTGCCGCCGTCAACAGTATCCAGCCAAGAATACGTATCTGAGTCTATGTCTACAGCCATGACTGGCAGAATTGAAAACCNGTGAAACAAGATTTATGAAATTAGTTCGTGTGATAGTGATGCCGGTAGAAAATTTGAGTCGGGTAATCCAAAAAGGAAAAGAGATATCAAAAGAAAGCAGGTAGAAGAAAATTTACGTGGGTCTTTATATAAATATATGAAAATTGATGGTCAAGAAACCTCTAAAGACCCTTCATTGACTAAAAGTGATATATTATTGCACTCTAACCTTAACCCAGCTGAAATTATTCCTTCAACATCTTCATGGGTGCCGCTGCCACCTAGTAACAACAGCGAGGATAATAATGAGTCAACAACATCATTGTCTCTTACACCACCGCCGCTGCCGCCGTCAACAGTATCCAGCCAAGAATACGTATCTGAGTCTATGTCTACAGCCATGACTGGCAGAATTGAAAACCTGAATCCTCAAAATGACCCCGGTTTGTGGCCCTTAATAATGACTGATGTAGACCGAACTGAGATTGTATTGAAAGGTCCAATCCGGGTTAAAGTTGATTTTTTCCCCGTAAATGATAATGGGTGGCAATTCAGCAAATATCATTACAGTAAAATATTAGCTAATGGTGAAAAGCTTAACAGGCGCTGGATGATTTATTCACAAACAAAGGATGCCGTTTACTGCTTTCCGTGTCGAATGTTCGGACTAGGAAATACAAGAATTAGATCCAGTGAAGGAGTGTGTGATTGGCAACACTTGGGTGATTACCTAAAGTCTCATGAATCTAGCCGACAGCACAAAGATTGTATGTTGAAATGGTGAGATTTAGAGAACGGGTTGAAAAACTGTGCCACTATTGACTCTATAGCCCAGACTCAAATTGAACAAGAAAGGCAGCGTCGGAGAGATGTTTTAGAAAGACTGCCTGTAATTNTAGATTTTTTCCCCGTAAATGATAATGGGTGGCAATACAGCGAATATCATTACAGTAAAATATTAGCTAATGGTGAAAAGCTTAACAGGCGCTGGATGATTTATTCACAAACAAAGGATGCCGTTTACTGCTTTCCGTGTCGAATGTTCGGACTAGGAAATACAAGAATTAGATCCAGTGAAGGAGTGTGTGATTGGCAACACTTGGGTGATTACCTAAAGTCTCATGAATCTAGCCGACAGCACAAAGATTGTATGTTGAAATGGTGAGATTTAGAGAACGGGTTGAAAAACTGTGCCACTATTGACTCTATAGCCCAGACTCAAATTGAACAAGAAAGGCAGCGTCGGAGAGATGTTTTAGAAAGACTGCCTGTAATTGTAAATTTTTTAGCATCTCACAATTTCGCCTTCAGAGGTCATGAATTGTATGAAGAACTGAATATGTTTATCCGTGTATATGAAGGAAACGATGACGTAATCACGGTTCTGAAATATATAGTACAAAAAATTTAACTGAAGTGTACCCCACTATCGAAGTAGTCTTGAGAATTATTGTCACCACACCTGGGACAGTTGCGTCTGCAGAAAGGAATTTTTCGAGGTTAAAAATTATTAAAACATATTTGAGGAATTCGATGACACAAGATCGGCTTTAAACCCTTGCTATTCTTTCAATTAAAAATGACGTTAGATTATTGTGCTTTAGTTAAAGATTTTAGTCTTAGGAAAAGCTGCAAACAACATTTTTAAATCCCTGCGTATATATTTTAAGACATTTATGTACCTTAGTTTATCATCATTAATAATTGGTCGTCTTTACGTTTTTTTTTTTTTTAACTTTTATAAATCTTCTTATATAAAATTTTAAAACTCAACATTTATTTATTTTATCACATACCTACTTTCGATTCACATACTTTGCACAAAGGACAAGGGCCTGGCAAGGATCTGCCGCCCGGGACCTCGCAATGGTTAAGGCCGCCCCTGCTGGCAGCACAGATTATCAGGGTCAGTCGCAGAAATATGTTCCCCCAAATGCCATCACGGGGTTTCACACTGCCGGGTTCGTGAGCCTTATGAAGATTAACTGTCCGTACACCTTTCCTTCCCGTTACAAGAAGCCCGACCACTGGAGATAATTACCTGCAGTTGCTGGTATCAAATGGTGTCCTCTCGCAAATTTCAACCCGTTCGGTTGGCCATTGATTTCAGAGTTCAAGTGTTGCACTCACGTCAGTTTCTCTGGCATGCGCTCCACTTACGTTCAGCGTGTTTGTCACAACAGCTGAATAGCGTGTCCCGTGCTCGACGATATCGGCACCAACCCATTAACGTCAAAGAGGCGCAAAAGATCCCACAAATCAGATTATCCACACGGAAGAANGACGATATCGGCACCAACCCATTAACGTCAAAGAGGCGCAAAAGATCCCACAAATCAGATTATCCACACGGAAGAACGGGCGCTGATGCCTTGCTGTGAACGGGTTAAGTGTCTGGCCAGCAAATGACCGTCACCAAATAACGTTGGCAATATGTAGTCACCGAAGCGTATGCGAGAGCAAGATGGGTGACTGTCGCGTACTCCAGAGGTGAGGAACTATTAAACGGCACAGTCGCGTCCTGGTGACGCCATGCTTCGCGTAGAACAAGGACAGGCAATGACGCAGCACTGCACTCGCCGAATAATTATGACCAGGAGATCCGCATAATGAGTACCGAGCCTTTCGTAGAATCGACGTTGTAGGAACCATATGCAGCCAGCTTCATACGAGTTTGAATGCGCAATAGGTAGCTATGTGCCCCGGTAATGTATACACACACTTATGAACAAGAAATTATCTTTTATGTTTTAATTATTTGAGAACAAATTAAGCCAGACAATAAACAAAAAAAATATATATGTTTCTTTTTGGGGAATCGGGGAAAATAAAAGTTCATATATTAAAAACTAGGTCATTTATCGCAAAAATACAAAAAAAAAAGTTACTTCTTTTAAAATATAAAAGAAAAAAATAACAAAATTAATAACTTTATTAATTTAATAAAATTATTAATATAATTTTTAATACATTGTCAACAAGCATTTCTAAATTTAATCCTAAAGATGTCATAAAATGTAAAAATAAATATATACGACTGTTAGACTAAAAATATATTTAATCGTAATTTAAAAATATAGAATTATTATTGAAACCTTACAAAATACTGGAATTAATTTAACGACATATGGTCATTATAATTAATTTTATAAAATTTTAATTAAAATCATACCATAAAATAGGTATTTTTTATTCTTTCAATTATAATCGTATAACGTATTGTTTTCATATTTTAATAATAATTAAAATTTACATAACTTTTGTAATTTATTGTATGTTTTAGGCTACGTTCGTCAGTACCGGTTTTATGCAAGGCCATAAATTATGTATTTTATGAAATAATGAATAGATAAATGTTTCTTTAATATAAATCGTTCTTTTCTATTATGTACCAAGTTTATTTTACTTAAGAATTAATGTTTTGTTTCATAAATTGTATTTTTATGATTGAAAGTATTTCAATCTCTAAATATAAATTGTAAAAACTTTATTTAAGTAATCCCCCTGAAAAAGTGAAACTACTCTAGAAACCGCATAATTTATCAAATTCACAACTACTATAACGCTTTATATTTACGCCGACGTGTCAAGTTAAATTAATTTTTTGTCACATTTTCCCACGTATATTTATGTTTCTAAACTATTTGCACGAAGCACGCCTTGTATAAAATGATCTAGGAATCTAAAAATGCATCGCTATATCATGCTTCTGAAATTATTTGTATGGTTTTGTTATTAAAATTACTTTTTTTTTAAAAGCAGTTAATATTTATTTATTCGTTCTTTTGTATGCAGTGTCTTGAGTGTACCTGTACTTTGTCATGTCGCCATAACAGCCCAAGCCAAATTTAAATACCGTTTCCGTAATAACTACGGGTAATAGCTGGGTAAACTTAAATTGAGTTGCCACCCACGCAGAGAGAGAGAGAGAGAGAGAGAGAGAGAGAGAGAGAGAGAAAGGCTGTCGTCTCCTGTATTTCAGAATATGCTAGAACATAACCTTTTTCATCTTTATTTGAAGGCTAGGAGAAATTTAATTAGAGATATCATACAAGGAATGCGCTACCATTAATACGCAGTTTATTCATTCTTTAACTACTGCAGATTTGGAAATAGTTTGTCACAGATACACAACACAAAAAATTTGGAATGAGCTTTTTTTAATTTCTGGAGTTATCTAACATATAACTGTGACATTATATCCGCGACGTGATTAGGAAGGATTACGTATATATTACGATTTAAAAACTAATATTTTTCTGTATTGATAATCGTCATACTTTCATTCGTAATTCAATAACGAAAATAATGCATTAGAATTACGATACTTCGACAGCTGTCAAATGTTTTCAGTAAATAAATATTTCCTTTCAATCGGTTGCTTCAAAAAGGAATTTAACTCGATGTACGCAACACACGATATGTTTAAATTAATGGTTTGGGTTGTGCATATACACGTGAAGTAAAGAATTGCTAAGCTAGTTTTATATTACTGTGTTGCGTTGCTATCATTTAAGCATAGTGGCGTCGAATCAATGGTCTGTGAGGAAATTTTAATCTCGCTATTAAATTAACGGAGCCCAGTGGTATTTTGCTTCCGAAAAACTAAATTCTGATGTTGAAACACATTATTTCATTTCAGTACACATGTCAGTTGTCAGTAATGCAAATGTGTGTTCAATTACTCGGCCTTATAATAATAATGATGTCGCCTAAATTACAACATTCCATGACGAGTTTATTAGGAAGATAAAACCGGTTATCCAGTCCGACATGCGCAATTTATATCACTGACTGCATTACAGATACAAATGGCATTTGTTCTATCAAAAAGAGACGTTATCAATTAAACCCCCAAAACTACATGATTCTGGCGATACAAACCACAGCTTCTCCTGAATTACATAAGTTTTAGCTGATTATGAAAAAATAATATGACAAGACGTCATATATTATTATAATTATGCTAAAACTTAACTCCTTATGTATCAAGGCTCGCTTATCATCTTTTCTTCCGATGCCTTAAAGTACTTCTCATTTTGTATTTTAATTTATTGCTTTAATATCTCGAAATTAAATATTCATAAGAGAATCAACAAAAAAATTAAATTGAAGAAAAGTTCGTATTGTATATTGCCAGACGACTTTTATATCTAATTCTGGTATATCCTAATTCAGAAGAGCTTAACAATGGTTTTAATAACATCACATTGGGAGTGGTAGCACGTTAGATTTTTGTATGTCGTTCTCTTAAATGTTACGCCTCGTCATTTTGTGTTATTATAAATATTTTTCTTAGGTGCTACAAAAAAATTTAAATACATTTTACTGCAAAAGCTATATTTGAAAGCAAAATTGCGAAAAATATTACATTATCTGCAAGTTTATGACAGTGTTTTATAACATAGAAAAGAAAGTTGTAATGAAAAATCAATCTTCGTCTATACCAGCATGTATTATTATGTTCTACAAGTTAAGCAGCGCTTTACGGAAAAAAAAAAGTACGTTCCTTGGGATTATAAATGTGTCAACGTGACGCTCAGTGACCTAGCGTTATAATTATCTGTTGAAAATTGTAGGCAAGCGAAATATTTGTGGAATGCATTTAACGTCTGCACGTTACTATCTGGAATACGAATTTTTCAGAAGACAGCGTGGGTAACAGGTAAGCTGAAGCAGTCGATTATTTTTTTGCTCGAATCGATAAATATCGTCGGCATGATCGAACGGAACGCGGACACTGGAATGTGGCGTTTTTAAAGTTTATCATTAACTTTAAATCTGTTGAAGTGCATTAAATATCCAAACGTTTAACGACAATATAAAATAGAAATTTCCGACTTAATGTCGCCTGTCGTTCAATTATAATGGGAAGTGCAAGTTGTATGGCTATTTCACACGTCAGTTTCACATACAATTGTCTCATTGCTGAGACACATAATTGTAAATAATTTACAACTGATATAATCCGAAAATAAATAAATGAAGTCTTCACATGCCGGCTGTGCTAAAAGTTACGACGCTCACAATTAAATCATACATTACTGTGCCTATTCCAAGAAAAAACNTCACATGCCGGCTGTGCTAAAAGTTACGACGCTCACAATTAAATCATACATTACTGTGCCTATTCCAAGAAAAAACGATACTAGTGCATTGACCGCTCAGTAAATTCATTAAAAGTTTAATTTGATACATTTTACTTCATTCTCAAAATTTTGAATTTTTCTTTTCACTTAATCAATAACCAATTTTATACATGTATATATATGTGTATATATGTGTGTTTATATATATACATATGTATATATAGACACACACACACACAGGTATTCTAGGTAGACACTGAGATTATTACTTCATAATAGTTTTATGTTCCAATTCATGGAAGATTTCTTACAATAAATTTTTTATTATAAGAGTCTCCGTAAGTCAGTGGCGCAGAATAGAAACGTGACACTTGGATTCCGACGATTGTAACTATACATTTACTGCCCTGCTGCAGTTATATCGCATCGGTTTAGATCCACTGCTGGTGAAAATTACAGCTAATTCCAAAAATAAGTAAATTTTTTTTCTACGCCACTTTTTTGGGTTTCGACTCAAAACGCTTGTCTACAATACGTACACTCAACGCAGAACCAGTAGTACGGAAGGGGTCACTGTTGGTGAACATAGCAACTTAAACACGTGCCTTCTACCAAAGCGAATCGGGTTCGATTCCCAGTGGGGACGCTCGCGGGTTTTCGTACGTGAGACTAGAATTGGACAATTCCGCTGGTCGGCGGGTTTTCTAGGAGATATTCCATTTCCCTCGACCTTGCATTCTGGCACCACCCCATATCCACCTCGCTTTGCCCTCAATGGATCGCATAAGAACAACCCAAAACCCCTTCGCTCCACTCGTAGTGCGAACCCATCTTGAAAACTAGTTACAGGATGCGCAAGTGTTAATAGTGAAATTTGAAACTCGCGCAGTAGGGTGAAAGAACTGCTCTTTATTCTTTGTTGTCGCTTCCACATATATGAGAAAGGAATTCAATTCATCACTATTCAAAGATGACCCCTGCGGAGCTGATTACGAACATTAAATATCGCAAGATTCGGTTCGCTGTGAAGTGGTTTTGTCGGTATGTAGCGCACTTCAAAGCGAGCTGAGTGTGAACGTATTTTATTTCGTTATTGTATCGNTATTATAAGAGTCTCCATAATTCAGTGGCGCAGAATACAAACGTGACACTTGGATTCCGACGATTATAACTGTACATTTCCTGCCCTGCTGAAGTTATATCGCATCGGTTTAGATCCACTGCTGGTGAAAATTACAGCTAATTCCAAAAATAAGTAATTTTTTTTCTACGCCACTTTGTTGGGTTTTGACTCAGAACGCCTGTCTAAAATACGTACACTCAACACAGAATCAGTAGTACGGAAGGGGCCACTGTTGGTGTACATAGTAGCTAAAACACGTGCCTCCTACCAAAGCGAATCGGGTTCGATACCTGGTGGGGACGCTCACGGATTTTCGTACGCGAGAATAGAATTGGACAATTCCACTGGTAGGCGGGTTTTCTAGGAGATGTTCCATTTCCCTCGCCCTTGCATTCTGGCACCACCCCATATCCATCTCGCTTTGCCCTCAATGGCTCGCATAAGAACAACCGAAAACCCCTTCGCTCCACTCGTAGTGCGAACCCATCTGGAAAACTAGTTACAAGATGCGCATGTGTTAATAGTGAAATTTGAAACTCGCACAGTAGGGTGAAAGAACTACTCTTAATTCTTTGTTGTCACTTCCACATATAAGAGAAAGGAATTCCATTCATCACTATTCAAAGACGACCCCTGCGGGCTGATTACGAACATTAAATATAGCAAGACTCGGTTCGCTGTGAAGTGGTTTTGTCGGTGTGTAGCGCACTTCGAAGCGAGCTGAGTAAGAACATATTTTATTTCGTTATTGTATCGCAAAAGCGTCGGAGTTTGATGACGTCGCAGCGGTGAAAATCGCAAGATGCGAGTACAAACCTACGTTTTGTGCTGCCAACATCGCAACTGTCGTGCGCCATTTACGATTGACCGTGGCGAACTCAAAATAAACACTGCACGTAATAGACTTTTTTAGCTTATTAACCAAGAAATAAACATAATGCACTCTAATCTGATGTAAAACACTATGAATTACTCGCAATATATATGTTTATAATATATTTGCAGCAGTCTTGTAGGTTATTGTTGGGATGTTACTGCGGCAGCACGAGTTTATTTTTCCACTCAGCAGATGTCGCGTAGGTGTTTACTTTCCTCGCCAACAGACGTCGTGCTCGTTGAGCTGTAAGTATATGCATCACAAATATAAATAGTTAACGACATTGTCGCACACGTTATTCATGTTAAATTTGTCATTGTAGGTAGGTGTTTACGTCTGCCTGGACAAAATTATAATTTACATAACGATTTTTAGTGTATTCGTTTGTTCTGTAACGTCACAAAATTTCTATATGCTTCGAAGTTTAACGAAACGTGTACCGCAGTGCAGTTCGTAATCACTACATTCGCTTTGTGTTTTGTTATGTCTCCGAGGTCTACGTTTTACTATCATGCCAGTGCAATTCACTAGGAATCAGCAAAAACCACTGTTTATCTGTGGACACCAACAATTAAGTTGATCAGTAGAATTTTGCTGATTGAAGTGAAGGTTATTCAATAGATCTTCATACGTGATAAGCTGATGTTAAGCAGTTTTAACGTTTCTGTTTTGGAGTGTAGTATTATTCATGCGGTCTGGTTTTACATCATTGAATAGCAAAATATTGAGACCAATGTAATCCTCATACAGCAATGAGACAGTGACCCATAAGTCTAGTCGATATCTTATAAACTAAGCAAGGAAATTACGTATGTCAATTTAATATCCGTTATGATCAAATAAGATTCTATAGCTGGCGTTTCACCTCTGCTGCTTATCCTGACTGGCTACATAGAATTGAAATATGATACCCTAAAAATTAGTAATGTTTTTTATTCTTCTCCTAGCTGTACTGTTTTTCCACAATAGATTCCGCTTAAAAAATAAGTTTATATACATACACTAACTTAAAAAACAATTATAGGTGTCTTCATAAATTGTAGCGACTGCGCTCGGTACATTTGCATCGACGTTTCAACCTGGATTTTGGCTTTTAAATCATACAGCTTCGTACGAAAATGCTTAAAACTGTTTGACCTAAATGGCAACAGCAGGATCCGATTGACGTGGCTGCCTACTCAATGCTCTCAAAACAAAGTTCCCGGTGGAACCGGCGCTGGCCTCACCAAACCTTCCCTCCAGCTGGCTCATACCTACAAAAAGGTTATACCTGGATCACTTCTTTCTACTGTACTTTATGTCCCGCAAGCAAGATCTAAATCAGCTCATTTTGTTCGCAGTGCACCACCAGGAACTTTGAATTTTGAAATCCGTCATGCTTGTCCGAAATGAATTTAAAACACAAATCGAAATACTCACTGTTTAAAACACTTACACCTATTCGCGTTCGCGCTTGTCCTTCTTTCACGTAAAAATTAAGCATGACAGCATACACTTAGCAGGTCGTAAAAGTTACACGTAGAACGTTTTTCGATTTGTGTTCAAGTCTTCTTCAACTACGCTATGTTATACATTCTTTAAATTAATTTTGTATAAAAGGCAAAACAACCCAAAAAGAAAATTGAACTTTCTTTGTAATCCCTACTTATAAAACCAGAAATGCAGAAAAAGTAACTAGTATATTTACGGAGAGGCCAAGTTAATTTACATACAGTTCTGTGACATTTACGGGGAGATTGTTTTTGAAGAAACATAGTTCCCGTAATTTCAGACAGATTTTTTCGTAATCATTTTTACGTAGATTTTTTTTCGTAATTTAAATAAATGTTTTTCCTAATAGAGTACAATTCACTGCTGTGGATGATAATTGTGCGTTAGAGCAACGAGTTGTTGGTAAAATGTGTTATACAACAGTGTTTACTGTAAAAGTATCGTAAAGGCGATTTTGCCGGTGAAAATTAGCAAGAATGTGCTAGGTGCCTTCAAACATGTCAGGCGCCGCGGCGGCTAAGCGGTTAGACTGCTCGCCTCCCACCAAGGCGAACTGGGTTCAATCCACGGCCGGTCCACTCCCGGATATTCGCATGTGGGAATAGTGCCGGACGATTTCACTGGTTGGTGGGTTTTCTCGGTGATCTCCCGTTTCCTCCGCTCTTCCATTCCGGCGCTGCTCCATACCTCAATTACCCTCATCGGTTCTCAAGACCGCGCTGTTAAGAGCCGCCCAAATCTCTTTTCGAGATTCAAACATGCCTCACGGTCTCCGAAGTCTAGGATCGTTAATGGGCGCTTGGTTTCCGTACCGTTACGTAGCGTGCTAGCACGTTGCCACTCGCCTTGCCGGCAATTACCGCTCAGTCGTGTGCCAGATGCCAGGCGAGTACCACTCACCCCGAGCACTGAGTGAGTTCGCTTTCTCTTCTCGGGAATAGCACTGACTCACAGTCCAGCTGTCCCGGCACTTCCACCTAACAGCTATAGAATACGTTAGCCTATAGAAGCAAAATGGAGTGGGGTTTCTTTTATAAGGGCTGCCCATTCCCTGACTGACTGGGTGAAGCAAATAAATGTACTGGGAATACGATTTTTTTCCAGGAAAGGTAAAATAATAAACAATTATCTAAGTCAGTGCAGTTTTGTTTTCAGAATATTAAGTTTGTTCTAACAGAACAAAACGGTGAAAATAGGTCAAAAATCGGGTTTTTACAGCTTTCCTGTGCAGTTTCCTTAAGGCCGTTGCCTGGTTGAGAATTTGGCCTTGGAAAATACATGCTAATGAAATTCTTTTTTTTAAAGCCAATTTGGAAGAAATAAACTTGAAAAAAAAAAACACATAAATGTGAGAAATGGTAATCTCAATCTCTGCATTAAGGCAAATATAACAATTTGTTTTTAAGTAATTTTTAATTTAATTATTAGGTTTTCTGATTTTTCCAGGAAACAGGCTATATATTAATGTTAAAAAAGGCTTATATAGCACACAAGAACGCATTTTTGTGCTCAAAAAAGCCCTGGATGGAATATATCTATATATAACAGGAACATCGAGAAACCGAATTTCATTAACACGTATTCCCCTATACCAAATTCTCAACCAGGCAACATCCTTAAAAGGCAGGAGAAAAATAAAAATGAACAGCCGTAGTTTCATCTAAGAGCTTTCATCACGTGTAATACAATCCCACTGTTACACATCTCATTTCCACAGGAGAGCGTAACAGCAGAAGCACTGCGCGCTGGTCCAGCGCCCTGCGCGTAGGAGCGACGGGGCCATGGTCGCGCGCGGTATTGTCACCCGTATCACCGTGCCTCGAACGGGGAAAAAAAATCTCGGTGCCATGCAGTCCTACAACCATGATATTCCATTTCTGCAGCTTTTGCTACAATTAACTTTTTAAACGAAAATTGGACGCGATATTGTAAAATTGCTCTAGCCATTTTGTTACAAACTGTTTTTATTATGAAGTCAAATTTTTTTGACATACAAAAACCGGTTAAGTTATATCTAATTAGTTAACGATATTTTCCTTCATTTAATAAATTGTTAAAATTATACGGTTTTTGTAATAAAAAATATTAGACTACATAATGAAAACTATTTCTAACAAAACTGCTAGAGCGATTTTACAATATATGCTCCCGTTTGGGTTTAAAAAATTAATTATCGCAGAATGTGGAGAAATGGGAGATCATGGCCTTCAGTGACCCGCCTACTTGACTCTTAAACTGCGCTGCATAGTGTTCAAAGTCCAAGATTTTAGCAAAACTATTTAACGTGCGCCCAGAATTCTGATCTACGAAAAGAACACGCACTTCAGACGAGGCATGTCGATTAATTTTAAGACAACATGCACGTTAGAAACACCATTTCGGAGCACTCACACATAGGTAAAAAAACTGCTTATACAAAAGCGCTGTATCGCGAAATATTCGGGTCAGATACTTACGAATGTACTCGAGGACTTTGCAGTGAAGCTTGCTAAAGAATATTCACGATAAAGTGAGCGCTTTTGAAATCAACCTTCGAAAAAAGCCACTGCTCCTACCTGCATATATTTGGACGGGTGCATTGAGTAACATGCGCCCAGTAAAGTTGGTAACGGTGGAGAGAAAGTAGGTCCTTGTCTTAACGTCGAATAAAAAGTGTTAGGTAACCATTTGTGAGAACTAAATTATTTATTTAGCTTATGGTTCTTTTTTTTTTTTTTTTTACTGCCTCGAAGTGTAAAAATGCGCAAATGTGAAAAGCATTAACTTTTTTAATAATTTCACGGTTTCACTCGACTGACGCATGAATAAAGTGATCAGACCCACGGCAATGTTAATTTTACATGAGGCGGAAGTATACACAACGTGCATACAAGTATATCTTAAGCAGGGTGATATCAAAGACGCGCCGGCACCCGTACAGAGCACATGTGACAGCCGCCTCGGGAAGAGACAGGGGCTTCGCCGACCGCGCCGTCGCAAATGAAGACAGAATGTGGAAGACGCCATCTCAGCGCAGCCGAGTAAGACAAATAGATAGATGTACGTATGTGATACCCTCCAGTAATACCGTCTCCATTGTAGTCTTTTTTGCATCACAAACTATAAATCAAGTCAAGGAAACACCATACTTCATGATTAAAATCTCGATGCAAGAGGAACTTCGTTCGAATGGGTGCGTGCTATGCATGGAGATATTGGACGATAATCTTACATCATCACCTAATAAAATTAAAGAATATGTTTCAAAAATTACACTTAATTACAAACTGTTCAGCTTTCTGTCGTTATATAGACCTGTCAGCTTTATTTTATGTAATTCGTGAGAGCATCAAGACAAATTTTGCTGGAGTGAATTGTAGAATACAAGTTTATTAATCTTATATTAATTATGATTTGTGAAGGTTATGCGCAAAACAGAGTGATGCTAAAGGAAACTTAGAATTAAAGAGGTTTCTGAACAACTTATATACCGATTCGGAAAACAAATACTAGAGCAAGCAATTAATCGGTCTCGAGCAGTAACAGATTCGCTTTCCTTGCACAAGTGAAACATTATAACGAGAACAGTAGGAAAATACATCATTTAATTATACAAGTTCACGTAATATATTGCCCACTAAACATTTCTGAGGTTATAAACGTACGTAAAAACAAATAACATTTTGGGTTTTGGCTAGTTTTTCCCCTGCTCGATGCACTAATCCTTGTTTGTTTATATTTTTTTCAGCTTAATTGATATTTATCAGTCCTTACTACAGAAGAGCGCTACAAAAGCGCTGACATGTATTGATTCTTGTTTTTACTGTTCCTGTTATTATTACTCGATGTACAGGGTCATTGTTACAATAAAAAGAATATTTAAAAAAAATTTATGGGAGCTATCTGTTTTTCTGTTAGTAAATGATTTCTGCTGCATTATTCGCCCTCACTATGTTTGAAATATATCTCTGCATTGGATTTTTCTGGCTTGGACCACTCGAATTTCGCTAAATATGAAATGAAAAATTTTCTTTGCTCGTTTATTGTTCTCTCACTACGAACAGTATTTAAAGTTTAAACTAGTTTTAGAGTGACTTGTGCCTCAGTCTCTGAATAATATCGACATGTTCCACGTAGCAGTAAAATTACAATTAACGTATGAGAGTTACATTATAGCGGCACGGTGCTTTAAGCGTCACCACTAAAGTGATATAAAGTGATGATAAAAAAACGGGATTTGTCATAATTTTAGCGATATGTGAATTATTACTGTGCGCGTTATCGCCAGAGCATCCCGCAACCTGTTATTAAAATAGGCCTTATAATTTTGCATTCCTCAAGTTTAAATCGGTGTCAGATGTTTGCTTCATGTAGTATAAAAGTCCAAAGGTATGCGTAAATGCAAATGCGATTTTTATACAGAGGAAATACTAATTTTCAAACTATACAGTACATATATTTTCTAGGTAACGGTTCTTAAGGTTAGTAATTTTGTTAAAACAACTAAAGCTTAAAAGATACAAAGAACACGTTAATAAGTTATTTGCTGCGTAAAACGTATACCTGGCTGCTTAAAAATTTTCTGGCAGGTATACACGCTGTGAGGAAGTAATTAGATGTCATTAATAAGTTAACTTCATCACTAAAGAACGTATTTGTCATAAATAGTAGTTTAATAACTTTATATATTGAGTTCTATGACGTTTTTACCGCATTTAGCGTTGCTTAGATCAGGAAGTGATTTCACCATTAAATTCTTATTCTAATTTATCACTGCATTTTACTATTTCAAAAATTATTTGTCATGTACTTCCTTCACAGCAACTAAAAAATCAACTTCAAGGGATAATACTTTACATATTTACGCCGTTTTAAAAAAACATGTCATTTGTTGCTATTGAATCACATCTACTGATTTTCGTATTGAAGTTTCAATTGCTATTATCGTATTTTGTTCTCGATACTTTATCATTGTTTTCTCTGCATTATCTAACTTACTAGAATTAGTATCAACTTCAATTAGTACTACTGAAAATTACACAATTCCCATCGTTTTCCATTCTGGCAGCTTCAAAGTTTACTACATATACAGGTTGTTCGGAAATTGAACGCCCAAACTGCGGGAGGGGATTCCTTATGAAAAATAAAGTCGAAAATATACCGGACACCATATACCTAGACAGAATATTAAAGGATATATGAGACTGTGAAAATTGGGATTAGAAGACTTAGTTTATTTGAATGCCTTGTACCTTCTACCAGCGGTAGGTATGGCGGCGATTTACCCACAGTGCGTCCCACGCGGTTGAATGGGACACACCCATCTGGCGCGCTATGGCGAGTGTACAAGTGGAGGGCACGTCGTTGATGTGCTGGCGTATCACTTCCTCAAGCCGAACAGTGCGCACAGACAGAGGACGGCCAGCATTACGCATGTGTCTCTGCAAAATGGGAAGCATAAGTTACCTTTCTGCTGCGGACTTTGCAGACGTTGTACAAGATATTCAGCAAAAATAAGTTTTCAAAACCCAATTTTCATAGGCTCATATCTCCTTTAATATTCCGTTTAGGTATATGGTGTACTATATTATCTCGACTTAATTTTTTTATAAGGAATCACCTCACGCAGTTTGGGCGATAAATTTCCGAACAAACTGTATAATTTTACTAGCCATCTAGATATCCGCTGTGTTTGTTTTATTAATTTAATACTTCTTATTATTTTATTTGTTGGTAACATACCTAACTTCAGACGAACGTTCTTATTAGCTTCGTGATTTTCGCCAACCTCAGGAATTCTTTTTTTTAGGGTTTCGTCTGAATTTACACAATGAACAACTTTCAAATAATATATTTTGTAGTGATCACAAAATTTTATGGTAAAATTTTTTCCCTCTCTAATAACCAGAAAGATTAAGGGGTTAACCAAAAATGTTTGATAATTTTTTTCGAATTTCTACACACTTCTGCAAGCACGATATTTGCGATAATTTTCAAAATTAACTTTTTATCTGTGGAAAGTTTTAAATTTAGAAAAATAAAACGTAGTTATTACTTAATAGCAGTACTTCTGCAGCGATTCTTCGAAAAGTCCAAAGGTAATTTTCTTGTGACTACGAAATTTTGTAAGTTTCGATTTCACGATTATTTTCGTGGTGGAATAAATTGTTCAGTGATGACATTACTAAATCATTATAAAGAAGAATTTTGTAATCCTAACTGATATAATATTATAAATGCGAAAAAGTGTGTGTTTGTTTGTCCTTCTTTCACGTCGCAACGGAGCAACAGATCGACGTGATTTTTTGCACAGAGATAGTTGGAGGGCCGGGAAGTGACCGAAAAAATATCTCATTTCCTCAGAAAAATGTTTTTAGAAGAATAGCGCTCGGGGTACAATGCTGTGTCAATGTAAGTTTTTAGTGTGGGACGAAAGCACAATGTCATACAAAAAGGCGATAGAGGCCCTAAACTGAACTCTACAGGATACATGAAACAATACAGACATTATGAAAGGAATGGTTGTATTACTGGCTGGTGTCTTCCGCCAAGCTCTACCAATGATTCAGAGGGGTCCACCTGCAGTTGAAATCAAAGCCTGTCTCAATTCATCAAGTTTATGGGTAAATGTCAAGAAATTCAGCTTGACGACAAATATGAGAGTGCACCTCTACAATGACGTTGATAAAGGACATTATGCTGATACACTACTAAAAATTGGAGATGGGCGGTTAGAAACAGATGCAGAGGGCTGTGTGTCACTAACGGGGATTTTAGTATTTTGGTGCAGAGTGATACGGAACTGATTGCTAGCGTTTACCGAGATCTACAAAGAAATATAAATGACGACCAGTGGCTATGTAAAAGAGCGATTCTAGCACCAAAAAAATGACATCGTTAGTTCTCTGTTCTGTGTTTATGATCAGTGTATGTCTACTAACAAATACCGTTATTTCTCCCTATAAGTTTGTTACTATAACCACGCGAGCGAAGCCGCAGGTAAAAGCTAGTATGTGATAATACAAAACGGATTCGATATAAGAACTTATAATTTTTCTTACACCCTAAAAAATAATATATTTGTTCATGAGGAAATTGTTTTTCGATAACACCATGGTCGTCCTTACTATTATACGGCATTGTAGGCCAGTATAGATACCAGCAATCAAATATATAGAATTGAAATGAGAGTTGAGATGAGAGATTTGGGTGGCTCTTAACAACGAGCTCGTGAGAGCCGATGAGGGTGAAGCGAGGTCAGAATGGAGGAGCGCCGGAACGCAAGGGCTGGCGAAACGGTAGAGCCCCGATAAAACACTCCAACCATCCGGAGTGACCCAGATGGGGATTGAACCAGGTTCTCCGGGGTAGTATGCGAGCATTCTAACCACTCAGCCACCGCGGCCCCTCAAATATCTAGACAAAAATTAAAGAATTAGTTAGAGTTGGACCGGCCAAAAGAGGATTCGTTGGTTCAATGCGGTGATATCAGCTCAATAAATGTATGCTCAGTAACGCGCAGGGTTCACGGCAGAGACCAGCAAAGGTGTACTGAGTATTGTAGTTCCTGCATTTCTAGAACACCACGATGCAAATGCATTCCATTACGACCGTGGGCTCGGTTTAAATTGCTGCGCGCTGAATGAAGGCAGTAAGAGCCGCCACAGGCCAATCCAGTGCAATGCCCCGTAACTGCCAATGTCCACAACAACTGCCAACCGTGGGCTACGCGGTGAGTCGTA
Organism: Clitarchus hookeri; assembly: GCA_002778355.1. Classification (NCBI taxonomy): domain Eukaryota; kingdom Metazoa; phylum Arthropoda; class Insecta; order Phasmatodea; family Phasmatidae; genus Clitarchus; species Clitarchus hookeri. The sequence goes on along the minus strand of NQII01003724.1, from coordinate 216,035 downwards.
GAGTGGCGCCGGCCAACAGCACTGTGCACAAAGCCCTAGGCAGATACGTACGTTGTGTGCAAAATACGCCCTTGTGTATAAAAGTTCCACACAATGACGTGGACTATGAGTTGCTACGGAAAATTCGTTTCGAACCTATAAGTATCTTTGAAATAATCCTAGACACAAGCATTCGAAAAGTTCGTTAGTCATTCGCACCTCTGTAACGAGCTGCGAATATCGACAACACTGGCGTGGCCTTCTCGACCCGTGGAGATCGCGTATATGCTGCTGGACGTACAGTAGCTGTGCATTAGAAGGCAAACACCGCAACCGCACTGAAAATAATTGAATTGAGAAGAGGTTTTAATGAGCGGTTTACAACCGAGGTCTTCGAACGCCGGTGAGGTAGAAATAGTGAAAACGGACAATGGGAAAATGGTTTTGTTTAATCAAACAAAGTTTTTTTTTGGTACAGCCAAATTAATTGTTTGTATAGGGGCAATAAAATGTATTGTGGTAGTAACTAAATTATTTTGTTCTTCTTATTTGGTAGCCCCAAGAAACAAATATTTGGTCGGTGCAACCATATATTGATTCGGCTTTATGTATACTGTATTAAAGAGTTTCGGTTAGTGCAAAAACAAGAAAAGCCTGACCGAGATTCGATTCTAGATCGTTTTCACCCGAGCACTTTGCTCTAGCAATCTCAGCATAAGTGACCACAAACAAAATGGGAATGCTTTCAAATATATACGTTTCAACTACTGAACAACGTGCTTAAATTAACATTTGAATTTTTACAGCTATACTTTTCAGTTTTCTGTTGATCTTGTTTTATTAAGATCTTCATACCATCATAAATAATCAATAAATGCACTATAAAACACTTTTATTATCCTGATTATTACGAAATATGCAAACAAACTCTCGATCTGTATTTTTTAACGAAGGTAATCAAATGTGTATCCAAATAAATGCATCCATACAGTCTATTCAACCAAATATTTGTTGACAGTCTAATTTATTTTGGCCCAACACAGAGGATTTGTTAATTCATGCGTATATTTTGTTAGATGAACAAAAATTAATTTTGTTGCATTTCAAGTTTTGTTTACACAACAAAATATTTTGTTAGGCAACTTAACATATTTTTGGCCATAAACAAACGAATATATGGTTGGCCTTTCTCTTAGTGGAGCAGCGGAGGAATGCAAGGTAGGGGGGAGGAGAAAGAGAAAACCAGCCGACCAACGGCAACGTCCACCACGTTTCCCACAAGCAAGAATCTGGGTGTACCCTCTGGGAATTGAATCCGGTTCGCCTTGGTGGAAGATGAGTAAGTAGACTGGCTACTGCACCACCGCGGCTCCTACTTGGGAGAGTGGAGCGACATTTGCATGACACAGGAAGCTCCAGTTCTCAAGCCCGCGATAGCAGTCCTCCAAAGATCTTTAGTACAGTAATGTTTGAAGAAAGGAAGAGTCAGCATCGTAGAGATAGCCTTCCCACATGTGGTGACTATATCACAGCATGGAATATTCGTCACGATGAACACCTGCGTCCGTGTTACCTCCGAGGGCTCAGAAGTTACATCCAGCTGATTCCTGTAGACCGGAACACTATTGCTGATGGTATCTGGGACAAATTTTGGTTAGTCCTCAGTTCATATGCCACGCCTGCTCGCTGATGAGGACATGTTCATGGAAGATGGCTGCTTCAGTTCGGGAAACAGTCATTTATGGAGCTTGCCAATCACCACGCCATGCATTAGAGGTTCCAAACATGGATTTCCCGTGAGCGTTGCTGGAATTGACAATGACTGCCTTATTGGTCCTTACTTATTGCCTCCCGACCTTGACAGATGGCGGTATGTGATATTTGTTCGTTATTATTTGCCGGCAGTATTTATTGATTGTAAATAGCAAGAGATATCAATTTATTGTAAGGTGTTCAGACGAGAGAAATTGTTTTTAACCAATTAGGGAATTATAATTAACTATTTTGTATAATTAAGACCTCTATCCCTTAACGAACCTGGTTTAGCCCACTGACTTTGAGAAAACTGTAACAACACATATCAGTTACCGTCTGAAATGGTGGATCACAGTTAATTAGATACGTCCTAGTTGACTGAGTAGGTAACAAACAAATCTGCAAAGGTTGGTAAAGGGCAAGTGTAATTCCAAGCCTAAAAGTTGATTAAAAGTGCTAGGTAAACATATGTGGACAGTGAAATTGTTTCTTTTGCTTTCTGCTCTTTTGAATGCAAAATTGTGAAATATTAACTTTTCTGATAATCCCACAGTCTCATTTGACTGACACATGAATAAAGTAATCAGGTCCGTGACAATGTTAATTTTACAAATGGCAGAATAATACACGAAATGCATAAAAGTAGTTCTTAAGTTAACTGTGGGTAGCCTATATATCTAGTCTTTTCGCGGTTTCTTCACACTTTTTAAATAAAACCTTTCAAAAATCATCCAAGATATGACGTGTACACTTTTACTTGTGGTGACATAAAACTTCAGTATTTTTGGTGAAATTGAAAATTTACTTATATATATTACCTATAAATTATAATATTCCACTTATAATCATTATTAATAAAAACAGGAAGAATAAAGGTCTGTTGGTAATACCTAATAGGAAATAGTTCTTATGCAATATGTTATTACAGCGAGTGCGCACGCATGCGGTGCGTTGTCCCTTCGCTGTAATTTTCTAGCGTCGGCTAATCTTTGTTTACATGAGGCGGAGGAAAATCTGGAGATATAACCTTAGCAAGACTTCAGGAAAGTTCGTAGTAAACGTGAATTGATTATAGTTACTTTATTTTATTTTATTTTTTTTAACGCTTTCTCCCACGCGTGTTTGTATTTGAGCATAGCAATGTGGTCGGCGTGGGCGTGTAAAATTGCTGGTGGTTTCACAGCGGAGTGTACTCGGCGCGGGGGGAACCGTGGTGGCCCCGGGACGTATGAACAACCTCTGGTCGCATCGAGAATGAATCATGTTCGCCGACCCCTGCGCCGGCATGCGGACGACACGGCCCACCCAGCCCTGAGGTCATCTCCTCGCCTTGATCACACACCGCGCTCCTCGCCGCAGAGATTAGCTGCTTCGCCCACACACGCGAGATGTTGCAAGTTTTGCACTCGGTGGGACGAAGCGGTTCCGGGGGGAGCGGGACGGGTGGACGTTTTCGCGTGGAGATTACGCGTGGGATGATCCGTCTATTTTAGGGGTGGCGCGCGCGAAAACCGACTACAACGGTGGCGAAAACCGACTACAACGGTGAAACCAGAGAGAAAGGTCATCTTCTGGCTGAAGCTTCTCGCAATGCAGTTTATATAGTCTCGTGTCGTGTGCTATAGTTCTATCACAGTTACTTACATATTTTATGAAGACCTGCTAAAGTTATACTTCAATATTCCTCCGCCTCGTGCAATCAAAGCTTACCTGAGCTAAGGTTACTTCTGCTACAGGTTAGAAAGATAAATGTTAAAGGTCGGGCAACCAAAAATTTTCGCCACTTGATAAGCGCTAGTGTCGGCAATGTATCAGACTTTATCTATTTCCTACGTTGAAAAACAGGATAATGTAATAATCATAAATTAAATACAAAATAACTTCGTAACAAAGTAAAATCTTTCTGTTCGATTATTTACGTAGCTTAAAATATTAATGAAAAGTTACCTTTTGGAACACTGCGCACCTAGCGGCGGAAAATTTCCCTATGTCAAACACTCCCAAAAGAAATCACGCCTTGTTCCTGACCAGAGTTGACTTAACCTCAACTGAGTCTAGAAAATTACACCAAAAAGAAACAGCCCACCGCATTCGTGCGCACTCAGTGCAACTATAATTTGCATAAGAACTATTTCTTACTTGGTATCACCAACACACTTATTTTCTCGCTGTTATTATTAATAATTACAGTTGATAGTTTGTAGATAAAATATAAATAAATGTTCAATATGATAAAAATTATGTATTATGGTGTTAACATAAGTTTCAAACGCGTGTGATACGTGACATATTTAGGAAACAACGAAGCACCTCAAACATGGGGTGAATTTACAAAGGTTTGATTAAAAAATTTTGAAGAATATGCGAATAGAGTATAGCTTGCTTGCGATCGTTTCCAATGACGACGTTGACTGAGATGGGTTATAACGTATTTCGTAAAGGTTTCGTGCTCGTCAAATTCAGTTGGCAAGCATCCTTCCGTAATTACGGGAGATGCAAAACAGAGTGGCTAATGGCGGATTTGCGAACCCGCCAAACGGCAGCTTTAACTGCATTGCATGTTGAAGGAAGGCATTTTACTGCGAAAAATGAACAGACGGTACGGCAAAATTCCCAAACCTAAAAATACCGATCGGAATACTTCTTACTTACAATATTTCGCCAAATCTCCAAAAAAATTCAGTGTCGTGAAGCGGAAAGTAATTAAATATGAAGATATTCTTTTAGAAAATTATTTGTATTCTCTTTCCCTTTCACACGCACAATACAAGAACTCAAACGAAACCTATATAATTATTTTCTCACTTTCCATATATATATATTATATGTATATATGCTATACACTAATCGAGGAAGGAAGACTCGCCTGTTTACGATTTTTTTTAAGTACTGTTGTAATTTTTGAATTGTAATTTTATCACACACGTGGTATAATTGGTTTATAACTTTTAAAAACATTAACTAATTCATTAAAATGCNTGAATTGTAATTTTATCACACACGTGGTATAATTGGTTTATAACTTTTAAAAACATTAACTAATTCATTAAAATGCTAGAAAAAGCGTCTGTAAAATTACGGAAAGTACAGGTTACAAATTTTCCAGATATCTTCCTGAAATTACCGACTCTTCGTTATTTCCAATAACATTCTCTTCGGAAATTTCACATAAATCTCCGTGAATTAACAAAACGTGTCCATAACTGGCATTTTTTAATACGCTCTTTATAAAAAAGGGTAGCAAAAAAAAGTTTTACATTCGTTATGTGGGTGTTTCACTGTGTATAAAAATTACTGTAAAAAGTTTAACCTACCTACNCAAAAAAAGTTTTACATTCGTTATGTGGGTGTTTCACTGTGTATAAAAATTACTGTAAAAAGTTTAACCTACCTACCACGCTTTTACAAGAAAAAGTATTGTAAATTATGGACACATGCAGAATGATTTATGTACACCTCTCAGTCATGTTAAAGTGCCTGCGAGTTTTTTTTTTCAGTTTTAAAAACAGGGACAGGAAAAAGAGTTTTTTCCGTAATGTATTTCACTGTGCATAACAGATAAATTAAAAGAAATTTAAATATTTTGTTCTGAAGTGGGATTGTAACTCGAATCGACAAATTAACACTCAATAGCTGGAACCAGCCACATAGGACAGGATATCCACAGGCTATTCCAATTACATCCACAACATCTTAAAGTCATCTAAGTCCTGAATTGAATCTGTTCAGGGTATCCATTGGATGTCTAGTAGTAGATATCAGTTCGTACCACTTCCTGGATACCCATTAGATATTACAAAACCTCCAATGGCTTTTACTAATGGCAAGTGTCTAAAACTAAAGAATGTGCCGTAGGACAAATAACACAAAGATGATGTCACTTTCAAGCTCTGTAATTTCAGAACATTTTACAAGTTAGCAGCAGCTTAAGATTTAATATTTGCATTGAACATTCACAAAAAATATATGACATGTAAATTTCTAAACGCCAAAGACTCACAATGCAAAAAGTATAGATTAAAATACTCATACAAATAAATTTAATTGCTCTTTCAAAGTATTATGTAGCTCCAAGTACAATGAATATTTAACTGGTAAACAAGCCAAGTAGTGTAGAACGTTTCAAAAATATCAAAAAGTAACTCTGTTGACTATAAATATTTAAAACACTNCAAGCCAAGTAGTGTAGAACGTTTCAAAAATATCAAAAAGTAACTCTGTTGACTATAAATATTTAAAACACTCATACAAAAACATTAAATTGCCGCGCGATTGATTATTCAAAAGTATTACGTTACTCCAAAATAAACAATAAATATTTAATTTAAAAAACGAGCATAGTAATATTAAAATATTTCTAAAATAAAAAAAAGTTACTTTGATGACTAGATAAATTCAAGGTATTTTAGTGGAGCAATATAACTAAAGAAGGGCAGTGCTTCAGGCCGAGTAAATTCGGTGGACTGCACCTACCGAAATTGTGGACTGCACCGACCAAAATGGCGGATGGTGGCTGTGACGCCTACTAAGATGGTAGACTGCACCTACCAATATGGTGAAATGAGTATGGGTGGAGGTGGGTGTGCGGAACTCCAGAAATTAAAGCTTATTTAAATAAATTTTTTAATAATTTTAAATAATTTTCAAATATTTTTTTATATAATTTTTCATAAATTGTTGGGACATTTTTGAATTTTTTTGGGATATTTTTGGATCAAAGCTCACCGAGATCAAGGTCAAATGTCATCGGGTTTAAGGCCAAATGTCAAGGTCAAGGTCATGCGGATTCAAGATGGCCGTGGCCAACCGGAACGACAGAGAACGAACAGCTCCGACGCTCCGGTCTTAGGTCCCGATGTGCCAAAGTCCCCATAATCCCTCTACTGTCTACCTTAGTGGAGAAGGGTGGAGAGGTTTGTGTGCCTTTTAACGTCGGGGTCTTGAGAGCCGATGAGGGGGAAGTGAGGTTAGTATGGGTCAGCACCGGAATGTAAGGGCGGCGGAAACGGGAGATCCCCGTAAAAACTCACCGACCAGCGGCATCGTCCGGTACGATTCCCCATGTGCGAAGATCTGGGAGTGTCCCCGCCGTGAATCGAGCCTGGTTCCCCTTGGTGGCAGGCGAGCTCTCTAATCACTACGCCGCTGCAGCCCCGTCAAACTTTATGTTCCATCGAGCCTGATCCTCACTTACAGAAACAAACCTACTAACAGGTAAGCCCTTAACAGAACAAGTCAATTAGTGGTTGGCATACACCTAACATAATTGGTCGTCATTAACAAGCGTCGCATCGCTACGAGATTCTTGCATCGCTTTCGTGTCACGACGAACTCGTCGCGATGTGGAAGCAAACTTGCAAACTCGGGTCCTTGAATAACTTGAACGGCTTCTCGTGCGACGTGAGCAGTCTCGCTTGGCAAACGTGCAAACATTAAGTAGCTTCTACACGCGTTAAAGTCCCGGGTGTAATGTCTTCAGACGACTGCGAAGTTCCCGACTGAAACGGGAATATATTGATTTATCAGAAATAAACCAGCTCCAGCTACTGTAATTATGCAAGCAACAGTCCCACATTACAAGAATAACACCAGGACCGACCTGGGCATGGATCCCCCACAAATATTTCTTTCTTTTTCATTCTAATTGATAAAAAGGCTTAATTGCCTCAAAATGTTTAACGCATATAAAGTTTCACGTGTATTCGGTAAAGCATATAAAACAATCAATTTCCTTTAAATACTTGTTATAATGTACGTAAATATATATACACATCGTTGTTTGTACGTGCATTAAAATAATTCTAGAACTTCCCACGAAATAACTGAATAAATAATGAATGATACACGGAAGTTGGAACCTTTTTATTATAGAAGAAAATTAACCGAAAAAACATACTTTATTGCAACGATATTCCCAGTCTTTTATAGAAAAATTCTTGACATTTTCCTTTAATAACTTTGTTTATTTTTTGTTTCTTTTATATATATATATAACCATAAGAAAGCGGTAAAATATTTTTATATTAATTTAAACATATGTATAAATAAAATTCTTTCATTTTAGATGATAAATGCAATATAGCAAGACATATAATTTTGGCGTATGTACTTAATCATTTACGTACAACAAAGGCATTTCTCAGGTTTGCCTGGAAACAAATTTCATTTGCGTAACAATTTTTATTGTTTGAGTGTATCACAGTATGAGAAGTAGTAAAACATAAATTGGTAGAACTTAATAATAAACGTGTTTTTTTTTTGTAGCTGTTGCTGAAGAAAACTTCTTTAACTTTGTGTTTCAGTCATATTCATTCGCTTTGCGTGAAATGAGCCCGAGGAAGAAAACACATGTTAGGAGGAGCAGAAAACATTTACCGGAACGTTTTCTTGGAACTGTGTGGTCCTGCTAGATCTCATTCTAACCAGCTTCCCAACAGGGAGGCAGACCCGTGTGACCTGCGGGTGCAGCAAGTGCCGTTTCGCGACTAAACTTGTTTTTGATTGCAGCCTCCATGCAAATGACATCTGCGGTAATTGTGGCTTAATGACCCTTCTCCCCGGAGCGACCGACCACGCATCCAGTTTATAAACAACGTGTTCTCGCTGGTTCGGGGGGGGGGAAGGGGGGAATCTGCACGGCAGTTCGCTGGACACTTCCAAGGAGGATCTCCGCGAATAATTTGCATTTATATAAGAGAGCAGATTTAATTTACGCCGGGCGCTTAACGAAAGCACGCGCCTTCCAGTATATAAATAATGAATGTTCTGAGTCGCGTACGTCAGCGAAAGACATGTATAAAATCAACGCGAAGAATAAAACAAAACAGAAATTTTATTTACTGTATTCAGTAACTTTCAATAAACATTTTTTTAAGTTAATGAATTAATTTTTACGGCGGATAATAAACTTTCCCGTTTCCTTGTTTCAGCTTATTATTATAGTTTCGTGCTGGTACTGAAACGGAGTAGTATCATTTGGAAATAGTAATTAATTTTTATTTTTATTTCACGTCAATACAATTTCTCTCATCCGAGAAATATCTGCAGTCACCTTGAAATGTGTTAAACTAAAAGAAAGCTACAGCAAACATCAAGTGACGATATCATGTTTGCATGTATTAACAGCTTTCCAGAACAGGGGTTCAAATAACTCAGGCAATTTTCAGACTGGATATTACATGTGCGTAGAAATTCGCACTGATTCTTAGTGAGCATGAAAATATTTTGTGCTGTCCATTCACGATTACTTCAAACTTTTCTGAATTCCTGCTAAGTTCTACTAGCTATTAACAACACACATATTCTCTCCCTATTTTAATTCATATTATTTATAAATGAAATATAATGTATAGACAGAATATAAGTAAAGTTCAATTTAACCATAAATAAGTTACTTTTACGTTAACAGACGCATAAACCGCTTGTGATACACGGTATATTAAGGAAAGAGACAAACACGTAATACATGGGGTAATTTTTCAAAGGTTCGATTCAAAAAGTGTGAAGAAATCGCGATTAGATTATAGTAATCACTTAAATGATAAGTACACAATTTGTAATACATGAGTTGGTTAATAGGTGCCGCTTAACGTCTCTTCGACAGCAAGGTCATTAGAGACGGATAAATAAGTAACAGTTTTATTATTGCTACATGACATATTTTGTTCATCACAAAATAAATTNACAACGTGTTCTCGCTGGTTCGGGGGGGGGGAAGGGGGGAATCTGCACGGCAGTTCGCTGGACACTTCCAAGGAGGATCTCCGCGAATAATTTGCATTTATATAAGAGAGCAGATTTAATTTACGCCGGGCGCTTAACGAAAGCACGCGCCTTCCAGTATATAAATAATGAATGTTCTGAGTCGCGTACGTCAGCGAAAGACATGTATAAAATCAACGCGAAGAATAAAACAAAACAGAAATTTTATTTACTGTATTCAGTAACTTTCAATAAACATTTTTTTAAGTTAATGAATTAATTTTTACGGCGGATAATAAACTTTCCCGTTTCCTTGTTTCAGCTTATTATTATAGTTTCGTGCTGGTACTGAAACGGAGTAGTATCATTTGGAAATAGTAATTAATTTTTATTTTTATTTCACGTCAATACAATTTCTCTCATCCGAGAAATATCTGCAGTCACCTTGAAATGTGTTAAACTAAAAGAAAGCTACAGCAAACATCAAGTGACGATATCATGTTTGCATGTATTAACAGCTTTCCAGAACAGGGGTTCAAATAACTCAGGCAATTTTCAGACTGGATATTACATGTGCGTAGAAATTCGCACTGATTCTTAGTGAGCATGAAAATATTTTGTGCTGTCCATTCACGATTACTTCAAACTTTTCTGAATTCCTGCTAAGTTATACTAGCTATTAACAACACACATATTCTTTGCCTATTTTAATTCATATTATTTATAAATGAAATATAATTTATAGACAGAATATAAGTAAAGTTCAATTTAACCATAAATAAGTTACTTTTACGTTAACAGACGCATAAACCGCTTGTGATACACGGTATATTAAGGAAAGAGACAAACACGTAATACATGGGGTAATTTTTCAAAGGTTCGATTCAAAAAGTGTGAAGAAATCACGAATAGACTTTACTAATCACTTAAATGATAAGTACACAATTTCTAATACATGAGTTGGTTAATAGGTACTGCTTAACGTCTCTTCGACAGCAAAGTCATTAGAGACGGATAAATAAGTAACAGTTTTATTATTGCTACATGACATATTTTGTTCATCACAAAATAAATTGNGTCATTAGAGACGGATAAATAAGTAACAGTTTTATTATTGCTACATGACATATTTTGTTCATCACAAAATAAATTGGTATGAGAAATTGGTTTCTGTAATAGATCGTGATCTGTGATATTTGAACATTTCTTTGGCACGACCGTGAGGCAATGAGGCTCGGGAACCTAACAGCAGGCGGTCATTGCCAAGGTGGCTGTGCTGAAATTTCACATAAGCACCCTGTCGTAATTCGATTCAGTGTTCGTCTTCCAACGAATGTGCAGTTTTGCAGTGCAATCAGAGGCCGCTTGTTGAGAAATGTGTGGACAGGGGAGCGGCCATCTCTTGGTTCAACAACCGGGGTTTCGCTATTCTGCGCACATTACAAAGCTATTTCTTCGCTGCAACACATGCTTTGTTGTCACAAAAAAATTTAACGTTAAATGTTAACAAAATTCTTGTTAGATAATTATATTATTCGCAATGATAACCTTGCATTGTCGTTACAATCGTTCAGCGGTACCTTTTGTTGATAAAATTAGTAGCTGTGTTTTGAAGGTTAAAGCATTATTTTGATGAACTCAGGAATTCGCTGTTTCGTAACGTAGCATTAAGAAAGTTTCGTTTTATAACTTAAAATTATAACGAACGAAATAAATGTTTTCATATCACTCAGCGCTTTCCTTTGGTGTACAGAAACATGCCTTTATTGCAAACAGAAAGCGCGTTAGGAAATTATTTTATTTTCAAAATAGGAAATTAATATTGCCATTAAACCAAAAGCATCAAGAGCAAACTCTAGTAACAGCAAACCTTAGTTTATTTAACCTTCCCTTTGAGAGGAAGAAAATATTTCTTTTACTGTAAAGAAACAGTCTCGCATATGTGTTTTTCTTTGCTGTACCGAAATCTTTGGACGTATTTTTTATGGTGCAGTCGTGGTCGCGTGAGCGGTGCTAATGCGTGTTTTTAGGCCGAGGAGGAGTCGATATACTGACGCGGGAGAGAGTGGACTTAAAGCGGGTATTGACTACGTAGAGCCGTTGTCGGTTGCCGAGTCGTCAACGTGTGCGGGTGTAAATTATCCGCGTGACGCCGGCTGTGGGCTCGGGGCCTGTGCTTCGGCCCGCCCCGAGAGAGCTAGGGGTGGTTGAGCATTCCGCCACGCGGTTCCAACATTCCTTAAGATTACGTACATTTAGATCAACTCCTTAACGTGCACATTGATTTTTCAGAACAGGCGATGCAAAAGAGAGGAATTGTTGGTGTGGACTGCACCTACGAGTTTTTTTTATAATAACTGACACTTTGTAGCCCATGGAAAGTGTTTCAGTAGATCCAAGGCACAAGAAGCAACAAATTATAAAATAGTTGTGCCGGCAGCAGCCAGTGGCATTGGCCAGGAAAATGCGATGTCCGTACTGGCGCTAACTTCTGTACTTGCACGGCATCGAACATGATTTAACTATTCTGGAACATGCCAGACGTGAACGAGTATATTCGTGATAATATGTTAGGGGTTGATAGTATACACCCTTCTGAATAAGTCGGTTGCGTATCGCTCAGATTCGGCCGACTTAAAAGGTTGTGAGGTCATTAATAATTGAAAGTTGGAATTAATTTTAAATGGTTCCGTTCCTGCGGAAGTTGTTAGGAATAATTAATTACCTTTGGCTGATTAGCCACATTTTAAATATTAATCATTTAATAATTTTTGTAAGTCTAACAAGTTGGTTAAATGAGAATCAAGGTTTTTCCTGGTTTAAACGCGTGTAACTCTATGTAAGTCTAGGCTGTTAGAACAAATCTGTTTTAACGTTAATAAGAACTACGCGCTTTAGAACTATTTCACTCCACCTTGGTCAGAAAGGANTTAGAACAAATCTGTTTTAACGTTAATAAGAACTACGCGCTTTAGAACTATTTCACTCCACCTTGGTCAGAAAGGAGAGCTGAAATAATACTGAACTGAACTGAATGAACACTGAACTGACGAATGAATGAGCTGTAAACCATTTATACACCACGTATGTTCTCTCTGGTCCAGGGAGCAAACGCTCCCTGCTCTAGTTAAGCGAGTTGCTAAAAGTTTATCTTAATTTTGCACCTAAATTGTGAGCTACGCTTCTGCTTTGCTATATATGCAGGTAGATGCGTCTATTTTCCGNAATCTTAATTTTGCACCTAAATTGTGAGCTACGCTTCTGCTTTGCTATATATGCAGGTAGATGCGTCTATTTTCCGGCATAGCTGATGAAACACAACATTTTGGGTGTAAGTTTTTTTATTTATTTTTCCACAACTGAAGTCGCTACACGACAGTGTCTCATTACAGCATATCACCGGAAAAACTTTGTTATAGATAAACGGATTAATATATGTCAGTAGAAAACCACCATTACGTCTTAGTGTTTTATCGACTCAGATTTTAAAGCATTGCAAAGCTACAGAAGCTGTTCGAAGTATCCGCCACCGTTAATCACCACTCATCTCAGTATGACACGAGAAAACACGCGCGAAGCAATATTGTTTCCGGGAAGTACGATCCGGGATATGTGACACATCTTCGAAGTTAGTGCAAAAACATCTGTCTTTAAAACTAGTATTAACGAATATTTTGTTCAACGAACTTAACTTATAATCGTACGAGATGCATTCACAAAAGCTTACAATAAAACTATAATATCTTTAATAAACCGTAGAGAAATTTTTTTTGTTTATAAATGTGCATGTAATTACACATACTCGCAAATATGAGTATCTGTAAAATTATTTATCTTGGAATTAAACACAGACGAGCAACGTAATAAGGACGTTTTGTTACGAATGGGTGTTTTAATTAATAAAATCAACTCAAAATAGATACACCCAAGTCGTAAAGGAAGAAAAAGGATCATAAATACACCCCCAATTACAAACGCCATAAATAAATGTCGTGTGGGGAGTGCATCAAGGACGAGACGACACCCTCCTAACGACGGACTTTCAAGCTGGGACCCGTAGGTGCCCGGCATGACATGAAAAGATACCCTAGGATGGAGCGGCTCTGGAATGCAAGGGCGGGGGAAACGGGAGTACCCCGAGAAAACCCGCCGGCAAGCGGCATCGTCNGGCTCTGGAATGCAAGGGCGGGGGAAACGGGAGTACCCCGAGAAAACCCGCCGGCAAGCGGCATCGTCCAGCACGACTACCACATGCGGAAATCCGGGAGTGAAGCCCGTTGGGGATCGAACCCGGATCCTCGTGTTGGGAGGCGGGCGCCCTGGCCACTACGCCACCTCTGCCCCATTACAAATGTTAAAGAGCTGTGATTGATTCGGTACTAAATAAGTCTGAGACGAATAAGCATACCCGTATTTGGCAAAGCATTTAATCCTACCGCAACATATTTGCACGACCAAATGAATCACCCTCTTCATAACAAAAAACCGGCACATTTTAGTCTGCGAATTGATTCGGAAGTTTTTTTGTTCAAACGGTTTATGCTGGATGAGAACTGTGGGACCCAAAATACAACGAAACAATTATCGTCATAATACCACTTTTTTCTCGTAGACCAAATGTTTTCTATACTACAACAAAAATTATTAGAAATAAAAAGAACAGAGGTACTGGCATTTTGTTTAATTTTTTTCTGTCGCTACGAGAGGTGCATCAGCTAAGAAAATGATAATCAAAATGCATTGCCATTGCGTGGGGAAAACGCACAGAACATCCGTGTTATTTATGTATAAGTTTTGCTTATTTTCGTCCTTTTTCTATGCTGGTAGGCTAATGGAAAGAAATATACTATTGTTTTTTTTTAATTGCAACACCCAGAAAGAATGTTCCGAATGAATCCAAACTCGGAGGATGTGTAGAACAGTGTACAAGCAATAAGTGATTACGACTGCAGAGGTATGGCGTTCACGTAGGCCCAGCAGCGCCCTCTCTTGTGTGACCGGAAAGGGCAGTGTTACGCCAAGCTCAGTCAGTGAAGAGCCGTCAAACGAAGTGAAAGCAAACGCCAGTATGCCTCGTCGACGTCAAAGGGCGCTGTATCAGCATGTGAGTGAGTTCGAACGGGTCAGAATGATCGTTCTCCGGGGAACGAGTTCATCATACCGTGACATTTCGGCTCGTACAGGGTATGCTGCTACGACAGTGATGCGTGTGGGAAACCTGTAGATAGAGGAGGTATGTATGCAGCGACGAGAGAGTACTGGACCACGCACTATAGATTTTCGCGCAGAAATTCAGTGCATGGACGCATCAACATTAAATGAACCGCCATTTAATTTCACTCTGCTTACTTATCTTTTCTGTAGCGTGGAAATAAACTGATATGTCAAATATTCACTCTAAAAAAAACCACTTCATTTGTTGCAACACATTTATGTTGCCGCAAGAAAAATATCGTTAAATATGAACCACTGCAAAGAAGGTTTGCCACAAACAACTTTTTTGTTTGACCAATGAGTAATGACTGTGAGTACCTTGCATTATGGTTACAAAATATCAGCAGTAACCCTTCGGATAAATTTAGTTGCCGAAATTTGAAGGTAAAACTTTTATGCCGTTGACATAAGTAATTTATTATTTGGTAACGTTTCGTCAGGTACTAAAAACTGCAATGAACAAAATAAAACTCTTAATATCACGTAACCCTTTTATTTGGTATTCAGAAACATTTTTTTACTGTAAACAAAAAAAGCTGAAGGATTTTCTTTTGCTACAAATAAAATTAATCATACCATATAGGGAGGGAAAAAGGAAAAAATGTAATAACAACAAACCTAAGGTTTTTTTTTTTTAACTTATTTCTTGAATAAAAGCAAGATTTCGTTAGTGTAAAAAACCAGAGACAGGAGTTTTTTTTTTGTATATAAGAAGCCTTGACCGTATTCTTTTTAGTGTTTTCTGCAAGTGAAACTGGCATGCCTTCTATTACACTCATGGTTATAATAGAAGATAGAAGTCAAATATCGCGAAGAGACGAGAGGGGGAAAGATAAACATATTTGCCCATAATCATAATTCATATACAAGAAATTAAATAAAGCAAACTAGCACATTCTGGAAAGTTCGCTACTGTGTTAATGGAATGTCCGTGGTTTAATGAACATTTCTGGATAACTTTTTTTCCACTTTTTTTTTTCTTCAAGTAATTGCACGCAAAATGTTTTTATTACTGCATAAGTTAACATTTGGAAACTATTTGGAAAAATACTTTCCATAACGACATAGGTATACGACAATACAAGTTTTTGTTTTTATATTGCAAATTAATTACCATTAGTATCAAAACGAAGTGAACTAATGCAATTTTCATCGAGTCAGTTGCGTTAGTAACACTGAGGGACATGTCGTTAAAGTTAGAGTAGTTAAAAACGCCGTGCGTGGTAACAATAAACTATTTACCTGTGTTGCTGTTATGTTCGATGCAGCAAAACAATGTTTGTATTCCGCGTCTGTGTGCTGTGATTGGTTGATATATTCCGCCATTATCGAGAGAATCGGAGCAAACGCATTCTACGTTGGTTTTCCTAATATGCGTAGAATTATATTACCACAATATATATACACGCCGAATTTTCAGTACAGGTATTGCACAAACAGTGATACATTTTAGTTTTAGATATTAAGTTTATTTTCTAACAATCATCAATGGAATTAAAAAGTAAAATAATATTTTTTCATGGTTTTGAAAAACTGCTACGGATGCAATAATGGACTTTATGAAGTTTCCAACAGGAGCTGTATTTGAAAACGGCATGACAATTTTGTTGACTGTAATGCATTTTTGTGACAGTAAAATTAATTCCTTGCATCTGTGAAAATGTTTACCTTCATTTCCCAACGCAGTTTGCCACACATTTTCATATTTCACGTCTCTTGCAGATACCGCTACGAAATGTCACCCGCGGTGGTTTTATAATCACGAGCGTGAAACAGATTGCTTGCGGTGAGTTTTTGCGCTGAAGTTTGGGAAATTGGCATTATTTTAAAAGACTCTTCTGGATGGATGAATAAATGTTTCCGCAGGGGTTCTACTAGTTGAGGCTGACTTTCAACTTCCAAAGTTAGAAAGACCGCCGTGAGATGGCAAGCTTCTATAGCGCGAGTCGGCCGCGAATTCGCTTCGCTCCACCTTTCTTTGTTATCGGTCCATCAGGGGCGAGGCTGGTCGTGAGTGAAGATGGGCTCTTCTCGACACGTTCCTTGCAGACGCTCGCTGTTCGTTTTGTCCAGGTACTCCGAACTCTTCAACGCGTTGTTTATGGCTTGTTGTTGCCCGGAGAATTTCACAAAAAAACTTGCTTTGTTTATACTTCTTGCGCTATGTGTAATTCTTTCTCATGTGAATATCGTAATTACCACGAACTTAGTAACAACCTTTTAAATGCCATTTAATTAAAATTGCGAAGCAGATAACGAATGTATATGTATTAATGTTAAGTAGAGGAAAGCAGGGTAAAGTGGCCGCTCTAAGGTGAAATGATATATGTATCGTCTACTGTATATAAGTCTGTTAATATTAAAAAACCTTATTTTTTTATTGAATTAAAAAAAACTGTTTACCAAATGGCTATTTAACACTGCCACGTCGTATGAAGTAGACAAGTATAGTGGCTTGCCACTTTACCCGAATATATATATATATATGTAATATCATGTAATCAAATACATCAAACAGTAACTACAAACGCAAGACGTATATTTTCACTTTGACAAGAAACCCGCTGACCTCCCGTGGTGCAGTCGGCTGGTGCGCCGCCGGTCTGAGGTGCGGGAAACTCTGGGTTCGAATCCCACGTAAGGCATGGTTGTTAGTTTAAGTTAGGTCATAAGTTAGTTTGTGAGCCGTCCCTTGATAAACCTTCAAGCATAACACCGCGGGACGTTTATAAACCCTTTCAAATCCAATCCAATTAGATTCCAATCAACAAACAACCAATCTGTTTAGGTTTATAAATCTTCAAATAATAAGTTTTTGCTTAACTTCAAGAACGCAAAATTGTACTGTATTGATCTAAAATCTACTCATTTTTTCTTTTATTGTTTATTTTAATGTAAATAAAACTAAATAAATCGTTTGGTCAAAGCGGCCATACGTCTAGGAAAATTTGTCAGGTGGCTGGCCACTTTGCCCTCCTGGATGCCACTATACAAAATATGTAATTTTATAATAATATGACATATTTTATTACGTGGTTTTAAAGCCAAAAAACGCTTTTTTAACGAGACTGTAGCAAATAATTATAAAGTTAATACGCACTAAGGTAACATCAACAGTATTCATCATTTACGTTTCATCAGACATTAACAAAAACACACAAACACTAATAAAAAAAAACTTGTAAGACAGTTAGCTCAGATTTTCTCAGGGAATTAATGGCTTCCCTTTGAACTGTTTCAATTCCTCTCTACCAGACTGTGACACAATCTAGGGGAGTGACAGCTGATGGCCACTTTGCCTCGCACTGGCCACTTTATTCTGCTCTGCTGTCATTCTTACTCAAGGGGGTATAAAAATGCAGAAACCTTTATCGTAATAATTTATCTTCTTGTGGAACCTTAACACACGGTAAGCAGCTATCGTGTAACAGATTTACATATTTATGTCCTTAATCCCATACGTTAGCCTGTATAAGTTGAACTACGACCGTTTTATCTGCAATTATCGTAAGAATAGCAACGATTCAGTTCGTCATTCATAGTTTCTCTTCTTTCATATGCGGATTACTCTAGGAGAGTTGACACTACTGTGTTGAAAATAACATATATTTTTCCCCAGCGCCGAATACATTACAGCTTGCCTCACTCGGATTCCAGAGAGATCATTGGTTCGATTCCATCCGTTTGCAAAGGGGAAATATTTCCAACTGGTTTACAATTCACAGCACATGAATATGTTGTGCAGCTCTTTAATAAAGACCTTCTATATTCATATGTTCATAGTTCATTTGATTAATATCCTGGTTAGTTTAAGCGCACGAAAGTGATTATACTGTGTATGTATTTAAATATGGTGACCAATAAAAAAAAAGGTATTTTGCTCGTTTGCGCACCGGAACATCCCAATAAACACTCATTGCGCGTACACGTGATCGTAATTTTTTAACGTAATTACATTATCAGAGCTCTATAGTGATGGAAGTATGCAAAGAAAAACACAAGTGTTGCTGGAATCAAAAAATTGCTATTGAGCAATTTCTTTGTTGGTGTTGTTGTTAAATGCATAACGCTGTGGCAAAAATAATAATGTGAAGCGTTTACTAAGCTATAATGCAAATATAATGTTGGAATGTTAATGTTAACACCGCAACCAAATAATTTTACCGCAACCAAATTTAGTATTATTTTAATAACAACAGGAAGAAAAATAATGTGTCTCGTTACGATCTTATCGTAACGTCATATTTAAACCAGTTCGTATTGACTAGAAATAGACTCCTCTTAATTTGAAAATTTTTTAGCAAAAAAAATTGAATTTTTTTAACAATGCTTTACGTTTTACTTTCTGGACATTAAAAAAATGTATCGACAGCATTACTCAACGATGAACGTTACAGTAAAGTGTATAAAGAGGCGAGGTTAGGCATAACGGAAACTGTACGAGACGCGAAGAACGGGTGTTCCGGCAAAAACGAAATTGTGTGTAACACAATTACGTTCATGTCAGCCATCTATATAAAAGTACTGTTAACATAACTTTTAATTTTGCCTTAAAGAAAATAAAAACAAAAACATTTTTGTTTTGCCACGAAATAAGCAACGTCTTAATGTTAAGAGTAAGAGTACAATAAGTACTAATATCGTGTGTGCAACACCTAACATTGCTAAAAGTTACTTGTTACTTTTATAGTGACAGTTTAACTAAAGCTTATGTTAACAATAACATTAGTTTATAACTTACGTCGCCATATTATTTATTTAAAAATATGTTTAAAGGATAAGATTTGGCTGAAAGAAAAAAGTAACTATAGCCTCAAAAGTATTCACTTTACCGTGGACAGCCTATAGAAGCAGCGATTATTTTCAAATGTTGATTTCTAAATTTCTCAATTGCCCTGGGTCGACTACACTTGATTACGTAAGGAAATATGAGCTTGGAATTATGGGTAGTATTTATTAGAATAAAAAATCATTATCAGTAAAGGACGGTAAACTACACAACACGAGTGATCGATATCTTCTCCAATCAAGGTGCTTGCGACCGACTACGCAATGCTGCGATTAATTAATACTTTCCTGCTCGCATTCGTAGTTGGTCGATCTGTGCGCCCGAGATGCCGTCGGCTGTTCATCGCGTGGTCTGCTCCCGCTGACCGACCAGTCGCCTCGGCGTGCCTGTCAGGTGATGACGTGGTCGGCTCTCACGTTGTCCGTCAAGGGAAAGCCGCTACATCTGACAGCCGTCACTCTCACGGTTCTCATTCTAAACCCGAACCAGTTATTTCAATCAATAGTTTTATTATCACCGTAACTCCAGTTAACGAGCTGTCTGTTACCTATTGGTGAGTGAGTAGAATGCACGAAGGTGTCGGTGCCGCCCCACTGCAAATCACTAGGGGTCAGCAGAAATAACTGTGGACTTGGTGATAACCGGAAATTAAAATTATAAGGTACAATTTTACTGATTCCAGTGGGACAGTTTCAACCGAAGAGAGAAAATGTGAGAGAGTGCGCCCCAAAGAGACGCAGTAGCAACTCCTTGTGCCTTATATTTAACTGCTTTTCTGCCGATACGACTATTATAAACGACGTGCATAGTATTTGAGGTTAGAACACTGTTAAATGAAAACAAGTGCGTTGACATGTTTGTGCACGACCTCTAACAAAATTTTAATGCAATTAGGTTAAATTCAAATTTATGGAAGTATTTTATTAATATAAAAGGAGCGTGTCATTTAACAATTAAAATACAAACCAACACGTTCATCACTGTCAAAATGTGACATTGACAGTTGTATTGGTGTGAGGTAGGTTAGTGTTCGGTACACGCGCGGACGACAAAATTAGGTATGTTTCATCTGTATTTTATGGTTTTAACAGATTTGCAGACATATTGACCGATTTGGAATAGTTCGAACATTTCTGACGTTAGAGTTGCGACGAAGTCTCTTCCTGTGTTCTAAACTTACACTATCAGAAATAGTTCGCAAATTGCACACGCCTTTTAAAGATGTATTGAGAAAGCGCAAACGGTAATCGCCCCCCCCCTTTCCCCTCCAAAATAACCATAGTAGCTTCTCTACATTTGTTAAGGAAAAATACCAAATGCGGAGTGAATTTTTTTTATTTGTACAGTAGCAATCGTGCAAAATGAACTTAATATTTTAGTGACACTCCCATACGTTAATAATAATGGCGTTGTTGAATAGCAAATACCTAAGCTTAATTGTCACACGTATTTTTTCGCGTGAAAATGCAATGTGGGTCGAATGTTAGCTTAAAGCGTTTTGACAAACAAATGTATCGAAGGAAAGGCACGGGCGGTTTTATGGCGGTGCGGCGGCGATGTGGTCGTTGAAATGAAGTACGCGAGCGCACGAGCGGCTAAAAACCGCTAGAGCTATCTCAGTTCGAAAATGAAGTTCAAGCAGAAAATGTCTGTGTGTGCTCTATTAGTACACTGCTGGCCTCCCACATAGACGAACCGGGCTCGATCCCCGGCCCGGTTAACTCCGGATTTTCGCAAGCGGGAATCATGCCAGACAATGCCGCTGATCACCGGAATTTCTCGAGGATCTTCCGTTTCCCCTGCCCCTTCATTCCGGCGCTGCTCTATACTCACCTAACTTCACCCTCGTCGGCTCTCAAGACCTCTACGTTAAGAGCCGCCCAAATCCCTTCACTCACTCACGTTATATACGCTCGGTTACACGTTCATTTCCAAGTTCGAGTGTTGCAATCACGTGATTTTTTTGACATGCGGTGAATTTTTTTAAGCATTTTTCTTTTAGTAATCTAATGACGTACAGAGTGCCAGATGATATTGGCGTTAACCATTCACGTCAAGGAGGTGTAGAAAATTCCACAAATCCTATCAGCCACGAAGAATGCTCTCGAAGTACCCGGCACTGATTTCTCGCTGTGTACAGTACTGGCTATAAATATCCTTCATTAGCAACATGCCCACGGTTGTGGGTACGCCGACCGAGCTGGCCACGTACTCTACTCAGTTCTTTCATCGTATTGTGCATATGCCTAAAGTTTCTATGTCTAAGTTGACTTAACCTGTCGGCCACACCCCAGTCACCTCCTGGAATGGGCCTTTAAATTGTGACGTTAATAAACATAATGAGTTTCTTCATGTATCGGAGCTGATAACTTTCGTTCTGCGGTTTTTGTTGCATTAAAACGTTATGGGCTTCATCGATATTGCTCAGATCACTCCGAAATTGAGGTCGGCAACACTGAACAATCTGAAACTAAATTTTGTTTTCCCCTGTTGCGGTTTTGTAGCGATGTAACAGGAATTTCAAGTTCCAGCCCCCGTTTCTGAAAGGTTTCGGTGATGAAGCCCGACTGACAAATCCACACTTACACAAGGCACTTGTAGGTGGGACCAGTTTCACAGAACTTCCTTTTCCCGAACTAAAAATGTTGTTTCTGGTTGTGTAATGTAACTGGTCTGATAACGAAGTCCATCCAGAAGTGCCCCGTTTAATTTTTCCAGTTCATGTTTTTTTTACATTGATTCGTGAAATAATTGTGCTACTATTTAACAAACGTGTGGAGGGAACTATTTGTCACATGAATTGATAAAACCCAGAGTTCCATGCAACTGAAAACGTCTATTTGTAAATGCAAGGGAATGGGGGTTAGAGGAATGTTCAAATGGTTGAAATATTCATTTTTAATAACATAGCTGCATCGAATTCCGCATACGCCAATTCCTCCTGTTTGCCTGTCGTTCCATAAAATAATTAAATAAATCAAATAAAAAAAACTAGAATTATCTTCTGCTATAGTTAAATAAACCATCAGAGCAGTGGAAATATTTTAATTTTGTCTGTTTTAATTTGGCACATATTCGGAATGGATCCTATTTCCTGCTAACAGCGGAATTAAATTTCTTGTACTGGATGATATAGGGTACCGATTTCAGTGTGTTCGGATTACTGAGATACCAATAGAATTTTAAAAAACTAATTAACCGAAAAAATTGTGTACTTTACAGAAAAAAAATTGTTATAAATAAACTTCCCTTCCAAATTTAGTATGAAATACAACAATATTATTGCTCACAAAAACATTCTTTAGACTTTCAAAGTGGTTAATGTAACAGTAAGTCACATTTCAAGACAAAGTCACTGTTCAAGGACAACATTTAGGCGTACAAAATACTTATGATCAACTGAATAAGCAAAACGCAGATTTTTTATTATTTTTTATTTGTTTCCTTTTTTCATTTTATAACACATTGTGTGATTTACAGCTTTTTGGGCAGATTGTAATTTTTATTTAAATATTTTTATGTTTTCTCCTAACTTCTGCCTATTCGGCGAGCTCGTTAGTACTGCTCTTGAAATCTTATCGTTTGTATTTTTTTTGTTAGACACGGTTTTGGGGGGTATCGGTCTGATGTCTTTTTGAAGAACAGAATGTTCAACTGGTATATTCAATCTCTTGGCCATTACTTTATCTCCTGTTTCCCTATATTTTTCAAGAAGGAAATTCCAGTCTGTATAAATGATACCGTTTCATGCGTAATTTCCTTTTATGTTAGGTACACTGAAATCATTATAAATTGTTGTTATTTCCAGATACGTAGTAACCGGAAACAGTATCTAACGTTATACTTTCCTCGCCGCTATTTTCACACCAACATATCACCATATAAAGCAATAATTCAAAGCCTACATGTTCAGATTGATTTTTCCCGTTGGTTGATCTAAATTGCTTATTTTAAACAGTTACAAATTTTAAGTTCGTAGTGAACA
Organism: Clitarchus hookeri; assembly: GCA_002778355.1. Taxonomy (NCBI): domain Eukaryota; kingdom Metazoa; phylum Arthropoda; class Insecta; order Phasmatodea; family Phasmatidae; genus Clitarchus; species Clitarchus hookeri. Next base: position 192,612 of record NQII01003724.1, on the reverse strand, counting down.
GAAAATGTATTTACTGCTATTTAATATTTTGTACCTATACTTGCAAAACTTTTCTTTTCAGAATTAAAATCCTACAATAAATGTTTGCCTAAATTGTATTTTTTTAAGTTGATTGTCAAATTTTAATTTTTAAGTTAAATGAGCTAGAATGAAATTTAAGCTAGTCACGTGTTGCATAGAAATATTTGTTTTGTTCCTAAAGTTTTTAAATCAATTTGACTTAGAGGTGTACTTTATAAAAATGATTGCTAAAAATACTTTAAATTATGCGAGAAGCCGAGCGCAGTGTTAGGGCAATAATATAATGTTTAAGTGTTTTCATTTACTTTCCCATTTTATAAATTTTGTAGTGAAGATATTTACATATTAAACATTTTTGATAATGTTAGCGCAATTAACGCATTTGGAGTCCGTGTCCTACTGTGTTGCGACAGGTGTCGAGTAATGTAATTATAGGAATGAAAAAAAAAAGTAGTTTTCTTTATCACTCCATTTCGAGGCGCGTAATAACATTGTGCTATTTCGGCGCTTTACTAAAACAAATTTGTCCTGCCGTAAAACTAATTTATCAAGTGGGTCAAACTTGGAACTAAACCCTAAGTTAAGATTATTTTCCAAGTTTCTCTGGCCGATACTGAATGAGGACCACCTTTGACAGACTACTGTAGACGATCAAACCTGACTCTCTATCTTATGGTGCGACAATTGCTCTTCCTTGTCAGGCGGACATAGGCGAATGACTACTCCCCAGTTTCTTTTTCCTCTCCTCTTGCCTTATTAAAGTTGCATCTATCATCATCTGCCACCGTCGGACAACGGACGCTTTCCGGAAAGATCACGAAGAAACCGACAAACTCATGGCCAGTTACTCTAGCTGCTCAACAATATTACACGTCAAAGAAAACCTTCTTAAAATTTTTTCCTTGTGTCACTGACTACAGACGTTCCGGCGGTCTCGTGTGTCAACGTGGACCACACAAGGTTACGAAGTTCTACAATTACGGATTCACAGATTGATAACTAGGCACCGTTATATAATGTGCATTTTTCATAATTATTTTCCTCTGTAATTAAGGTTTTACTCCCCACCTACTCGTAGTCAAATATATTTTCTACGAAGAAGCCTCATTTATATCTACATAACTGAAAAAATTATATCTTACTTAATTTATCAACCTTGCCGATATAAAAATATCGAATTTACCTCATTTTGTTTAGCCAGTGAACTAAAATATTGCGATACTTGTGTGACGAGCTTGTGCGAAACTGATTTTTAAATCCACAAACCTAGACTTTGATTTTTTGCGCGATTGTTTGAAAAGTTAAACATTTAAGCTCAGTTAAGGGTATTTTACCGAGGCACAACCGAGGAGGCGGAAAATTTTGAGCGTAAAGCGATTTCAAAGCCACCGATTCAAAATCGCTCGTTCTGGTTGAGTGTTATCAAGGATTGGCAGTGGTAATTCTCATAGACCAAAATAAATAGGACGGATGTGGGAAAGAAGTAGAGGTATTATTGACCATATAACAGGTAAGTAAGTTTAATGCATAGCAAAGGAAGCAGTATCAGATCCCGACCATACACTTTAAGTACGTGACAGTAACCTGGTGTATTTGCCTGACGGGTGCAACTATTCTTAAGCCGACTTAAGTGGGACTTAATCAAGAAACGTCTTGAAGTAACACAATCGAATATTGTGCGTATGTACTAGCGTGCATTACTGCTGTGATCTCGCTTAAACACGCATAAAGGTTTTAATTAGTCAGCAAGTACCAAAACAACTGCACAGTAAAATAATTATTGCGATGGTCAATGCACATTTCAGCTTATGCATTGGTCAATTGCGACAATATTCCCATGATGAGGGGTTGGGATATTTGGGTATTTCTGATGGTACAAATTACGTGCCCTCAGGCCACTGCAGCCGGCCGCACCATACATTAAATGCCTGCTGGCCAGTTCCTCCCACACAAACCACTACGTGCTGTCAGCAATGCAGTTCTACGCGCATGCCTGTCTCGTTTAATATGTGCTTTCAACAATAGCTGGCCCAACATCGATCGCTTACAATGTATCTACCTCCGCGTGTAGGAAGTATTGCCTACGTACCAGACATTATACCATCGCCGCTTGAAAACTTTGCGTGCGTTTTAAAAAGAAACGATGGGGCTCAGGTATCAGAAACCAGAGGACCTTCATACTCCTCAGCAAGACGGCATCAAAAGTCCATAAAACTTGAAGGTAAAACAATCGTACACAATTAGAGGAAGCGCCCCCGATTAATTTAGCGGAAATGGGAGGTGCTAAGGAATAAAACCGGCCTTCCAAAAGGGCACGTTTGTGGACGCCCGGAAACTGGACGCTTTAATAACCCAGACAACTACTGGTAAAATGCACCTATTTAGGTGCAGTGGTGGTGTATACGAAACGGTAGGAAATGGGGCCAACGACAATCAAGTTACAGAACTGCAAGGGCGTGCNACCGGAAATGGGAGGTGCTAAGGAATAAAACCGGCCTTCCAAAAGGGCACGTTTGTGGACGCCCGGAAACTGGACGCTTTAATAACCCAGACAACTACTGGTAAAATGCACCTATTTTGGTGCAGTGGTGGTGTATACGAAACGGTAGGAAATGGGGCCAACGACAATCAAGTTACAGAACTGCAAGGGCGTGCGGAAAGCGACGTCAGAGGTGAGCGTCGAGTGAGCTGGTTCTTGAGAGCTGAATGCCACATCAGCTACAGCAACTTGCGGGACTTGCACAGCTCGAAGTACAACTCTCGTATTCTACGCAACGACGCGGCGTGGCGAACGTCGGCGCGCATGAACGCGCAGCTGACGACACCACCTGTCGTCCACCCTTTACAAAGCGTCACCGCCGACTTCGGTTCCGCCGTCTGCCCGTGAGCATGCCGACCGGACCATCGAGGTCTGGAAGAAAGTGTTGCTGGTCTGATGAGTCAAGACGTTAGCTGGACCAGGCGGAAGAGAGTGAACTGTTGCGACGTCGACAGGGCGAGGCTGCGTTCCCGCATGGTGGGTGCCACAGTGTGGCGTGGGGATGCCTCTGTCGGCTTGGAAGGGAACTGATGGTGTTCACTCTAAATCTGATTCAGTGAGAATTTCACTTTTTTAATCATTTAACATCACTTGACTTATTTGACATTCACATCAATCAATTTAACTTATGTATTATTGAAAAAACGCCAGTNCATGGCGAACGTCGGCGCGCCCGCTGACGACACCGCCTGTCGTCCACCCTTTACAAAGCGTCACCGCCGACTTCGGTTCCGCCGTCTGCCCGTGAGCATGCCGGCCGGACCATCGAGGTCTGGAAGAAAGTGTTGCTGGTGTGATGAGTCAAGACGTTCGCCGGACCAGGCGGAAGAGAGTGAACTGTTGCGACGTCGACAGGGCGAGGCTGCGTTCCCGCATGGTGGGTGCCACAGTGTGGCGTGGCGATGCATCTGTCGGCTTGGAAGGGAACTGATGGTGTTCACTCTAAATCTGATTCAGTGAGAATTTCACTTTTTTAATCATTTAACATCACTTGACTTATTTGACATTCACATCAATCAATTTAACTTATGTATTATTGAAAAAACGCCAGTTTTCCTCCACTTTTGATTCAGTGACATTACCCACCAATTCATCAACCATTTACTGTTTTTTAGTACTTTGTATTTTGACTGATGGACTAGTTAAACAATGTGTATCAAATGATATAACGCATTAACAAATAAAACCCATAACTACATTTAATACAAATTTCATATTTTATAATACCATTTTACGAGGCAACATGAACAGGTGGTCTTTAATTTCGCTTTTATGGCTTTCATTTCGTTTTCACGTAATATTCATAGCGCTCGGTTTGAACTTTTAAACCGCATTAAATGCGGTGAAGTGAGTGCATTCGTACGTACTATTTGATTTTAGAGTCCCAATGCTAAAATTGAATAAAGAACGAAAAGAAAGGACATACAATTTAAAGCTCCCTTTTTCGATAGTAAACTATATTTTCCTCTTCCATTTCACTTTGTCTTGGCAGCTCGATGGGTGAGGTAACGGTCTAAAACCGGAATGATGTGGGATAAATGTTGGGCACCGTGAAATTTTGAAATTNTATGGGATAAAATGTTGGGCACCGTGGAATTTTTAAAATTACGTTTAATTGTAAAATGTAAACGATAACTATAGGAAAAAAATGTTTCATTCTCGTAATTATTTGGCTAAATTCAGTCAAAACAACATTCAATTCGCCGCACGCATTTGGTCATCACTTACTCAATCAGTGAAAATGTTTCACTATAACAACTAGTGGTTTTCCACCGATTATAAGTGGGGCCATTTTCACTAATTCATTAGAGTAGTTTGATTTCAGCGAATCAGTGGTTTTCCACTGATTCGAATTTAGTGTGTGTCTGTACCGCCGTGTATTATCCACTGTGTATCGCGAGTAGTTATGGGACCACGCATGCTCCACGATGCAACTCTTCTATCGACATCGGGGCGGTGGCACCGAGTGAATGGTACGAGGAACATTCTATAGTCTGTTCACGGTAAACTGAACACATTCGAAAGCCTTGCTTAAGGTCCATTTGTATGCACATTGTATATTCTTCCATCATGTGTAAAATTAACACTGCCACGCTCCTAATCACTACTATTCATTCGTCAGTCAAATATAACTGTGAGATTATAATAAAGACTAATATAATATTTGACAAATTAGCTAGTTCTTACATTTATATGCATTTATAATATAATAAAAATAAATAGTTTCAATATCTACTAATGTTTACCTAACACTTTTAATTAAACGTTATGACACGGAACTACTTTCCCTCCGTCGTTGCCAACATTACAGGGCGCACATTAGTCGCAAAGTGCGCGTTAATATTTGCAGGTAGTGACAGTGGAAATTTTTAAAAGTTGATTACGTAAGAGCTCACTTAACCGTGAACACACGCTGTAACAAGATTCACCCAATAGATTGACTCCCAAACTCGCCCCATGTGTGAGACGATGTTGAACTGGCCCTTTGCTTTGTGCATCTTGCAATGACCTCGGTAAGCTACCCACGTTCTGCGACCCAGTGATAATTACAGCTGGTATGACAAGAAGTATGCGGGTCATCCTCTATGCCCCAGAACGTGTAAACATGTAGGAATGAAATGGCGTGGCGGCTCCTTTGCTGTGGGCGTACCCCCATTCGCTGACAGGCTGCACGAGGCGCTTGGAACGGGCCTTGTTTCTGATTGGTCGCTGCGTGCTACGAGAGATTCCTTACTGGCTGAGCTGCCAGCTGGCGAGAAAGCCGCCAGGCGCTGATTGGCGAACGATTTTCTGAAATGTTTATGGTTAGTGACGCCAGTTTGCTGAAGTTGCGGCTGGAGTTTGCTGTGTGAAGAGAGGATATTTCGCCTCTGTTTTTTTACTTAATCTGTGTCCGTGCCAAATGTGTTCTCACGGAGTAGTATTTGGTGGTCACAATTCACACAGCGAAACATTATAAAATTATTTTGTAAAATTCTCTCTAATACTTATTGATTCCTAACTGCACAGAGAAGCATTTTTGAATGTGACTTTGTTCTTTATTAATCAATAGCTACATTCGAATTCCCCTGTTGGTATATGTTTCGACCAACTGGGAGGCGTCTTGTATACTTAATAGTAATTGAACTAACAGATATCAAAGGTACACATATTCGCGACTCACTCCAAATTAATTTGCAACCTTCCTTTGCAGTACGTCGGCGTTAAGCCATCATATTGGCAAACCGGGGAAAACAGCTCAAGGCACAGTACGAGTCGACACATGTGATTTATCGACCGCCCATCTCCGATCTCACAAAGCACGCTTTGTCAAACGCATGCCTACCGGAGTAATTTATCTCGCTACACGTTTGGGTAATTTCCGTACTTCCGTGCCCTGACTAACGACGTAGGGCTGCCAATATCACGTAAATCTGACCTGCCAACTGGCGTGAAAACACTGACCTCGTCCCGAGGTGGATCACAACCTAAGTTTGGCTTCTCCCGTATGGTACAAGCTGCGCCAATACAAGTCGTAAACTTGTCGCTTGTACTTATGTCTTTGAATGTATGAAGTTTTTCTTCGTCAAGTATGCAACTAAAAGTGATATCAAACATAAAATGATGACCTTCCATTTTATCCAGAACAGGAGTGCAATCATGTGGTTGCAAGCATAACAATAGTTAACATTTAATTGAATTATTTTTTAAGGCCAACACATGGAGGTACCCTGGTCCCTTACATCAATTATTTCAACGTAAATACTTTTTTAAGTTTATGTTATAAGAAAACTGGCAGATAATCAGGAAAAAAAATATATATATATTATTGACCTATGACATTTGTTAATTTTTTTACTTAAATGAGTGTAAGATTAGGCGAAACAGTAAGATAAGTGTATTAAAAATTCCTACCCCACACTGGTGTATGAATATTTTCCAGTAGGCCTGTCGCAGTACTAATTTTTTATCGCCGCTTAAGAATAAACAATTGAAGGGAAAACGATATTGAGCAGGGCTTACAAATGTTTTTCTTTTAATATTTAACTAACTGTAAATCGCATTCGGGCGTTAGCGGGCTGGATCCCAGCGGGATGCGGAGTAGTTTTTTTCTCGCATGTATTTTAATTACCGTTTTATAAAAACTATGGCTTAGTTCCTTTATGTTGTTTTCCCATTTACCTGCTCTCTAGGTTTATCCCCCAAATGTCATAAACGATAAAAAGTATTGTATGGTTACTATAATTGCTAATAGGCGCATTACTGTTAATTGTTTATCAGAGGCAGCGACAGTAACAGAATAGTATATAAGAACACAAAAACGAAACATCTGCTTGTGACAGTAACTCCAGTTGCAGAAGCCTGCAAAATGGCGTCACAGACCAAACGTTTCGGAACACCGTTCGCCAATCAGAGCCTGGTAGTCAAATCTTCAGACGGCATCCCAGCCAATAGGGAAAACTTCGCAATGTGCAGTAGCCAGTCAGTCGCAATGCCCGTTCCCAGAGCCTTGTGCAACCAGAGAATAACTGCGCCCACATCAAAGAAACCGCCACGCCAATTCTTCTCTATAACTTATATATTCTATGTCTGAGTGGCAGGATATTCACGACAACCCCCTTTCTTAGGGATGAGTGTAGTTAGGTTCTAGCGTATTTCTAATATGTAATTTGTAATTCACTAAAAATATATATTTCTCTATATTTTTGATTTTCGAAGAGACTTCTTTTCACGGGTTGCGGTTAAAAGTTTAGTGTGCAACGGAGATTGCGCGCACACAGTGTAACGAAATTCGACAGTGAACGTGGTAGGGGCATGACCCAACGCGCATGCGGGTATAGTTGCGCGCGCACAGTGTAACGAAATTCGACAGTGGACGTGGTAGGGGTATGACCCAACATGCATGCGGGTATAGTTGCGCGCGCACAGTGTCACGAAATTCGACAGTGGACGTGGTAGGGGTATGACCCAACGCGCATGCGGGTATAGTTGCGCGCGCACAGTGTCACGAAATTCGGCAGTGGACGTGGTAGGAGTATGATCCAACGCGCATGCGCGTATCGTCTAGCTATACAGAAACGCAAGGTACCCAACATAGCACGTGGTTATATTTATAACCGACAGAAAATCAGTTCATATAATAAGCAAATTGAAAAACATTTCATTCATATTAGTAATTCATTGTGAATATATATATTATTAGTTGATTGTACTTACATTGTACCGTGAAAACTTTGTTAGCGACAAAAATTGTATAGTAAAATTTTGAAAGTGTTTTCAAACATTTGAGGTTAATTTTTGTAAGTACTTAATTATGTTCTTTAATGAAACCTATATAAATTGTATTTAATATCTTTCTTCGGTCATTTTATCGTTTTGCAACTTACGTAAATTATTTGCATACGTAACAAAATTTTATTTTCGTCACGCCAAATAAGTATAACTTCTAACGCGCGTACATAAGTACACGCACCCATGATTTTTTTAAATTAAATTTTATTATTTATGTACTTTTTCTTATGTTTCCCTTGTCTTGTGTGTAGTGTATTTATTTTGTATTTTTGCGGTACCAGCTTAGTTTGGCCTTTTGTATTCTCTTACTTAATAAATTTACAATTTTAAATAAATGAAATTCATATTCCAGGAGGTTTAATTTCTGACCTTGTGAGAAAAGTTTTATTGTCCCTGAAAACGACAGTATTGGTAATGTATTGGGTTTTCCGTAACAACACAACCGCTAATTACACAATACAAATTATCCGCAGCTGTAAGCCTAATTTCGTGCTCTCAAGAATTCGTTATTACACTTGAAATAGTAGTATAGAGAAAGGGTTACTTTAAGAGAGCGTGTGCTTTGAGCGCTGTCTTATTGACAACTTTCTGTTGCACTGATATTTATGTGAAAGTGTCTTAGAGTTTCTGAGTTATCATGATTGTAGGAGACACAAGTGACGTGGCAGAAATATTTGAAACCTGCAAAATATATTTATTTGCTTCTCATTGCAGTATACCAGCAGCTTCACGGTAAACACTCCCCGTTATGATACACGTTTCTCTTCGACATAAATATCTATCAGAGTTATGATCGTTAAAATAAAATTTCCGAACAGTTGAAATATTGCATATCTCAGAACAAACACTAATACTATAAAATTTTTATTTACATATTGCTCAACTTCATTTGAAAATCATAGCTCTACAGACGGGACCATTTTTTTCTCTGTTAATAAAAATGTCCTTAGTATTTCGAAAAAGCCCTTGAAAAAAATACCCAGATCTCTCCGTAAAACTACGTACACCTGACTCTTTCAGTAACGGACTTTACGTGAATTTCACAGAACTTTAAAGAAACTTTCGGAAATTCATCGAATATCTCCGTAAACTTGCTAGTTAATATCTCTGTATTTTAGTTTAAAAATAAAGATATTAAGGAAAAAAATCTTAAATTATTGCTATATGGTTGTTTCTCTGTGTTCAAAATATAAAAATATTTGATTATGGTGTGAGAGCTGAACACAAATAAAACATTTTGGAGTCCTTCACTGTTACCGCTTACATACAAACTTTTTCTAACACTTCCTGGTATAATGATATTGTAATATAAATGTTACACATGTAACTTTGTTTGCTTCTAGTAATGCTAGTAAATTTTTAAGTGTGTCCACCTGCTACAGGTGTTCTACGGTACATTTTTATGTTTGAATTAATAGGTCCAAGTGGCGTGGATATCCTAGAAACTATAATTTTATAGTTACAGTGGCAATGAAAGCATAGTATAGGCTCGTCATTGTATGTTCCCTAAACCGGAAGCTATAAGAAATACTGAGACTAACAGTGTTTTATATTTACGGAATCAACTCCGTATCTAGTAATTACGGATTGCATTTTCGTATATTGACCTACACCCCCCCCCCTCCCGGACCTAAATATCAATAAGTGGAGTGGAGAGTGGTGAAGTTTGGGCAGCTTTTAACATCGATGTATTGAGAGCCGATGACGGTAAAATGAGACGAGTATGGAGCAGCGCCGGAATGCAATGGCGGGGAAAACGGGAGATCGGCGAAAAAAAAACTGCCGTCCAGCGGCATCGTCCGACACGATTCCCGCGTGAGAAAAGCCGGGAGTGAACCCGCCGGGAATTCGCCGAGGTGGGTGGCAAGTAACCTAACCACAAACACAATCAGGAAAGGGGAAAAGAGTCTACCACGGCCTACATTAAGTAAGCTTCGCAACACTCACCTAGAGTGGTAACGGAAAGCCACGAAAAAAAATTAGTCAGGGTTTCCAGACCGGTAATCGAACCCAGCTTCTCCCGAATGCCACTACAATGCGTTGGCACTGCGCGCTCCGCTTGGCATATCTGCACTCCTAAAACCAGTTACCTGAATCAGCACTTCATTGAATGTTTTATCATTTTCTTCTCCTTTCAATGAAATTTGTTTAGTTTGTGTACTAGGCGAATGTTGATATACGTCAGTTGGCAAGGAGTTGACACGCGACTGACCTGAAAACGTTTTCTTTATTTTCCCCATAACTCTAATGAATAAATAAAACATATACAATTTTATGTATATATAAACACTGTATCGNAGGAGTTGACACGCGACTGACCTGAAAACATTTTCTTTATTTTCCCCATAACTCTAATGAATAAATAAAACATATACAATTTTATGTATATATAAACACTGTATCGGTGCACGCTCGATGGAAACATGGTGTAAATACCCAAAGTTCAAAGTATGCAATAATACGATGGCTAAAATAACGCAACATGTTTACAATTTGTTTAGCTGTGTTGTAGTTCTTGCACGTAGCCTCTACTGCATGCTATGGGTGGTTTAATATCCGCTTTGTGTGGCTTCAGTTGAGATAATTCCTTTGTGAAATTTGGTTGCATTGTGATTTTGACAACGCTTCAGAAACAGCTTCCTTACTGCCTGCCTTCAAGTTACTCCCTTGGTCGATGATAAATATTCTATTTTTTACACATTTTATATTCTATAGATATCAGATATTTGAAAGAAAATATAAAGAATTACAACACAATCGTTTTTTCACGTGCTACATGATAAAATTTCAATTTACCGAAACAAAATTTAATAACGCCAGCATACTACAAGGATGCAATACCACTGACACTTATCATTATCTGGAGCAGACTGCATAGAGCTCTCCTTTTTTAGTATACATGAGTGTAATATTTCGGTATAAAAATGATTTCAAGCATTTAATTTAAAGCAATAATTCTAATTTTAATAATTTTATTAATGTGGGTGAAATTTAAATTCCTAAAATTTGGTTTGCATAAATAATTGTATAGCTTACTGCAGCAGATTTCAACAGCTCTCCGGAATATGATTTGNTCCTAAAATTTGGTTTGCATAAATAATTGTATAGCTTACTGCAGCAGATTTCAACAGCTCTCCGGAATATGATTTGTTAGATAATCTGCGGTGTCTACCAGTTTACCAGTTTACCAGTTTCATATCTTTTACGGTTGTAAATTTTTTTGTATTTCACTACCATTCAAGTCATTCCTTGTTTATCCTACAGCATACGGCGAAGTTAATTTAATAAAATTTCTAGTAAAATGTTTAGAAGAGATATGATTTCAGAGATAATGCTTACACAACGTTTTTAGTAGTACTTATCCAGTTTCTCGTCTTTCATTGCAAATAATTGTACTAAACCAATTCCGTAATTTGTCAGCTAACAAATGGTTAATTCCGTTAAATAGGACTTATTCTTATATCTTATCAATAAATTTTATTTCATTCATAATTTATATTATAAAAACAAGGAGAAAATAGTCCGGTATATTGGTCATACCTAGAAAGAAGTAGTTACGCAAAATATTATTAAACTGAGTGCGCACGAATGCAGTGCGATGTCCCTTTGGTGTAATTTTNTCCTAAAATTTGGTTTGCATAAATAATTGTATAGCTTACTGCAGCAGATTTCAACAGCTCTCCGGAATATGATTTGCTAGATAATCTGCGGTGTCTACCAGTTTAGATGCCGCAGATACCAGTTTCATATCTTTTACGGTTGTAAATTTTTTTGTATTTCACTACCATTCAAGTCATTCCTTGTTTATCCTACAGCATACGGCGAAGTTAATTTAATAAAATTTCTAGTAAAATGTTTAGAAGAGATATGATTTAAGAGATAATGCTTACACAACGTTTTTAGTAGTACTTCTCCAGTTTCTCGTCTTTCATTGCAAATAATTGTACTAAACCAATTCCGTAATTTGTCAGCTAACAAATTGTTCGTTCCGTTAAATAGGACTTATTCTTATATCTTATCAATAAATTATATTTCATTCATAATTTATATAAATAACAACAAGGAGAAAATAGTTCGTTACATTGGTCATACCTACAAAGAAGTAGTTACGCAAAATATTATTAAACTGAGTGCGCACGAATGCAGTGCGATGTCCCTTTGGTGTAATTTTCTAGACTAAGTTAAGCTTTGTTTGTATGAGGCGGATAAATATAATGAATGTAAAACTTAAGCAGGGCTTCAGAAAAGTTGGAAGTAGGCATTAATGGAATAAAGTTATTTTTGTTATGTACACATAAGGGTATGAGTTTGCATATTAGTAACCCACTTTCATTCTTAACAATTTTATAAATTTGCATGACTGGTGCATGTATAAAGTGATCAATGTTGTGGCAGGGTTAATTTTATATATGGCGGGAGGATACAAAAGAAAATATAAGTATAAACAGGGCTTTCAGAAGTGCTCAATCAAACTTGAACACCATATATTTGAATAGAAGTAAATTTATTGAAGAAACGAGGCCGAAATTCAATTTCTCTCCGTTTATGGAGCTAGTTTCGTGGCCAGACAATAGTTAGCTCTGTAATAGCTCCAATTTACCCATGGTTCCATCGTTCGGCAAGAAAAATAACTTAAGTTAGTCATCGCGCCTTCAGTTTCTAAGTGAGTGAAGCATACACGTGGCTTCCAACAGACCACTGTACCTGATTGTACAACATGCACCCCTCTTTAAAAGGTAGCACACACACGCTAGAAAAATTATCAGAAAAGTATGATTTGTGTTACACATGAAAGAATATTGGAGACATTCTGTAACACTGTAAATCAGTTTGCTATGGATTTATTATTTAAATGTTAAAAAATTAATAACGGTCTATGTTTAATCAAAATTCAAGCGTATTTCCATTTGGGATGCTTCAGAAAGCACCTTTTACAAAAAGCTTTCGTCAGCAAGACCTTTATAATAATAACTCAAATTTTTTCTAATGAAAATTAAAATATTACAAAATATTTAATAATCAATTTTATGCACATTAATTTCAGACACGAAAGTTACCGTTTTTATAATTGTAATAAGATTTTATAAAATGAATTATTAAAAAAATATTTTAGTATTGATGCCAATATTTTCTACACGCAGCGATAATTATTATTACTTTTTTGCTAAATGCGCTTTTTGTAGCATACAAAATGGAAACACGCTTAAATTTTGATTACAAATAGACTCTTATTAACAGTGTTGTAACAAAATAAATTAATAATTTTATTTTTGTTCCAAACATTGTTCAACTTGTACACATTATATGTGATGACATTTTCCTATAATAAAAAGTTTTACGTTTTATATTATTTGAGTAATTTTATGTCAAATTCAAATTTACAAAGTAAACTAACGCCATGGGTTACCGTGTAACATATATTTAATTACCAAATAACAGTTCGTACATTTTAAAAAAATTTAAAAAATATGCAAACATATTTTTTTATAATTAACAATTTTTCTCATATATATGGATTGTTATTTGATGATAACATATATGTCACACGGTAGCCCATGGCATTCGCTTACTTTGTATTTTTGTTTGTTTGTACAACTTAGTTAGTATTTGGTATTATGGCTGCGGCAAAATCAGAAGAATTTTGTATTTGACATCAAATAATTAAAAAAATGTAAAGTACAAAATTTCTTTATTCCAGGAAAATGTCATCGCATACAATGCGTACAAGTTTAACAATGTTTTTGTAGAAATATAGTTTTACAAAATACATACAATTTTCTTTCATACGCGACATAAATAGCACATCTCTAACAATTTCGGTTTTGTGTGTACGACGTTTTGATGAGTTCTGCACGCCGGGCAGTCCTGTGCAGAGCTCCATTGGAAGGCAGCCTAATTCTACCTTAAGGCGTGGCAGCTACAAAGAAGCCCGACTACTGTTCGGCAGTTTAGTTGGCGGAACAGGCTCCATAGGGTCGATGGTAAGTTCATTGTCCTTCCTTACAAAGGCCTCGCCTCTCTCTTGGAGATAATGGCTCCTCATTTTTTAAAGGCACGTATATCGTCCTAAAAGTCGCTGGGCTGATGTCATTTTCCTACATTATCCTTAATGACGAACCGTAACAGGCACATAAATTTCGACTTGCTGTGTTTTCTAGAGTGGTAAGTTTCAGTTCATCTTCCATACTACGCAGCCAAAAGCTTTTGTAAAATAGTCTCCATGTGATGACCTGAAAAAACACACTTAGTTTGTTTCCTTTTTAACATCAATGGACGTATAAATATTTAGCGTAAAACTATGTTGATATAAGGTCGGGTGGGGTATTCCACACCTCAATCTACTGCAATATAAAGGTAAAAAAAATATATTAATTGATATAGATATATTTATGCTTGAACATCAAACACTAAACTGCAAAACTGTCTACAATATCACAGATTTTGCGCTAACACTTGTAAAAATGCTGGCATGCTTTAAAAGAGAGACGTTTATCAGAAATGCGTGCTAGGGAAATATTTAAGTTTTAAAGTGAATTCAAGTTGGCACACAGTGCCAGTCTAAACAACTGAAAATATAATCTTTTTTTTTTTTCAGTATTTTATACTGTATCTGTATGCACAGTTTCTGTTGTACCACGATATAAATTCTGAGCCCAGTATTTGGTAAATTCTGTATTCTATGCTTTATTTTTATATTCCTTGAAATATAAGGCATGTAGAGGAACACACCATGACCGATTGCATTAGATCTTTCATCTTTAGTATTTGCGATACAGAGCATTGGAATTTTCCACAACAGGGTGTCAGGATTACATTAGCGTGCACTTGTTATATGCTATAGAAAATAGTATTCAAAACCGGGTTTACTACTGCTTTCACGTAGTATTTTATGATGACTGACGGTAAGGCGCCCTTTGTACGCACTATTATCATATTTTCACCTCAGTGGGCACTAGAGAATATGGCCGTTCTAGTGGTTATTCCTGTTTATTTCATTACATTCTGAGGAACGAGGCGTCAAACAATGCTATGGATAACAAACGAAAGTACCAAATAAAAATATTTACAAGAACAAACCATGGAATCACACAAACAGTTTAGGGGCCACGGTGGCTGAGCGGTTACCCTGCTCGCCTTCCACCAAGGCGAACCGGGCTCAATGCCCGGCCGGACCACTCCCGCAGTTTCTAAAGTGGGAATCGTGCCTGACTATGCCACTGGTAGGCGGGTTTTCTCTGGGATCTCCCGTCCCCCCCCTTGCATTCCAGTGCTGCTCCATTCTAACCTCGCTTTTAAGAACGGCCCAAATTTCTCAACTGAACACAAAAAGTATAACAGGTACAGGAACCTACAAAAAGCAAAACACATAATGTATCATGGGACATATTTATTAAAAGAATCGTATATATGTATAATCACGGAAAACGACAGCTTGTGGTTAACTAAACGCAGAGAGAATGAATAAAAAAATTTGAAACACAGTAGTGGGTTTAATATTACTAAGAGTTGAGAGAAGATCCTCATTTCACAGCAGATATAGGAAAAATAAATTTTTTTTACATAGGAAAAATTAAAAATTGCTTAAAAATTTGTGGATTGGATCTCCTAGATGTATTGAAGGTATAACACGTTCAATAAGGAAGGAAACTGCTTAGACATCGGATATTAACATTGATGGCTATGTGTTGATTACAGGACAGTATATCACAATGATCTATATAAACCTTAGTAATAACACTGAATACGGAGGTAGATATAAATGTGGTGACTACAGGAAAATAAGCGTTTCTAATTTAGGATATAAAATATATTTCATTATAATAAATTAAATACTACAAAATATTTATTAAAATTGTTTTATGAAAACAAAGTTGAATTTCGACACAGTAACTCATTTATAATTTTTTTAACTAAACAATTAATTGGAAAGGATAGATAGGTGAACTTAGCAATTCGTATAGCTTTAATTGATTTTGAAAGGCGTTTGATAAAGTAAGTGAACAGAAATTGACCATTCACATAGGTTTAAAAGATTTTGAAAGGCGTATGATAAAGAAATAAAAGGTATAAACATTATATATTTATAAGGATATATTACATATAATGTGTTCTTACGTATAACTTTTTGCTGATGATAAAATCTTAATACAAGTTAGTGAGACAAAACTTAATAGAGGAATACATAATTTACAAACGATTAGTAACACATTTAAGTGCATTATTTCTATAGGAAAAACCTATGTCGTGGCTTTATATGCCAAGTCCCCTGCTGTAACAAAATAATAATCGACAACCATATAATAGAACATTATGTCATTTTAATTATGTGAAAAAATATCACATACATAAAGAGAAATAACATTTTATTTTTATGTTAGTTTTAATAATGTCTAAAGTACGATCACGAAAATAAGAGGAATAAGACAACTTATTATACTGTACCAGAAAAAAAATGATACGCTTGACAAGAAAGTGATCTCAGAATCTCTGACAGCTGGGTAGACCACGTGAAAATTATGTCTAACAAAAAAAAATAATAACGAGGATAAGAAAATGGAGTGAGTGAGGTTCGAACAATAATAATCCTAATTCACAAATTAAAGAAAAAGACCGCATGTTATTTTAAGTCAAAACAAATTATTTTGTAAATGAATCCAGAGTTCTTGAAATGCTCTTCGGCAGCGGTATTCAATGTATGGTACTACGCATACCGTCTTCCGGCGTCTGGGGTACACGGGTGTCTCAAAGGACACAAAATTTTTTTTACTCATGACGCACTGGGCCTTTATGAGTAATGAAAGCTCAAATAGCGATATTTCGAAAGACAGAGGAAAAGTGTTATTTTCCTTATTATAACTCACGATTTATCATTCGTCATACGGCGATATTTGTAACACGACTGCAACGTACTCTAGAGGCAAGAACAAAAATTAAATATATTTTGCGGGAACACAACTGCCCTGGTCAATGGAGCGATCTCGACATGTACGGGGCAAAGGAGAAGCTGCGGCAGAGACCTTCAGAGAAAATAAGTTAATTTTCCGTGCGTTGGCAGTTTCAACAGGTTGCATTTATCTACTCGTACAACGAATTACTTGCTGTTGGCTCATCGTCAAACTGCCGTTTGGCATTTCATGACCATTTGTCTGTCACACACTCAGGCGCCCTGAACCGACCTCGGGTTAACACGCATTAACCCTCGGTTAAGTGCCAAACTGACGCCCAGCCATTATTGTGCCATCATTCGCCCAGCCTCTGCGAGGTCTAGGCCCAGCATCCGTAGAGCATCCTGCCTTCCGCTGTCAGACGCTGAAGAAACACTGTTATTGGACTCAATATTCTTTTTGCGTAATGTAATTTGTTAGAATTAATGGGCGTTTATAAAAATGTGTACCTTGGTTTAAAAAATATATCACTCGACATTTTATAGAAACAACGCTCTTTGTTGAATTATCTCTTACGACCCCATAGCCGCATCTAACTTCGTTACTAGTTCCCTTCGTTTGCAAGTTATTATTTAACGGTACTTACCGTTTGCGCAGAAATACATATTCATGGTAAGTCGCGTTTATACATTGTAACAAAGTTGGCTATACAACGCTAGTTGACAACATTTCAAAGCAATTTGCAGGAAACCTGAGCATCATGAAGTTAATTCTTGTGTTTTACCGTGCTGCTACATGTTTCCCGATCGTAGTTTGCAAGGTCTAAAGAAGCAAAAAATGCTTAAAATATTATTGTAAAACATTTTACAGAGAGCATATAAAGTGTTCAAGAATGTTTGTGCTACACGATTTGGATCAGTTAATATGCATTGCTCAAGGCCGAGACTATGATGACTTTGCGTTACACATAACACTTAGCACGTTACGCTTTCGTGTATACGTAAAACGTGATCTTTCGTGTGCTATATTATAATGATTTACGTAAGAACTTAAACTTTCAAAAATGAATAAAAATGTTGGGTAACACAGCTAAAGAAAATTAAGTTGTTTACCGTTTTGCATATTTGATAGTAAAGATTCTGCATTTCATGTTAGCATTTTACAAAATAATACTACTGTAAATTATCTTATTCTTTGTTCTTCTTTCCAGGAGAAATTTATATATGCGGTAGGGTGAAACGTAAGCAAACGACATTGCAAAAATATAAATAAAACCGTGAAAAGGAAAGATGACGTAACTTCGTTCCTATTTTGATGGGCTTGCGAGATCAAATGCAGAGTCACGTTTCGCGTATACTGAAAAAAAAAACCTGACATATACAAGCTTTTCTTTACGTGAACGTGAATTTTACGTGGCGTGAAACGATCGTGATAGGTTTCACTGACACACCCAATTCAAGGTACTTGAATATGTATACGTAAAACGTGAAATCATCGTAATCTCGACCTTAGGGAACAGGACTTTAATAATCATCTCTGAAGCCACTAATATAAATTAATTAATTTAACTTCAGTGAGATCTCATTTCGTCGTACAGGTACAGGTAAGAAACATTTCACTCTGAATTCTTAATCATTTCAGTGAGGTTGTACCGTTCCTCAGCTCTGAGTATGTCATCCTACATCTTCTGCATTCTTTAGCACTTGTAACTATGCAAACAGCAGCAGAACGTATGGAATTCTATTTAGAATAAGTATTCCCGCCAACTAACGGCTGTACTCCATTGTCCTGCAATATCAAGTGACGCAATTTTGCATGATCGTAACATGAAACAGGTTTTTGGGTTTGAGTGTCAAAATATTTTTTAGTTTAAAATGTTATAACTATATTATTGCACGAAACCATAGTATTGCAAGGAAAATAACTATGCCTTACATAAAAGAATGTTATTTAAAATTTTATATACTTGCGGCACTTTTATATTTTATTCGAGTCGTAAATGTTAATATAATAACACAAGGAAAATAAAGTATTATTTTTGCTTCCATTCTGAGTACGAGAAATGGAGAAGGAAACTTGCATGGCTACAGTGCAGTCTATGAATCATTGCTCCGTTATTTTATTGTTGGCTCCTAGAAAAATGTTAAACGATTCTTATTAACTCAGTGGCAAAATATCTTTATCAAATGAGCAATAGACCAGTGCAAAATTTTCATGAGCAAAGTAACAAATGCTATTCAAAACACAGGGACTTCAGGGCGCCACAAGTATCACACAAATAAATGTAAATTAAAATTAATTTTTTTACATAAATAAATTTCCATAATTATTTCAACTACATTCAACCATATTCACTTAAGAACAGAAAATCCTACACATACATACACGTAATCTACATTAATGCAGAGCCTATAAATAACTTGAAAACCGATTGCTTTTAAGTTTCTATCTAATGGCCTTTCATTCAATATCTTCAAAATATGACAATGTTTTCATTGTTATCATATATAAAATCCTGTATATCGAAGTGGATAAAACTAAAATAGGCATTATTATTGTTGCATTTATTTCCTTCATTTGAGAGTCTGCGTCTATGTAAATGCTTTCTATATTCAAACACACACTATATTCAACTAACACCTTGGAAATAGAAAATGTGAGTATACCTGTTGTAAAGAATTTTTTGATACCTCAACTTTTATACCTAATTAGAAACTATCACAGAATTAAATAAAATGTTCACCAAATAAATCAAATTAGTCTAGAGACTGATTTGATATTCAGGCATTTACTGATTTGTTTACTGTAAGTCTGTGCCCACGTCTAACAATATTCACGAGACGATTTTTATAGAGGTACACAAATCCTGTGTATACATATAAAATTGTAAACCCCACATTATGAAAAATTAAAAATTTCAGATATAAAATAACGAACGTAAAATACATTCTGGTTTTGTATATGTATATGTAAGTATAAATATGTTCCCGGTTTGTAGAACGTTGTAATATACGGAATATTCCACAATTGATGTTACATAGATCATGATCAGGTTCAGTGGTTCAATGTTTATTTTTTATACATATGTATGGCCGGAAACACTTCGTGCGAATGGTAGCGGCGAGCAAAGTTGTGTTAAATGTAGTTCCTATATTCCGAAGACAGCGTGATATTCACACACGCACTTTTGTTACTTTTTTATACTTGTGGAACACTGATGGATGTGTCAGTGTGTGAAATGGCACCCCCTTCCCCCTCCCGAAATACAGCCGTTGATATTTTACTCCTCTTCCCAAGATGTTAGAAGATAGGTGGCCGTTCTGCGATGTGAGCTGCTGCTGCGAATATTCTTCCTTTAGAATTTTCTTCTGGCTCCACGGGCGTTTCATAAACCAGACTTTTCATCTATCCTTAAAGGAAGAATGCCAACGGTACGAAGTCCGGGGATCGGAAAGGTCAGACCAGGTACCGTGTCCAGCTGTTGACAATGTTGTTTTTGGGATGGTGTGAACCCATGATCAAAATTTGCAGGAACTCCATCATGCTGGTACCACATGTGTGAACGGAACATCTTGTAAGTACGGTTTACAATTCCTCAAAGTAATTATTATAATTAAATATCTAAAATCACACATAATAGACATTCTATCAAAACCAAATGGATTACTTTATAAATCATGTGTCCATATCTGACAGTTCCAATATTTACAATAAAGTCCGCATCACATGTACCACATCAGTTTAGCCCAGATCCCACGAGTCCGCAATGTTCTAGAGCTCTCCGAGTGCCCTCATGCGCAGTAAGTAGTCTTCACTCGTAGGGCGTTTCACGCCCTCTCGTCCATTCACACCACAATCACATCCTCCGCCGTCGTCTCGCAGTCTCCCATAGTCGTCCGTCCTATTCGCCGATGTCTCTCGCTGCGCCACGCGTCGCTCGAGTCCCGCACTCTGCCAATTGGGACCCACAAAAAGACTGCCGACCATTGGTACGCTGAAATATTTATAGAGTCGTGGGCCATTACCCAGAAATGTCTCTAAGTGCTGCGTTGCACCGAGGGTTCTTGTTCCCAGAATATTCTTGCGCATCCTCTAAACATGTCGGCTTCTCCAGCAGGGAGGAGGAGGTATTGCGACGCCAGCCAGGTTGCCGCTGTCAATCATTCCCCCGGCTGCCCGGGCGAGCGAGGGGGTGGCGAGTGGTTCTGCCTGGTGCGAGGGGGAGGGTCGAGGTGGGTCACCCCCCACAGAGCCGGACCGAGCATGGAGCTCGCAGCTCGTGCGTTGGTCGGCGCGTAACAGTATATTGGTTTGAAATTTAGCTTGACTTAAAAAAATTTGTTAAGGTACAATACACTGTTACAAATATCTGTAGATTTACGGAAATTTTTACGGAGATATAGAGTTAATTTACCGGAAGGCACTCAGTAATGACGAATAACGGAAATGAGATCCGTAAATATAAAATACTGAAGCTCTTCGTATTATAATTGCTTCAGTTGTAAGACACGAGCATTGCAGATAATATCTGAAGTGTGTAAAATCCCATCTTCACAATACTACTTCGTGTAAAATAGCAGTGGAGTAACAATTGGAATATTCATGTTCAAGCCTCGCTACAGGACAAAACCTTCTGTACACAAAGTGAAACACGCTCATGACGAAAATAAAACAATCTGATTGTAACCTTGTTTCATAAACCGCAAAAATGACAAACGCTCTATCACGTCTTGAAACTAAGAGAGACGCATCCGTCATTTTAATGTAAAATCCATATTTACGAAATTCCACGTGCAATGGTGTGGTAGTTGAGTGGTTCGATTTATTTTTCTCTGTTATACACATTACGAAAATAACATGACTAGAAACTAAGAAATATATGGATAGTTCAATAGAAATTTCATTGTGTAATAGAGCGTATTTTGCACTGGCATACATGCTAACTTTCACTTGCCTTGTCATTGATTTGTATTTGTAAAGTGTAACCAATTCGCGTTAATAAACACATTTTAAATACAATTCATTGAATAGAAATTCCGTATTTCCAACAACCTCCTTCTTGTTCAGACTTGACAGGAGAATAGATATTGTGTTGGGCTGAAGAAATATTTTCCTAGTTCAAATCCTGCTTCCGGAGAAGATTTTTAATTTTTTTTAATAATCGTTTTATCCACAGTGAATCACCTACATAACGAAAGTAAAGGGTTTAGTTGTTATCCCTTTTTATAAAAAGCGGATTTACAAAAATTAACTTGCCAGATTGTGGACAGGTTCCGTGAATTTACGGAGATTTATGTAAACTTTACGGAGAAAACGTTATTGAAAAAAACCAAGACCATAATATAACGCAGATATTTGGATAATTTGTAACGTGTATTATCCGTAATTTTAAGGACATTTTTTCTAACAGTGTACGAAATTTACTGAGATCGGTGGTTCTCGGTAATAAATTTCCATACTTTTGTCTAGAAAGTTCGTTTTCGTTCATTTGTTTCGAATATCTGAAGACAACGCGCTTCAATAAAAAAAGAGTGTGTGTATGGTGTGTGCTATTTATTTGTAACCCATATTAGTTATTTATTCTTTAGAGGTATTGTGATTTAAACATGATTTTTCATTCTAAAAGTTTTTAACAAATTACACACAAAATTTGCAGATAATTTTGTATTAAAATTTATGGCGTAACAGAGCTGGTTCACAAATTATAATTACAGTGATACGGAGTAAGTTCAATTTTGTATTAATGTTGCTTTTCCTTCCAATTGGTTAGTCAGAAGATTAGGTAAGCGCTTTGTATAGTTTTAGATAATTTTGTTTGGTGTCGCAGAAGCTCTCGACACTCCGCAGCATTTTAAAGGTATTTTTCTGCTGGTTGGCGCGCTTGTAGTGGTGCTATATCGGTGTTGCTGTTGTCAACGTACCCATGATAGTATTTATATTGCCTGCTGGCACGATTACATTAATTTAGAAATGTGTAATTCCTTTTTACATTAAAACAATTGATTTTGGCATCCCGTCTAAGCACATTTTTCAAATGTTATCAGAAGCCACCAACTATCCTGAAAATCTATACTTTAAAAACGAATTATCTATTTTTCATGTCAGGTATAGCCAGCAACCCACGAAATCACTGTGAAGTTATTTTTTACACAGTTTTGAAGCAAAATTAACGTTTTATTAAAATATATCCAAGGAAGTATTACTTTTGCAAGACACAACTTGATAATATAAGCCCCCTGGTGTCTTTTCAATAATAAGTTACTTTCAAGTACCAAATAGATTTTAATATTTATTTCATTGGCTTCTAGTGAGCGAGTGAGTGAAGAGATTTGAGCGGCTCTTAACATCGAGATCTTGAAATCCGATGAGGGTGAAACGAGGTGAATATGGAGCAGCGCCGGAATGAAAGGGTCAGGGGAAGCGGGAGATCCCCGAGAAAACCCCGCCAACCAGTGGCATCGTCCGGCACCAATCCCATATGTGAAAATCTGGAAGCGGCCTTGCCGGGAATCGAACACGGTTTGCCTACGTGGAAGGGGAGTAGTCTAACCACTACATCACCGCGGCCCCCAGCAGCTTCGATGAGCTGGCTTTGTGCAGGACCAAGTCACAAGGGCGTTTAGTTTTAGTTGGACGTGCAACATTTTACTCTCCATTGGGATGTGTGAAGACTGGAACCGCGGGATTAATACACCGAATATTTATTATTACTAATAACAAACTTTGTCGACCAAACAATTTTCGCGCAGCCGATTAGAGGTGTGAGAGGAACACAACATCCCAAAAACGAAAATTTTTTGTAATATTTGGCAGGCAGAAATTTATTTCCTAATCTTAACAGAAAACTGGACTGACTTCTATGCCTGACTCAACTGTGTAAAGGGACGGGCACACTTCATGATTTTCCTGTGCAACACATCTCAACGTAAAATACTTGATAAGGTGTGAATAAATTTAAAACTCCGCTGAATTATGAACAACGTATCTTGGAAGAATGATTGGTCAGGTATCTGTGCTGGCTTCAAACATGTATTTTGAGAATCGCTAATGTTAAAACAATATCCCGCCTTTTGCTGGGAAAATTTATGACGAGAGAACTACCATTTTACAAGGATATTAACAAAATAGTATTTTGGAGGTTTAATGAACGCCTTAATTTCGATTTTTTTTATTTTTAATTTCACCATAAAACATGTTAAATTATTTGTTGGGTGGTCTGAAGGTTTTTAACATTCTTTGTACCCAGTTGACATTAAAAAAACGACACGGGAGGAAATAAGAATGGGAAAATCCAAGTACAATTTTCAAAGCAAATGTAGTCATGTTATTTAACAGGCACCTTATGTTTAGCAAACATTATTTTTGGCTGTGTATATTATATTATTTTCATTATTGCGCCGTTTGCTTAAATGAGTGAACACTGTTGCAAACGTGTCACATTTTTCTCTTATGACAAATTTGGATTACTGCAAAATAAAAAACAGTCAGATTTAACTGTGTTCACAGCTTTTGCATATTCTTGGGTTGAAAAGCGACTAACCCACCTGGTGTTATTGCAAGCAGGAACGTCTGCAAATGCGTGTTGATGGCGATCGTCGTTTCAGCAACACTTTAAGTAAATTTTCATACTTGAAAACTTCCTGGCTGTTTGAGAATTAAGTGAGTCTCTGGTCTACTACTTCACGGTGAAATTTATCGAATGCGTATGCAGAATGTGCCACTCTGTCTTCGACTTTATTAGTAACTGGAATGTCTGGTTTCGGATGTGTCCCGGCGCTTTGTAGCGAGGAACAACCTGTTGGTTTGCAGCCAGAACAACTCGACTGGTCCTTCTATAAGAGACGTGCAGTGTCGGGGGAAACTGCCCTCATATTCGGCAGACGTCGCCTACTTGTGTGTCTGGATTAACGTTATGAGCAAAGGGACAGCGGTGTTTCTGGAACAGCGAACGCTGGTCGCGCTGAGTTCGTTTCTAACCTTTTAACTTCGGAACCGTTTCTAATCAAAAAATGAATGACACAGCTATTCTCTCTCCTAAATAGTAACCTGTAGAAAATTCCATTAGTAATCAGGTGGGAAATTTTGATTTTCATTACAATGATTTAAGGTAATTTTGATATATCACTTGGTTACAAAAGCTGGAATTATTTTTAAGGCCAGTTTTTGTTTGTAACTTTATGCATAATGGGCTTATGAGTTAAAAATTATTTTATTTAGTAAACACGCTATATTATGACATTCACGTATCAATTAAGTCCGTTATAATTTTATTTTGTCAGTCATGAGACGGTTTTATATAAGTCGTGACTACACAGTGTAAACCATTTTAGAGTATATAATTTTTATATATTAATCATTCTAATGATTTCAGATTATTTTGTTGCGTTAGGCAAGAATTTTATCCATATTCCAAATTAGTTACGTGGTAAAGAAATGCGTGTTTAGTTTCGGAGTTCTTTTGTTTTTTGGATCAGTGCATCATTTAACTTCATTACAATGTTCAGAGAGTAATATGTGACCGAATCTTGTATGGAACTCAGTTAACCGTGAATAAGGAAAAGCATTTATGTTTTTAACTAGTTACCAACTCGTTTTGAATGTAAGATTTCTTAAATAAATGCGCAGGAAAATGATAATTTCTGATCTTTCATGGCACATGAATATTCTTTAACGTTAAAAAAAGGTTTTACACATTTTTTACAGATAATTATGGAATGTTATTCAAATGCTGATTTATATTAAACCTATTATAAGAGAAAAGTCTCTTTGCAGTTATGGTAAGATGATTGTACTTTAGTGAGGTAGTGTAGTGAGAATGTTTGGCCTGTATTTCGTCACAGGTTATAGTCACGGTATAGTTCGAATAAATCTCGGAACAAAAACCCTACGTGTGCCCGTTTTGGCCAGAACACGTATGTCTGATACTTGAGCAACCGACCCACGTTTAACACCTTTGATTGCATTGTTGACCATTCGCCATACCACGTTTCTCAAATTATTACTTGCGAGTTTGTGCGAAGTCTCGTTATGACACCCATGACGATCACTTTTAAGATTGCATGGGAGTTGGAATCCTGATCACTGCGCAACCACCATAACAGGAAAAAAACAACACGGGCTTCAAATTGATGTAGTATAAAACCAAAATCGAGAAACTTTTGCGATTCAGATTTCACGTTGTGATGGGCGAAGTAATCACTTTCCAGGACTCAATTGCATACGTTTTGGGCTGGTGTGAGGTCAATGTGTTAACAGTTAAGTGTCAATAGCTACTAAGGACTGCAATGAAGATCGAAAACGTCATTTCATTCAGCGAATGAGACCTACATTTCCGAAGTCATACATTTCCGAAGCCTTTGGATCAAGTTGTTCCAAATTTGAGCTCCCGGATAAGCCACACATGTTTTAAAAGTTTTCAAACCTTAATCAAAGTAAGTTTAATGAACGTGACATCTCCAGTTTAACTTCCACAGTTAAAAGTGGTAACGTTAAAAATCAACCATTTAAAATTAATTAAGTTAGCGAAAATCTACTTACTGAAAATGCAATAATAATTTGCTATCTACTGGCCAATGAGTAGAAATAACCAAAGAGTAGAGATGAGGATGACTGATACGCGTCGTCAGCACATGTCCCCATAAGCTCCTGCATTGTCAGCAGAGCTGACGAAATCAAGTGACCGAATATTGGCGTGAATTTATTTCATACTCATTTGGTTTTCCAAAAGGTGACTGTTGTATTTTTAATAATTCCAGCTTAACCTCAGTGCACCAAAGTTTCATTAAAACTCGTTTAGAAAAACCACTTAAATACCAAAAGCATATATTTCTGTAAACAAGTTTCTGACCACAAGTCCAATCTACGGATCTTTAACAGCTCTAAAGGAAAATTCCGATGAGTGTTGTGATTGAAAAATTCTGTTACTACCCTTCTGGCATGCGATCTCTTCCCCATATTTCCACTGCGATATTAACCGGAAAACAGTGATCTTTATCAGTATGATATTCTTTAATACAGCATTTCATAGTTTCCTCTGTGATCAGAAAAATCTACACGTTTTGTTTTTTAAAGTGATTAATGTTAAAAAATACCGTGTGTTACAAAAATGAATATACAAACGTCGCGGGATAACACAAAATACCCTAACAAACGTTTTTTTTGTTTTAAAAAATCGTTGTATGTTACACACGCAGTTAAACACGCCATGAAATGAGAGCGCAATGTCCTTGCTGTAATATCGCGCAGTGCTTTGTCGTTTGTTTATAGCGGAACGGTGCAACAGTATAGTCTAATCGTGGTTTCTTCTTTGAATCAGCCACCCCCACGTAAGACGTGTTTGGTTTCTGCCATATTATGTATCACCAGTGTCTTTATACATATGTTTAACATTAAATTTCCTGTGCGTAAACCCCAGATTAAGGAGGAAGTTTTGGAACAGGTCGAGAACAATCCATCAACAAGCTCGCGACGTGTTACGCAGCAATTGCATGTTGACCACATGGTTGTTTGGTGAGTGCGGCGTTAGAAAAAGCTGCCTCCATTTCATCCGCAAAGGGTGCAAGCACTCCAACCGAACAACTATTCTCGTCAGGTTGAGTTTTGCCAATGGTACCTGCGGAGATGTGCAATGGAACCTCATTTCGGACAGTTTGTGTTATTCGCCGATGAAGCAAAGTTCACCCGTTATGGAAGAGTTGGTTTACACAACCAACACTTGTCGGCCGATGAAAACCTCTCACGCCAGCTTCATCCGTCCTCACCAACAATCATTCGCTGCCAACATGTGGGCAGGTATTCTTGGGGATAATTTTAGTGGGCCGTGCATGCTGCTATTACGTCTCATTGGTAACCTGTACCTCCTGTTATTGGAAAACACATTCCCTGAGCACTTCAGAAACGTTCCTCTTGATTTACGGNCATTGGTAACCTGTACCTCCTGTTATTGGAAAACACATTCCCTGAGCACTTCAGAAACGTTCCTCTTGATTTACGGAGTCAGCCGTGGTTTAACCATGACTGTGCAACTCCTCATTTCTCCTGTGACGTCCGACAGCATTTGAACCGCAGATTTGTTGAGCCAAGGATTGGACGCGGTAGACCCATTGCATGGCCTGCACGTTCTCTCTACCTCACCCCACTTGACTATTTTGTGTGCGGTCACTTGAAGGGCATAATGTATGTGACTCCAAATTAATCGGAGAATAGCCCACCGCCCACGTGCTCTAATCTGCTTATTCCCTACAGCACATGCATGGGGCCTTTGAATGTGTACAACAGGCAACAAGACGTCGTTGCAAAGCTTGTATGGAAGCAGGAAGCCGCACTTTTGAATAGTTTTTTTGTAAATTATTACGATTAAATCTAAATGTAGTGATTTCATTCTCAATCATGTCAAAATATTCTTTACCTAATAACCAATTTCCTACATATGGTTATTTAATAAAACATATACGTTTTNAATTTCCTACATATGGTTATTTAATAAAACATATACGTTTTGGTATTTCCCAACATCCGTAGAAATTTGTGTATCGAATTTTGTTATACCCAATATATACACAAAAAAATTTCATTTAAATTATATTTTATTAATTAATGTTAATTACGAAGTCTTTTAGATATTAACCGTTGTGCAGATATAAAAAGTAGTAGTTGAAAATAATTAATACTTTATTTTATTCTTATTTGTGTTGGAGGGAACAACCCAAACGGTGAGTGAAAATTTGGGAAAACTCGAAATAAGGAACCACACTAACATTCGCCTGCAGTGAAAAGTGAAACCACATGCGGAAATAATTCCCCATTAAAACTGACCGGGATCAAATTCACGACCTCTTGAATGAGGGACAAAAACCGTAAACGTATTCTGATCGTGAAAACGGGTGGGGGATAAACTTCAACAGCTATCAGATTTGCAGTCATTATCGGGACCATAATGGTTATATATTAATTGTTATCAATATCGATTACGTTTCCGGTATTCTGCTGGAGGTTAACTAATCGCATTAGTTACGCCGCCATTTCCGATTCATAACAATTTAGGTAATATACAGTGACACATGGTAGCCATGTAGTATTAATGAGGTAATCTATATGCACTCGTGCTAAATCATACTGGCTTACGGATACGCCTTGCGGATATAGCTATTTCCGCTCATGTAAGTGGCTTTGAGGTGCGCACATAGATCTACCATCAAGACTCTCCCGTTTGAAAATATTCTGCGCGTGTCTTAAGGCACCCGTCTACCTGGAACTTTTTCCCACGTTTAGGCCGAGAAGCGCGGGAGCGATAAGGGCGACACTGCCACGCGCATCAAGTACGCCATCGCCGCTAAGCGCAAGACTCTGAACTGGCGTGCAGTGTTCTCGTCGTGCTGCGTGTACCTATGGGACTTTCAGCGGTGACCATATTATTTTATTAATGGGAAGTCTTTAGGAAGGTTCAGTGCAGGCCCCTATAGTAGTTTTGTATGTATCTGATGCGTATATTTTGAGCTACAGCGCCTTGGAAAGGCCGTTTTTAGCGGTTTTGGAGTACTCTGAATTGATGTTTCTAACGTACGTGATATTTTGAAGGTACTTAACAGCTCTCGTCTGAAGTGTGTGTTCTTTTCGTAGATCAGCACGTTGGACTCACGCTTAATAGTTTCGTTGAAAAACGTGTATTTCGAACACTCTGTAACGCAGTTCAAGCGCCAGGTAGACGGGCGCCTTAAACAGCAAAATCTCCGGTAGGCGGACTAGTAGTAAATTTAGAAAAGTGTTCGTGAAAACGATAAGAGAGAGCACGGAGTAATGTCATTATAGAATATAAATACATAATTTAAACAATAAGTATTAATTTCAATCTCCGAATTTCTTTACCTGTCACCAAATATGGCGTCCGGATAATGTTATATTAAGACATATTTTAAAAAATGTGAAGATCGTTGACCTGCCTTTGAATATATTTTTTTTTNTCCGGATAATGTTATATTAAGACATATTTTAAAAAATGTGAAGATCGTTGACCTGCCTTTGAATATATTTTTTTTTGCTGATGTCCCATACCTGCCGAATAATAAAACATTTTTTTTTCCTTGCTGGCTATATATAAGTGACTATTAAATTAATTTATCCATATGTTAGGTCCGCTATGTTATAAAATAGCACTAGTGGCACGCTATTTTGTAAAATAGCGCTAGTGGCATACAAAAACTTCAGTACACTACCGAAACAAATCCCGACATCTTAACACAACAATAGCAGTATTAAATCGTTGCGCGTTACAAGTTGGAACTTGTTATAACAATTGCACAATTAATCATTAACTAATCACAATTGGTATGCCAGCAGTTCTTATTGGTACGTGTACGATATCGAGATGCGTCACCTGAACTCAAACATCAACTGACATATTGCAGACAGATGACTTGACAATCAATGTTAACTATATATTTCTGTAAACTCTCGGCTATTTATCAACACATTCTGTATGCAAACAGTATCATGGAAGATCGCTTAAAAGTTTCTTATGGAGTTGTCTATTATTTTTAAAGTGGCGGTTTATTTCGTAAATTTATTCCATATATATGAACTCAGTGTTCATGTGCTACATTATCTACTGTTCACACTTCGTTCACGAAGTACAAGACTTTGAGAGTTTGTGAGGCATGTCCAACAAATTTATTATTATATGCTTACATTATATCTCATGTAGTATCCTACAGATTTTTATTAGATAAACTTTGGTAGGCAATTTTTAAAAAATTATCTATCTTATAAGATTTTTAGTGCCTCATTAAAATCACTTGCATAGACCTATATGTCTAAAGGAAACATGACTTACTTATTATATCGGTAATGCCATGTTTCATAATTGAAGTACAAAAATTTTATGCTACTGTGACAAAAACGTATAATAACTTTTGGTGAATGTCACTTTCTTTTATTCCAAATTTGGGTTTCTTTCCGGTAGTATACTCCAAATTGTGGGACATTGGTGAGTGTGCGATTAGCATGCCGTCGTCCCATCACAGCGACCTGGGTTCGATCTCTGGATGATCCAGGTTTGATTTCGCGGAGGTGGGACCCGTGGCGGACGTTGTCAGTGGGTTATCTGCGAGCATTCCAGTATCTGCCACCCTTGCGTTCCGTCACTTCATCAGCCACAGGCCATCCCACCACCTTAAAATCTATGCTGACCCCGAAAGACAGATCTGTCCCTCGGATTTAGAATATGGCCATGCTAAAACTCCAGCCTTCTCTTGTACATGGACAAAAATGATGTTGCAGCTACTAAATATCTAACGGTTAAACTCAGTTTACCAACTTCTTGAGGTAACCACTAAAATATTTATTAATCACGTAAAGAGTGTTCACTCTGCTACGAGTTGTTTAGACATTACAAACAAATAATGTTGTCCACAATTCAATGGATATGTATTACATCCAAAAAGTTTTATATTCTATTGACCTGCGTACATAGTGTATTGTATCTAAATATTGTATGGGTTTTTATTAAGTTCATTGTTTATTCACAGAAAGAGTACTGTAAACTGTGACTTCTCTTTATAACGNCATGCGTACATAGTGTATTGTATGGGTTTTTATTAAGTTCATTGTTTATTCACAGAAAGAGTACTGTAAACTGTGACTTCTCTTTATAACGGTCTTCTAGCAACAATGAGAACAGGCTCTGTGTTCAGTGAGTTGTTTTCGAACGATTAGCGGTCTGACCTGCTCGCCAGGTGAGTAAAACACCTTGGTGGTTAAGGTCAACTATATTCCTTATGTCGCTCGATGTATTATATACAAAATGTTATGTTGAGTGCGTTATTACTTTGCAGAAATCATTTCTCATGAAAAAATATATTTACAAAATGGCGTAAGTTTCTCTCAAAACAGGTAAAAAAAGGTGCTCATATTTGAAAATTCTGGCAACTGCTAAGGAAGATAGAGCATTAATTTGAGAATTGTATTATTAAAAGAAGATTAACGTGAACCAAAATCAGAATAGGTAAAGATAAAATATTCCAACCTCTTTAAAAAAAATTGAGGCTTAACTTTTTTTTTTTTTTGGTTGGACATTTATCACAATTTGTTTGCTGATCTTTTATCACAAATGCGCTCCCTTTGCGAGGAAGTAGTCCTTNTCATTTCTCATGAAAAAATATATTTACAAAATGGCGTAAGTTTCTCTCAAAACAGGTAAAAAAAGGTGCTCATATTTGAAAATTCTGGCAACTGCTAAGGAAGATAGAGTATTAATTTGAGAATTGTATTATTAAAAGAAGATTAACGTGAACCAAAATCAGAATAGGTAAAGATAAAATATTCCAACCTCTTTAAAAAAAATTGAGGCTTAACTTTTTTTTTTCTTGGTTGGACATTTATCAAAATTTGTTTCCTGATCTTGTATCACAAATGCGCTCCCTTTGCGAGGAAGTAGTCCTTAAAATAAAAATGGCTATTCAATGCCTAATAGGTAGGCAATGCGTGTGGCTAAACTTGCAGCTTGCTGAACTTGCCAACTAAATGACCGATCTACAAGTAATAAATTGCGTACTGCGTCATTTGTTACATCAACTTGGCAGCAAAACGTACGCTGTTTTTCTCCGCGAAACTCATTGACTTGATTTGTTGTTCATGATGAAGCTACGAGCAGTTGAACGTTTTCTGCGCGATTGTACTAGCAAAGTTGGACAGCGCTTGCGGGAAACTGCGAGTGTCCTGCCAAGCGATTAATAATGTGGTGTGCATAGAAGAAAGCCTTCGCCAAGTGATGAGGAAGTCGTATATATTCTCGTGGTTGATCAACCACCAACCAACAATCTTGCCATGCTCATGAGTGGGATCCGTCATGCAGGGCTGTGTGGGGTGTATTGAACGAACAGCTGGCACATTTTCACCACAGAAAGAAAGACCAGCCAATAGACCCCCAGTGAATTGCTCTCAAGGCCGTTATTTACTTGATTTTACACCCTTTGCTAACAGGTCCGCTTCCATGCGAGAGCAAAGTAGGCATTGGGAGCAAAGTTTTTATTTCAGATGTGTTATTTATTCGTTACCACAGTACTCTATTAAATCAAATTATATTTTATAAATTTATTTTCAAAATTCTCTTAATTATTTTTTTTAAGTAATAAACACTAAACCACTTTAACTCAAAAATTATTTAGTTTTCAACTCAATGTAGGAATTTAACGCTTGCGAAATCTAATTTAAGAGACATTGCTGTTAATAAAAAATAATATCACTCTGTGCTTTGTATTGCGTAGAAGTAGAAATATAAACTGAACTAAATGCAATTTAAAGAGATAATGCTATAGTTTCAAAAAACAAGGAACTTCGGTATAAGTATGATTCGGAGATCCATGGCGGTCGACATAATTCCAGTGGGGGTCCTGATAAACCTCAGCGTAGGGCCAGATTTCGACGAACCCCGCGGCTTCCAAACCCATGCTCTCCCTTGAAACAGCTTCTGTGACAGGCTTATACAGAAAGCTGATCTTGATACGGAGTTACGTAATCCCAAGCGCTTTGCAGACGAAGCGCGTTCTTCTCGTTTCGGTACGCAGCACATCCGCAACAACAGTTTGTGGGCTGGTAAGAGTCCACACGTCAAGGCCATAACATCATACCTAGAGTGGGTTTCAAGGGCCGCATCTCTTACCGGAAAGTCGTGACGGTTATATGTGGTTGCAACGTGATGGTGAACCACGCCAGAATGCTAGTGATGAGCCTGGGCATCTCGATGAATAATCCTCAGTTGGGGGGGATAGGAAGAGGAGGGGCTATCACCTGCCTTGCCAGATCTCCTGATCCGTCGCAGTTCGACATTTACCCATGGGACCATTAGAAGAGCCTATGATACGCCGGTCGACGCGGTAGAAGACCACGTGACAAGAATAACAGTCGCCTATGTTATGATGCAAACCAATCCCGCTACGATGCACGGGGTGTGATGTGACAGTCCATTTCCAATGTTGCAATACAATAATCTATACAGTTGGCCAACACTTTGAGCATGTGTTGTAATAATCGTCTTTTAAAACCTAGTCAATTATAAAAATAACGCAGGCATTCTGCAATAAACCACATGTAGAACACATCCTTCAGTGAAAAAGTAAGAACACCACTACGATATACCAACCAGTGTACCTCCTTCCAAGGCATTACATGGCTAACACACAAAATATGGACCAGTGATTTTTATCATTAGAATTATTTAACTGAAACTTCGATCTATGAGTTTTTATATACTGGCAAACCGGTGGGATGCATTGAGGTTTTACTGACAGGCCATGCACATTAGAAGTCACTGTTCCATCGACGAACACCAACAACTACAATTATCAGTATAATTTTACTAATTCGCGTGGACCAGATCTGCAGTCAAATTCGCTAATTTGGAGTACTATTTGCTGTTTCAATTTTAGGGCTCATAAAGCTAACATAAAGAACAAGAGTGGTACAACAAGGCGTGTTTACTAACAATTCGTCTTGGAAATTCAATAAATATTCAGAAGTTCTAATTATAAAGCAGTAAGATAGAGGCCGCACCTGTGTTGCAAATGACGACTAATTTATTCGCGAAATGTTTATCTTCCTTTAAAATACGCTATCACAATTGTTTTCTTGCATATCTAGTATTTCCTTGTATTTTTCGATGAACTTACTTTCACATTTTCACTTTATGTGAAAAATGGTATATATATTGTCTACATAATTTTCAACAAGTTACCGCCTTGGCAACTTAAGGTAAATTATGTACTTTCCAGTTAACCCAATTTTCAGGGAAAATTATCTCTTTGCAAACTGATAAGTCAACATTTTAAAAAATAAGCATTAG
Organism: Clitarchus hookeri; assembly: GCA_002778355.1. NCBI lineage: Eukaryota > Metazoa > Arthropoda > Insecta > Phasmatodea > Phasmatidae > Clitarchus > Clitarchus hookeri. The sequence goes on along the minus strand of NQII01003724.1, from coordinate 158,063 downwards.
AGCTGAATACCTTGCGCGTAACTGTACATGTATAGTAGAAAACACTGTATGAATTATTTGCATTAATATTGTTAGTAGCGAAAGAGGACCTATAATTAAAAAGGTAGTCTTTATGTTTTTACGCACTGTGATTTGTTTCTTTTGTTCCATGCATATTTAAGTAATAATTGAAGTAATTATGATGTACGTATCATTCTAAAAATTTCACTGCATCACTTGTTCCATTTAAGTGTTAATTTCTACATGTGGCAATACGTGTCTTTCATAAGTTCCCAATGACCCGTGAAATAAAAAAATACAGTGGTTCGCAACTCATCAACTTGTTTAAATTTGGTCCAAAGTTAAGAAAACTAATAGGAAAATTCTTGCAAGGAATTGGCGTTATGTTTTTCTTCTTTGTAAGTTCTTATTTCTTTTAATTTAATTTATAACTTCACATTCCAAGTTTTTTTGTCATGGGTATAAAATACTGAATACATTGTGTTATTCGTTTTTTGGTTACTTTTATCGTATTCATTGTAGGCATTGGAGATCCAATCAAAATTCGAATTCAGTTTAACGACACCATTGCCACTAAACTTCAGAAACAACGAAAAAAAATACGCCAGCACTTCAACTGTAGAGGAAATGGCGGAGGTGATAAAGTCTTCTTTCGAACAACGTAAGTTGATTTTAAAGTGCTATTGTAAATATGAGAACATGATTGAGGTGCATAGAGGATGGAGGGCAGAATTCGGTACTGAACCACAATCGTGTGTAACAATGACACGATTACGTGACAAGTTTGAGAGATACGAAATTAAGCGTGATGCTAAGACAGGACGGCGTGACAGGAAGAGAGTACGACGGACGAAGGAAGTGTGTAAGCTGTGTTGTACAAATTCACACGTTCCCCCGGATAGTCTAAGTCAGTATGGTATGATGTGCGTGAGTCAGATGTCAGTAAATCAAGTGTACATCGCATTTAAACGAGTTAATTGGAAGCCGTTCATCCCCACGTTACTTCACGCCAAGAATGAACACGAATGAGATAGGAGTATCGAGTTTTGTGAGTGGGTTGTGAACATGTGATTATCGGCATGACCTTATGACCCGTTATCCCGGCAGTGGCCTGTAAATCTAGGGCCACTGCCTGCCGGGGTTGGCGAAGCTGGTATTATAGATAGAGAGACAATTTGCTTCGGACAACTTTTATTATTACTTGTGAATAACAAACATCAATATTCAGACATGGCATAGTAAATAATAATAAAATTATATCGCACAAAATTATTTCAGAAACAGACATTGTACAAAAACAATCAAACATTATCATAGACACGAATCGTTATATAATTGTAATGCAACAAAACCGAATAAATACATAAGTACATTACAATACAGTACAGGCAGGTAGTCACATTTTACTTGCGCCTCTTACGTGATTGTTTGGGCCGAGAGGCAGCCTTCAAATTGGACGGAGCACAACTGTCCGCACTGGAACAATGAAAATCCCCACATTGTGGTAGACCAAGCAATTAATCTTCCAAGGTTAACAGCGTAGTGCGGTATGTCTGCCGACGACTTGTGGGACCATTGTTCTTTGACTGGAGGATGACACGTGACAGTTATTGTACCACGTTGCAGGAAAACATAGTACCAGCTGTTCACCAACTCTACCCAGATGACGACTGCTTTATCCAGCTCGACAGTCAAGCACCACATTACCATCGAGACGTAGGGTCGCTCCTGGATGAAACAATTGTTGGGAGATGGGTAGGTAGACGAATAAATGTTGAGTATTCATCGAGACCTCCGGATTTATCACCTTTCTGAAGAACGCTGTGTACACCACAAAGTCGCCGACACTGGATTCCATTAAAGACGCTATTGTGATCGATCTTCCATGAAAATCGTAGCTGCCGTTTGACGTTTTCTTCTACAGCGCTGAAGACGATGTACTGCTTATGCCGGGTATTTGAACATTTGTACCTGTTATTAATAATCGCACACACAAAATGTTGACCTTATTGCGTCAAATACAAGCAGTCCCATCTCATTTTCTTTAATAGTTTCTCTGTTATATGCGTTCAAAGAGTTTAAATATTATTTTGGGACTTCCAGTATTTGTCATATGACGACAGATGTCTTCTTTACGTAACATGAATGAACACCAGTTTTTTTTTTTTTTTTGGGAAAACATTTGAAAAACTAAATTATTTTTGTTGGGGATTACTCTTTCTTGTTTTTTTTTTCTTTAAAATATCTGTAGGTATACAATAATCGAAGTGTTTATAAATTGGTATAATTGGTTTAAATACAACACGCTTATGTTATTTTTAGATTACGAATACACGGCAACGAATTTTCCATAAAGACAGGATAACACACTGTAACAAAAAAAACTTTACTTATCTTAGCAGCCGCTAAAGTAAATAGCATAGAGTTACTAAATGAGTCGCTGAATACAGGGCATTTTTGCGATTTCCAGAAACAAATTGCAACACATCCATGCAACGATAACTTTGATACTTGAATCGCCATAGCAAAAGTAACTGTATGTATTGTACCAGACTATCATAATTACTACGGTTTTTGCTAAATACTCCCATTTTGCAATGCTTGCGCAAATCCAGGAAACGTGACACTACGACATCCTCCATAAGGAGGTTTTACCCGGTTATAGGGATTCTCAATAATTGCGCTACCGTGTGATGAAGAGGCCCGATCGTTGAATGTTTGCGCCATCTCCGACTCAACTCAGGCTGTGAGCGCCGAATCGATTTGCAAGTGTTTCGGAGCCCGCTATAATCATGGAGTGGCCGTCGTCTTTAGCCTTTATTCGTGACGTAAGACCATTACATTCAACTCGATTTGTTTGCGACGGGGGTTGGGGGGNGGGGGCATCGTAAAAGAAAAACACAGCACGCAGCCTTCAGTGGCGGGTAACGTTTAGCAAGGAGCCTCGATAAATAAGGGAAAGGTAAACTACGTTTGAGCGAGACGCAATCTGGCAAATCAAAATTTTCATAAACCTTTTTTATCATAATAAAAACGTCGTTAGAACACTCGGTTTGTTGAATCTCAGTTTTTTCTTATTAAATATCAGAAGTTGACATTTTAGAATCATTGCTGCTATGCAAAACAGTTTCACGAGAAAATGTTTTTAGAGAAAACGAATATACGCAAAATGCAGCTAGGAGAAACGAAGTTAAGGAGATTGCTACAGCAAAAACGTTTTTTTTTTTTTTTTTTTTTGGAAAACAACACATTGCTGTACTCTTCTTGGGGAAAAGTTTGAATACTCAAGGTGCGTTTACAACTGAAAAATTATGAATTAAGAACAATGGAATAACCGCAGTTCTCGCACACGGAACTACGTCTTCTAAATTTTCTAATTCACAATTCACATGATTATTCTTAAGTCCGCCTTTATTATCTGCGATGCATACATTACTGTAAATAACAGTTTCTCGCAAACAGCAACGGTATGCTATATTCTGATTGTTCACCGCCACAAAACCTTCACATTTATTTTAACGTTTAAGTAAATAGCAACCACGCAAACGGCCTGCTAATTTATATTGTGAACCAACACGGTAAACAACGCACACCTAGTCCTTCTGTACACGTCATAATTCTAAAGTTCCCCCTTAATTTTCAATTGTAAATCCAGCTTTAGTGTGGATCACACACGAGCTCGCAGAACACTGCACCTCCATCTCTCCATATACTGTTCACGGTAAACTTAGCACTTCTGAAACCTCTGCGTAAGATATACACATTTGAATGTACACTGTGTATTCTTCCACCGTATGTAAAACTATCATTGTCGTGGGTCTGCTCACTTTATTCATGCGTGAGTCAAGGAGGAACTATGAAAATATTAGAAAAGTAGATATTTTACAAACTTACTCATCCTTACACTCAAATGCATTTGAAAAAAACGGAAAGTAAAATAAAGAATTCTGATATTAACAATTTTTTTTTCTTACACTTTTAATTCAACTTTAAAACATGAAATTACTTTTCCCTCCGCCGTTGCCAACTTTACTGGGCAAATGACAGTCACTGGGTCCGTTAAAATATACGCATTTAGGGGCAGTGACATTTTCCAAAGGTTGATTTCACAAGTGCTCAGTTAACTGTGAACAGCCGACACCTTGGCGTGTGCGTTAGTATCACACACACACACACACACACTCTCTCTCTCTCTCTCTCTCTCGCTCCCTCGCATGCGGGCGCAAAGCGGTAAGCGGAGAGCGGGTCAGGCAGGCGCAGTACGGTAACCGATGACGTCACGGCCTTCCCTGCCGGTCCAGTAGGTCAGGCGACAAGGCGCGGAGCCCCCCCCGAGGCGTGCGAATACAGTGGTTCGCCGTCGCCTTCCGCCCCCTTGACCGAGATTACGTCGCGGCTGGCCTCGCCAAACGCAAACCCGCTCGAGACCTGCATCGCTTCTTCCTACGCGAAGTCGCACATGAGGCACGTCGACGCGCCCTGTTTTCAATTGCGAGTAATTTAGACTCTTCGCCGTTAAAGCCCCCTCCCCCATTTTACAAAAAAAAGTTCTAACGTCTTAAGGTCATGTCCGGCCGTAAGGTAGCATTGCGACGGCAACGAAAAATAGCACAAAAAATGTTCGCGTGTGTTCTGTTTNGGTCATGTCCGGCCGTAAGGTAGCATTGCGACGGCAACGAAAAATAGCACAAAAAATGTTCGCGTGTGTTCTGTTTCCTCAGAAATTTAAGCGGTTGCTATAGGGTTTCAGTACCGTAATCTGTTCAGAAAAGATGCAGCATCGTCGCTATAGTTTGAAACACTGTTTTGCATAAGAATAAACATTGTGAACAGATTTTACTTACAGTGGTTTTTGCTGACTTTGACACTTTTCGACGACCACATTTGTGTCTCAACAACCAAATTTATCTCGACTTTCATTTCTTTCCTAATGAAGATTTACATTATAATATTCTGTCATTTTAACATTATGATAGACACAACTGCTGACAATGAGACCTATATGACAACTAGGGAGAGGGGCTCCCTAAGTTTTGTAGTGTTTGCTATAAAAAAATGTATTTCATATTTGTACCACATATTGTTCGACCTACAGGCTTTATCAGTAATTATAGAGATCATAAGTTTTAGCATAAATGTATGTGAAAATCACAAAAATACTGTTCAAGAAAAGTGCATATAACGAAAATTAACTTACGAACAGAAATGAGATAACACGCAATGAAAGAAGACACGAAGAACTACTTCAAAACGTCTATAAAATTGCACAGGAAAACATTTTTGCCATTTAAAAAAAATTATGTATATAAGGAAATTATTGCATATTTTTACTTGTGACTCCCTCTGAATTTTTCTAAAATAACTTTTCTACGCATACCTGGAAATGAAATAAGAATTTTTTTGCATATGTTTTTATTTATTTTCTTTGTACATTTACAAAAAAAAAAAATGAAATTTTGACTTTGGCATGTTATTTAGTAAAAACAATGCTATCTAAAATAATTTTATCCTAGGAAAAATTAGTTGCTGATAATTTCTACAAGTTGAACAGTATGGGGTATAATCTGTTCTGGGCTTCCTCACACTTTCTGAATCAAACCTTTGAAAAATTATTGTATGTGTGGAGTGTTTGGATGCTTCCTGAGAATGCCATGCATCACAAACTTTTTATATTTCTGTCAACATGAAAGTACCTTATAGTTATTTAAATTAAACTTTTACTTATATTCTGTCTATAAATTATTATATTCCATTTATATTTAATGAAAATTAAAACACGAATAAAACTTGTATATTGGTAATGCATAGAAAGAAATGGTTCTTAAGCAAAATATTATCTGACCGTGTGCGTAAGAATGCAGTGCGTTGTCCCTCTTGTGTTTTTTTTTTTTGGACGCGATAAAGCTTTATTTGCATGAGGCGGATGAATATATTGGAAGAAGAACTTAAGTAGGGCTTCAGAAAAGTTGGAAGTAATCGTGAATGGACTATGCAAATACAAAATAACAAATTTTTCGTGGCTGAATCCCGTAGGGAATTTGCTTGCCTCCAGCTATTTTGCGCGTTTGGTGCCTCGAAGACTTGAAAGGCCGAATGTTGCTCTCTCGCCACTCGCCTCCTCGCCAACACGCACAAGGCACTCAACTGGCGTGCAGACTTTCCGTCGGCGACTTGCCTCAACGTGACTTTAGCGGTGACCCTACATTTTTATGTCACGCTAAAAAAAACTATAAAAACATGATGCGCGTCTAAATCTAAAGACATTTCTAAAGTTTCTGCATAAAAAATTTAACAGCTAAAACTGATTCTGAAAACTCCCATATTAACATTTAACGGGCCAAAAAAAAAAATTCTTGCACTTGAATTTCGTCTTTGGGCACGAAACGCCACTTACATACTTTTCGTGTCAAGGAACNAAAAAAAAAAATTCTTGCACTTGAATTTCGTCTTTGGGCACGAAACGCCACTTACATACTTTTCGTGTCAAGGAACGACTACAAAATCCCAACCGTTTATTAATCATGTGAGTAGATAGGTTACCTTCCTTCGGGGACAACGGNGGTCATGTCCGGCCGTAAGGTAGCATTGCGACGGCAACGAAAAATAGCACAAAAAATGTTCGCGTGTGTTCTGTTTGCTCAGAAATTTAAGCGGTTGCTATAGGGTTTCAGTACCGTAATCTGTTCAGAAAAGATGCAGCATCGTCGCTATAGTTTGAAACACTGTTTTGCATAAGAATAAACATCGTGAACAGATTTTACTTACAGTGGTTTTTGCTGGCTTTGACACTTTTCGACGACCACATTTGTGTCTCAACAACCAAATTTATCTCGACTTTCATTTCTTTCCTAATGAAGATTTACATTATAATATTCTGTCATTTTAACATTATGATAGACACAACTGCTGACAATGAGACCTATATGACAACTAGGGAGAGGGGCTCCCTAAGTTTTGTAGTGTTTGCTATAAAAAAATGTATTTCATATTTGTACCACATATTGTTCGACCTACAGGCTTTATCAGTAATTATAGAGATCATAAGTTTTAGCATAAATGTATGTGAAAATCACAAATATACTGTTCAAGAAAAGTGCATATAACGAAAATTAACTTACGAACAGAAATGAGATAACACGCAATGAAAGAAGACACGAAGAACTACTTCAAAACGTCTATAAAATTGCACAGGAAAACATTTTTGCCATTTAAAAAAAATTATGTATATAAGGAAATTATTGCATATTTTTACTTGTGACTCCCTCTGAATTTTTCTAAAATAACTTTTCTACGCATACCTGGAAATGAAATAAGAATTTTTTTGCATATGTTTTTATTTATTTTCTTTGTACATTTACAAAAAAAAATGAAATTTTGACTTTGGCATGTTATTTAGTAAAAACAATGCTATCTAAAATAATTTTATCCTAGGAAAAATTAGTTGCTGATAATTTCTACAAGTTGAACAGTATGGGGTATAATCTTTTCTGGGCTTCCTCACACTTTCTGAATCAAACCTTTGAAAAATTATTCTATGTGTGGAGTGTTTGGATGCTTCCTAAGAATGCCATGCATCACAAACTTTTTATATTTCTGTCAACATGAAAGTACCTTATAGTTATTTAAATTAAACTTTTACTTATATTCTGTCTATAAATTATTATATTCCATTTATATTTAATGAAAATTAAAACACGAATAAAACTTGTATATTGGTAATGCATAGAAAGAAATGGTTCTTAAGCAAAATATTATCTGACCGTGTGCGTAAGAATGCAGTGCGTTGTCCCTCTTGTGTTTTTTTTTTTTGGACGCGATAAAGCTTTATTTGCATGAGGCGGATGAATATATTGGAAGAAGAACTTAAGTAGGGCTTCAGAAAAGTTGGAAGTAATCGTGAATGGACTATGCAAATACAAAATAACAAATTTTTCGTGGCTGAATCCCGTAGGGAATTTGCTTGCCTCCAGCTATTTTGCGCGTTTGGTGCCTCGAAGACTTGAAAGGCCGAATGTTGCTCTATCGCCACTCGCCTCCTCGCCAACACGCACAAGGCACTCAACTGGCGTGCAGACTTTCCGTCGGCGACTTGCCTCAACGTGACTTTAGCGGTGACCCAACATTTTTATGTCACGCTAAAAAAAAACTATAAAAACATGATGCGCGTCTAAATCTAAAGACATTTCTAAAGTTTCTGCATAAAAAATTTAACAGCTAAAACTGATTCTGAAAACTCCCATATTAACATTTAACGGGCCAAAAAAAAAATTCTTGCACTTGAATTTCGTCTTTGGGCACGAAACGCCACTTACATACTTTTCGTGTCAAGGAACGACTACAAAATCCCAACCGTTTATTAATCATGTGAGTAGATAGGTTACCTTCCTTCGGGGACAACGGGATCTGGGATCGAAGTTCGATGGTGGCCATGTTGGTCGGTGCCGTCTACCATATTGGTAAGCGTCGCAGTCAGGGTTCGATGCCATGTTGTATGTTCGTCCCTCACCTCCCCTCATACCCAAAAACTATTTTAATAAAAAATTGTTTTAATGAAAACTTATGAAGGAAAGTATTGTATTCAATTATGCGTTTTATGAAAATTAAACCACCAGGATGCGCGTGTGGCAGGCTACATCCTTATGGCACATCAGGGGAGGGGACCCGTGTAAATGATCCCTAGACAAGTGCACGTGAACGGACCTTCATCGCACGTGTGAGATTCGCATCACCGCGCGAAAATAACTGGATAAAACCGGTTATAACCAACCATATTAAAATTCAGGGCCGTAGGTGTCTGCCAGGACTTTCGCGGAGGAGTGAAAGGGGGCTGACGGGAATGGGGGAGGGGAGTGCAATGTTAGCATTTTCATAGGTATGCATCTGCACGGCTTCAGGTAACTACACACGTGCAAGTATAAGTGCTTGAAAGCCGTTTTCGCAACTGCACGGTGTCGGATGACCATGAGGTCTGCACCTGCACTGCATCAGGTAAATGCACACAAGCTTCCAAGTCGTTTCTTCGCCTGCTCGGTGTTGGGTAACCGTGAAGTCAACTTGCATGTGAAGAGTAGTGTATGCTTTTTTTTAACAGAACTAGCTATCTCAAATCCTATAATATTGCATATAAAGACAGCCAAGAATAAAATGAATGTTAATTAAATAAAACACTTTTTTTATATATGTACATAACATTTCTTTAAAATATTCGTAACTCCTTTTCAGAATGTCTTTCTCGTCGACACAGGAATCGTCACGCTTCGTGTGTCCGAGTCACCTCATGTACACACATCCATTACGTCGTTTCAGCACATTTTCCACCATATCAACATCGGNTACACACATCCATTACGTCGTTTCAGCACATTTTCCACCATATCAACATCGGGAAACTTTGTAGGCTGGATCTCCTCTTCGTAAAAAGACTCCGACGATGGGTTCGCCACGTAGGTCATCGAGATAATACATGNGTTGTAGGCTGGATCTCCTCTTCGTAAAAAGACTCCGACGATGGGTTCGCCACGTAGGTCATCGAGATAATACATGCGTGGGTACCAATGTCGTATGCGAACCACCTTGTACTATTCCGCAGACCATTTGTGACGATAGGCCTTGTGGACAATGCTGTGCTGTTTGGAGATGCATACCAGATCACCAATCTTGTCTTTAGTCTTGCGCGGGTCCCTCTTCGTTGGAATAGCATACATATTCTGTAGCAGGGAGTCGTCTTCGACGTCTTCGAGTTTCATGCGACTGGTAGAATGATTGGTAGAATAATGCTCGGGGACGAGTTTCGGTGGTAGCTCAAACCACTTGTAGTTTCCATTCGCAGTGAAATGTTTCCACAATTTGGCTTTCAGAGTCTAGTGAATCCGCTCGACGATGCTAGTATTGAGGCCAGAGTACATGGAATAGTCATTTATCCCGTACCTTTTCATGGGTGCACGGAAAGTAGCATTAAAAAAAATTCTTTGCCATCGTCGTTGTAGAAATTTTTCGGTATGATTCCTTCTCTCGACATGGTCTCGGTGACATCACATGCATTCCACGATTTGAGCAGTATGGCACAGGCATACTTCGAAAATGTGTTTATTATGGTAAAAATTTAGTGGTGGCTTTTATTTGCACGAGCAAAGTCTTGCATTTCTATCAGGTCAGATTGGAAAGTATCGTCCAGCCCTTTCATGACGTACTTTCTCCGAGGATAATTCCTTCTGGCCGACCTGTGCAATTCCCCATAAATGGTATATTTCGTCATCTCACGATGCAGCCAGCTTCGATGAGTTCTTCGATGATATGTATAATCTCGTTGGTGTGCGACCGGTTGCTCACAGACTGTGATGCGGCCAGTAGCGGTAATATATCAACGAGTTCGTTCGGATCGTACCAAAACACGTAGTCTATCTTATTTTTGGAATCGATCTTCTACAGCAGCATACCCGATCCACTAGGTTTGACCAATCATTGNACACGTAGTCTATCTTATTTTTGGAATCGATCTTCTACAGCAGCATACCCGATCCACTAGGTTTGACCAATCATTGAAAAAGTTCGGCGATAATGCCGAATTTCTCATGGGTTGTGTCCTTAAATCGCTGTGTTGAGGGGTTATCGTTCCCGTAATGAGCACGACTGGACTGTAGCAGACGATGGTACTTGTGCAAATCTAATTGGGTGTAGTGTCCAGGATGCCTACAAAACAAAAGNGACTGGACTGTAGCAGACGATGGTACTTGTGCAAATCTAATTGGGTGTAGTGTCCAGGATGCCTACAAAACAAAAGTTCGCACAGACCATGCATCACTTTCACCTTGCACTAGACCATCTGCATCGCATCTTCTAGAAAAAACATCACTTCCTTGTTTCAGATAAACCATTTTTCATGATGGTGTTGCAAGCCGTGCATCTTGTCGTTGTCCTGATCGGAGTAAGAAGTGATGTAGTGCCCGACCAGGGTACCCACCTCTGGTCCATGNCGTGCATCTTGTCGTTGTCCTGATCGGAGTAAGAAGTGATGTAGTGCCCGACCAGGGTACCCACCTCTGGTCCATGTTCTCGTATTCGTTTCCGTTCCCGCATACACAGTAAATTGTCAGGGGCAAATCGTTTTCGTCGCTAGTGATTCCCCGTCCGATTTGGGCAGTTCCGGATTTATTTTCCGTTTATATGTCGGGGTTGGTCCTTCCACCTTGATTTTGTGTTTGATATCCGGCAGAGGCAAAGCTTCCTCCTGGTGTTCTCGACCAAGTTCGTCAAGATGGCTTATTATCAGTTTGTGAGCCTCTTGCCTTCGATTCTCGAGAGCCATTATGTAAATTTTCACGAGATGAAATTTCGCACTAACAGCTTCGATGACCCACTGCTGCTCAGTCGTCAGTTGGGTTCTGTCTTCCATCATTCATAGAATGGAATAAATACACGACCACACAGGCATAAGTACATATTCACTCTCGAGTTGACGACAGTGAATTTTCGATCCTTTCCAGTTGATCAATGCATGCATCCAGCACCTTCTTGCTATGCCTCACATCGGTTTTCGCAGCCAATTTGGATGTTAATATATTTTAAAGTTTCTTCAATTCTTCCTGTCCCTGCTTGTAAAAATACGTAATTTTCTGATTTATTATACAACCTTTTGTAACCGGTATGGCAGCTGCAATATTTTTAATGTGAAAAAGAGGGATATATATATATATTATAAATAAAACATTCAACAAAAGATAATTTTAAAAAATGTTATTAAAAAATTTTTTATTTTAAATTACACAATTTTTTTTTTTAATGCATGTTCTTCAGTGTAGATATCTATCTTATAAATCTGAGGCAAGTCCACCACCACCAGGGAGCCGATGCAACGTCCATCTCGAGTGGAGGGCATAATCGACCTCTTTCTTTCTGGCATCACCCTCCCTTCCCCTTTACCTACTACATGGCATGACCATGTGCATGGTTCCCCGGACATTGGGACAAGGAACTACGCAGTACGTTTTGCTAGCACATATTTTTTGAAGCAATTGTATAAGGTTATTTAACTTATAGTTTTTTTTAAATGATTTTTTTATTTATCCAGTGCTGCAGGACCATACTATGTAGGTGGAGTTCCGATACCAGGACGGGAAAGCAACCCACCTTGAAAAAAAAACTAAAACAAAGTAGACAAACGATTACAAATAAAACAGAAAACAGCATAGACAAAAAAAAGAGCGAAGAGAGAGAATAAATGGTAAGAATATTTTCACCTAAAGACTTTTTTATGAGCATATGATAAAACCACCATTTTACATTCATATTTCCAGCAAGGATAGGTGTTGAACCCCCCGTGAATTGTTATTAACCAATGGGTAGGAGGATCAACATTGTCTCCAAATCCTAATCTCACAAAATCATGGAAGTAAAATGACGAACATATCACATTGAAAGAAAAAAAGGCTTTAGGTTTTATAGTCTCTATCACATTGCCTATTCAGATATATCCTAATTTTTCCTGGTGGTGAAGGGGGAGTGAAATCGCTTCAGATTTTACACCTCCGAGGTGAGGAACTGTCTCCTGTTATGCATGCCGACCTCATTCACTTCCACCCAGGGAAAGGCATGAATTAAGAACATTACCAGTCCCCTTTCCAGCATAATTTTCCTTCATCAGAGAAGAATGTCATTGCTCAATTACCTATGTGTGATGCATAGAAAAAAAATTGTAGAATGCAAGACTCTAGGACAACAATATCGAACAGAGTAACATATCTATGTTTACAAGCAATGATTAAACAAAAAGTCATAAATATTGTATGTGGCACCGCGAAAAAACTAAGCAAGGCAGACGAACCATGCATACAATGCCGAAAAATCTTGAAGACAGCACCGCCCACCAAAATAATGTATACCAATGAAGGGAAAAAATGTGACCAAAAATACCTCGCTAAACTTTATAGCTACACAGGAATAAAAACTTGTGTAAAAACAATAGTGCATACAAAAAGAGAACCTGGATAAACCAACGATACATCTGACAGGACGAGTATACAGCTTGCATGGGCTACAACATACCACCACACAATCTATCATAATGTCAGACAAAATAAAATGGATAAACAAAATAACTGGTAATGTGGATGGTTGGTATGGACAGGCTCCAATGTCTTTGTACAACGACACACCTGACAAGATAGTCATCCTCTTGCATGGGGTACAGCTACCATTATGATTCGTTAATGGCACACCTGACAAGATATGCATATATGCATACTTTTGCATGGGCTACAGTGTATCGCTGCAGATGATGGTGGGATATATTTACATATTCCCATTGTCAATCCATAAGGCTATGTATTTTTTTCAATGTGGTAATATTATTCTCTTGTCATCCATCCATGAAAGTACTAATTTATTTGTGCATTCTGTGTAAATATCATGATAGTGCAACCTTATATTTTGAGCTTTAACCTGCATTACTAGCAGTTGTGTCAACAATCTCTTGTAATCTTCGAAAGTAATTTTTTTCTTCAAGCAGATTTTCGCGACTCCCTTGGCTATCTTTGCAATCTTGCCTCCACACTTTTAGGTATACATTTTGGCATGCATTCACACAAATTCACACATTTACTCCCCACCACACTCATGTTTAGATTTCCCAACAACCTTATTGCTAGTAGGGAATAGCAGACATGAGTTGGTAAGTATGCACTGTTGTCCAACTCTAACACGAAGTTGGGATCTGCAGCCATGCCTTGATAGAAATCGTTGGTATTTATCTGATAAATGAAGCTATCTGTGTCCATGTAGGCCAGTTCAAGGCTTTATAACATCATAAGGAAATCTGTACATTAATATTTTCGAAAGATCTAGTACAGCAAATATTATTGTCTCCTTTTCCATTTTTACCACGGATAAATCTTCTGTATATATTGCGCAGCACTTGAAATGTGATTTAGCTATTCGTTTCTGGCCTCTTCGTTCTACGTATACCAGTTCCATGCATTGCCTTTTCCTTTTATTTTCCATTAATTTTCCAAATGTAGCATAGCTCATTAATTTATATAAATCTTTTTCAAACCTTTTGTTTGTCGCCTGTCATTTCTCAGTATTTTAATCAATATATGGTTTGTGCCATGCCTCCTGTTCATATTGCAGTATCCTATGTATTTTAGTAATTTTCAGCCACAGTCCAATTGCCTGCTTCAAATTACGATTACGTATAATATAATTATTTGTAACTTCCAGAGTAGTCATGAGCTTTGGGTGTTTCGAGCCTGAGGGGTACTCGTTCACAGGCAGAAATGGCAGGACTTTGTGAATCTCATGTAGTTTAGTAGGGTACTGCACATCCACCTCCAGTATGTAGCCGACACGACCATCATGAGGCACAGACATGATGTATATGCCTCCATCCATCCACCGAAAATCACGTATGGAAAGAGGTAGAGACATTTCCCACCCTTACAGATTATTAGCATCCACATACTGGAGGTAGGTAGACAGCCTGCTGGCATCATAGGTGGTTGGGATGTACTTATTGTTTGAAAACAATGGAGTTTGATACATTGAGGGACCCCCCCCNGGAAAAAATACATTTATTAATCAACAAGAAACTCTAAATTAAATTTTACTTGTTTAAGCAAATCGTCAAAGAAGAGGCCTGATGCGCTCTCATAGTAGACACAGTCGCGAACATAGGTCTTGAGACATAAGATCTTAAAATTCTCAACCACATGTGATAATAATAATAATACATCAGATTTCAGGTATACATCAGGATAATTGCCCAGAGTCCTACAGTTGAATTTCTGCTACATGAACATAATCCTCATCTGTTACATCAGTGTCGGCTAGTTTATTGTAAAATTCAGCTTTCGATGATAGCTGTATCTCTTCCAGTTTCTTCAGGCTGTCTACATAATCGTAGTGGAAAACGCCCTCTCTGGTTACAAGTCCCATTTCATTAGGTGCGAAAAATTTAACTGTGTTTTTTAATTGGTCTCTTGGCAGGTTTTTGGCAAGCGTGGTGAGACTTGTAGATATAAATCTAAATGTGTCAATATAGTATAGTAAACTTTTCCCCACGATTTTGAAAATGTTATTAATTTTTTCTTGGTTTGTGGGATTATAAGTATGTCTTCGTTGTCGTAGCCCAGTTGTTTAATAATGATATTCTCATCGTATGCCAAATTATGGAATAGTGTGGGCAATCTTTTCGGGCGACGTCGGAGCGAATTACAGTTGTTACATTCCGGATCAATATATTTAACTGTAAAGTGGCAGTGGTCCATTACTCTGGGGTTTCCATCTGTGAATGTTGTGGAGCAGTACAGCACTCGTTTGCAGTCAAAAGTTATAACAGTTCCAGGTTCTTAAGGGGTTCCATCGACTCGCTCGCTGCGTATGTCCTTCACCTTATGTCCACTGTCAACTATCGTTTTGATAAATACTTTCTCCGCCTCTTCCCCAGTGTATAATACCAGTCAATCGGACAGACTTAATGTTTTTGAAGCAGGAATAATACTATCGTTCACATGTACATAAATGCAAAACTCTGAGCTTCGTGTTCCTGGTATGCGAATGTGTGCGATTTTTCTGAATCAGGCTGGCATGTTTACTGGATTGAGCATGGCTTCAAAGTCTGCATAAACAACAATAGGGAGATGTTCTCCATTTTGATAACTTTTAAATATCAGTATTAGTCTTTGTCCATTAGTTTTGTGTGCAGGCGTCTCGATTCTTGCTGGGGCATGAATATTACAAATTTTTTTGTATTCTTCCAGGCACTGTTTGTCGAACAACCCAGTAATTCTTGGCAGGTCATGGTAAAATGTAAAGCACCGTTTGCATATATGATTCATCCTATGGTCGCTAATGTATATTATAATCTTCGGTTATATGAAACAAATCAAAATGTTGACCAAGCTCTCCTTTAGTCACACGTACGGGGACCACCTTCCCATTGTCGTTGAGGGCAAATACATTTACACTGGCACCAGGATTATTGGTCCCAAACATCCCCATTTGCTGCAGAGCTGCTCGTGGTTGATGCTGCTCGTTTTACACTTCCCGTGCACGATCTAATGCGTTTTTTTTAAGTCGTCCTTGCGACTTACAGTAGCCTCACGCCTATTACATACATTTTTATCCCCCTGCAGGTTATTATGTGGGCACTGGCGTTCATGGCGCAGCCCATTGTAGCGGAGACTAAAGGACTGCCCACAAAACCCGCACACAAATGTGTAGGTGACATAGTTCTTACCATAGAAGAATACGAAGAAGCAACGGAAGGAAGACACGGGATCCTGCTGTCCATTGCACTGAAGTGGATAACCAACCTGAAACATTCATGCACACTAAGCATTAATTTTTATGTCAGTGTGTATAAAACATAGTTTTATTTTAATAGGCACATTAAATATTGGCTTGAAAAAGTTCTTACGATTAACCTATTTTGATTTTTAATTAGCTAGTAACGTATTTTCGCTTGACTATGCTGTGAAAAATTTTTGGTGAACTTTATTTATAAATTTCCATAAGTATTTTCCCAGTAAATTACATCTACCTGCGAGTACAATACACTTTGGTTATGATACCGTTCGTACTTGGTATTTTGCTAATATGGTACATTAAGAAACGATTGCATTATGGTGCAGACTTTTGATTACAACCAGCTCGTAAATAAATTTTTCTTTTCCTTTCCAAATCAACCTGCCCTTTTTAAAAGTTGTCTTAGCCTGGGCATTTTTACCAATGTTTTTCACCATATAATTGACTGAAATTGCTATGTGACGGTGCAATACTACTCATATGTATACGATTTAGAAAATATTATAATTATGTGGGGCATTGGATAGTGTTGTGACTTGGTTTAAAACAGGAGAATGATTGTATCGGATATAGTTTTTTTCTCATTATTTTAATAAGAACAGGGGAACTATTTTTTTTCTTGTCATTATTTAGCTTGACTGTAAACTGTTTACAAGCGAAGTGTTTTCTACCGGTAATGCAGAATAATAAACGTAAGAAGTGATATGTACCCAAAAATTATCGCTTTGCCCCAGTCCTCCAAACTCCCCTGGGTGGAACTGGTCATAGCAGTGTATGACCTTAATTCCAAGAATATCATTAAATTGCATAAAATAACATTGATATTTCCCCTTGCATACTTACTAGTAACAACAGAAGGACTAAGCTGTAATGCCAATGGAACGTGAAAACGGCACCTCGATGTTGGATAACCAGGAGGGAACCTCCAACAATGTAAACGTACTTCATAACGACGATTTTATGTGGCCAAAGCATAGCAATGCAACGAGGTGGGAGATAGGCATTGTCTATTGATTATATGTGCCGCGTAATGAAAAGTCTCGTGCCTGCCGGGGAATCGAACCCGGTCCGCGATAGCGCAGGCTAGCTGCTGCGAGCCTCACATTCGGCAGTAACTATAACAGCATACAGTTTTTGTTTGGGAATAAATGGTGATGCAATCGTGTACTGACTAGCTCATAACATACATAAAAAATCCTCCCCCCCCCCCAAAATCCGAAATATTTCGTCTCAATCATGAGGTGGTTTTGTTGGATGATCAGATCTAGGGCGGAGGACGGGAGCCAATCAACGCATTTTACTATCTGGCGGCGAAATGATACATAGGTGAATAATATGAACTGGTAACAGATTGATACATAGCGAAATAGTTCGGTGCATAGATGCAGTTATTTTATTGGTCGATAGATCTGTGGGGGAGGTGGGAAGGGAACGGGGACCTATGACGAGTTTGGTGGAAGGGCAAAATGTGGTTTCTATTTTATTAACATATTTATGCGCTGGACCGGCAGCTGTTTTTTCACTTTGATGGATGAGGCGGGAGGGTTCTGAGGAATTTAAATGTTCAAGAGGGGGGGAGGGGAGTTTTGAGAGATGGTGAGGTTTTGTGGAGGAGAGGGTGGCTTGGGATGGTGGGTGAGGGAGTCTCTGGGTGGTTGTTGGTGGGACGGGGGTACCCCACATACTGCTCCTCACACCTGCATGCGACTCTGGAGCCGCTACATCAGCATAACATATGACACTGTGTCGCTGGTAAGCACGTACGGTATCGCTTCGACAACATAACAGTAAGACACTGCATCACTGCTAAGCACGCGCGGTGTCGCTACGACAGTGTGACTTAAAGAGCTGACTGCGACCCTGATAGGTACGCATGTCGTGTACCCAGCACAACACTATTCTTGACAAAGCACAGTGACCCGGTCTCTGTACAAGCAGTGCTTCGTTAAGGCAATCTTAGAGGTGGTTCGCGACCGAAGGCAAGCACCGCTCGTAACGGATAACTCACGACTCACACCCAGCCTTGCTGTGTCGTGGCAGCTGCTCTCGTCAGCGCGCGCGCACATGTGTACTGAGTCTTTGTACTCACAATTTCCAGTCTGCTAAAACATTCACTTTTCTACAATCGCAGCGACAGCACACTCTTCGTTTACTTTTTCTAAGAAACTCAATAAATATCTGAGATAGGGAACCGAAATTATTTAAGTTTCATACAGTTTTTTTAATTAAATTTTTTTTCTTGGTTAGGGGTTTTTGAGAGGGGGAGGGAGATCAATACGTCCCCGAAAAAGGGGGCCGAAATAGTTTGATTTTTACTGAAATTGTTTCTAGATCACATTAATATATTGCATTTTTTTTTACATTAACGGAAAAAGTATATAAATTGCATTATGATCTGCAGCGACACTCTAAACATATATTAATATTAAAAGACCAAAGTGGCGGGCCGATAACTTTTAATTTGTTATTAAAATAATTTCTAAGTCTGATGGGGGGACGAACACCCAACATGGCATCGAGCCCTGGCTGTAATGCCAACAAAGATGGCGGACTGCACCGACCAGTATGGCCTCCATCCACACCTTTGACGTCCGGGCAGACAACTCCGAACTCCGATCCCAGATCCCTTTCTCCCCGAATGAAGATAACCTATCTACTCATGTGTTTTATACTTTTACCATCTATTATGCGCTATATGCACCAACTAGATGGAGCCCTCAACTCAGCTCTCTCGATATCAACCTTTCAAAAATAGCAATCCGTAAACTGCTCATTTTTTACGTCAATAAGTGAAATCGTTTCAATTAATGCTGTCAGCGAATGAGGAGAAGAATCTCGGTACTTCAGAACTTAATTGAATGTGTAAATTTTAAACTGGCATACTCTTAAGTGGATTTAAATTTTGTTTTATACACATATGAGTTTAAAATGGCTAGATATAAAATTATTTATGCCATTAATAATACCCAGTGTTGTTACATTTATGTACGTATATTTGCCATCGAGCCTATGAGCATGTTGATTTTTTTTACGAGTTTATGCTTCAAACGCCATTAAAATAAATAAATAATACAGCAGAGATTTGAAAATTTACATTTGAACCACAGAACAGTTATACGTTTATGGAAATGTGTACACCATTCAAGTTGCCTCCTTTCTAGATCGCCAAGCGAACGGCAGAGCTTCACAAAATAATTCACCTCTCAGTATGTTAAGTGACACCTGCTTTACGAGTAATGTTTGCAGTAATGTTATATTTATCTATGCAAGAGTCAGTATCTCCATAGTTCTCGAAAGTGTATTTTTATAAGAGTGAAAATATTTTAGAATGTTGTTTCCACAATAATTTTCAGGTATTAATATTCCTGTAAGGAAGTACACCTCACCTGTAGTTTTAGTATTGCACCATCCGTTGCCACTCATAAGTTTCACAGAGGCGCTTTGCTGACGAAAAGACGACACTACTGATCAGTTCCTTTCCCGGTAGAAACGATGAGGCAACTGTCAGTGTCACGTTTTAATGCTCTTGCGCTTCTGGACCTTGAACGTGAGTAATTTCTGTGACCAGGCAGCCACCGTAAGGGAAATTTATGGTTGCATTAATGCCAGCGTGAATGGTTATTTTCATCGACAGTTTTATTACTGGGTTTTGCAATGGTTATTTGGGCACAATAAGACAAAAAAAAGTTGCAAAGTCCTGAAGAGTGCTGCCAAATTGATCGTGGGTGCAATAGCGAAATGCTGGAGGAGTGTAACTAAACTGATTAACGTTTCAAGGACATCATTCAACATATGGCGTTGTGCCATTCTCTTCGTTGCGCCGTTCACAGCAACTCACCCAGACAGCACATTGTTTTGAAGTGATCAGGCCTTAGGTGAACGGCCTGCCTGATCACACCTTCAAATATTAAACCAGGGCACGAGCGTGATTGCAACAACGCCTTGCTAAAGAGAGTTGCAGAAACCCCCTCCACAGGCCAGTAAACGGAGCCGAAAATATTAAACAACGCGTCCAATATAGGCCAACGAAACACTGGGAGCGAGATCTTTTGTCGTCGGACCACTGGAACGAGAATACCACTGAATATGGGTGTGTCCGGCCATCGTAAACCGTCTCCTAGAATCAGCCTCCGGCAACATGAACAGGTGGGGACTTTCCTATTAGATTGTAGTAGAAATGGCGTGAGGTAATAATACTTAATACTATCAATTAGCATATTGGTGTTCCATTTAAGCTCCCCCGATCAATAGTCACGTAAATAGTTATTGTATTATCTAGTCACGTAACTAGTTATTGTATCATCCTTTTGTTCAATAAACTCCATCTTATACTGCTATGCTCTAGCTAATCATGACTCATTATTTAGCTACGCCCATAACCCCTTTCAGGTATGAATTGACTTAAAAGTAAATTCATAACAACATGCACGCATGGAAGATTGCATGCATGTCAGGTACATTTGTAGTAATCAAACTATCGCCATGCCTCGAAGACGGTCACGTGCTTATGTTGAGCACTTGCAGCCGTTTGAGAGGGGCCTCGTAGTGGTACTTCGCGAGGCGAGATGGTTTTGACAGAGTGCTGCACATGTTGGTCATGATACATCCCTAGTGTGATGATGTTGTCAACGGTGGTCAATTCAACATGCAATTATTACATTTCACAATTATTATAAATTATTAAATTACATACATGAACTCCTTGACCTACATATGTCTCCATTTTAAACAAAGAGATTGAACACTATTAAAATATTTATTTATCTTAATTTTTTTCATGAAGTATGTTAAAATATGATTGATTTAAAACAAAACAAAAATGTACTCCTACGTATAATGTAAATTAAAAAATAAAGAAAGCCCTCGTTAATATAAACATAATAGTAAATACAAGGCATTATTACTGTAGTAAAGATGTCTGTTGCACTGCAAAAACTCATTTTCTAAAAATTTTTAAAGGAATTTTTTGATGTACGCCTTTGCGTTAAAGACTTATTAAACAACATTTCAAGACGTTAGTTATATTTTGTCGTAAGTTTAGAATTGGTATCGAAATTAAAGACTCTATTTAAGCATACAAGTGCGTGAAATACATCACATAAAACTTTACAGAAGCTATAAGAAAACTGTATGAACGAAATTTGTATGAACGAAATTATTTTATTCCTCTTCCTAATATCGTCATTTTATTGGCCTCGCATACAACGAAGAATTGCGTTATACTTAAAAAAAATGTATCGAGTCTGTGGTAGTTAACTCAGTAGGTAGAGTTACTCAATTTTCCGTGTTATACACCGTATTATGGTCTTTTTCTACGTGCATAAATCAGACCTACACATTACAGTAGGCTACTACACTACAATGCATGATTGCTGAGTTAGTATAGAATGCTGACTATTTTAGCCGACTGTTATTACAATGGAAATAATTAACATTACGTGTATCTTTGGTGCATCTGTTTTGTACTGGTTTTCTGGGCCTTCACTGCGTACACGGCAAATTAAATATATAGCATCAACATACTTAGCGAGGTCATTATGAAAGAAAAAGGTATATTTCTTTCGAAAAGCTACAGTGATGTTGGGCATTTATACGTGATTTTGAGAAATAAAAAAAATTGTCTGAGTCGACCGAGATTTTAACACCAATATATTTAAGAAACGTCGCCACTGTACTCACTGCTCTATTGCAGCCACATAATAAAGCGGAAGAAGAACATGAAAATCAATAAAGTTAACAGTAAACATGAATATTTCACTTTTCTGTTTATTTTCATGTTTGGTTCATTCAGTCACATTATTATGGTTTTCGTAAATATGAAGATTTATTATTAATTCTGATAAACAGCTTTGAAGCACTGGTTGCCACGTAAACTAATATTTTTTTTAAATCGAGGTGACCATTCGAATATCCGCCATTTTAACGGCCAAGGCTTCTCATCTCGAGCGCTCATTTCGTATGAGAGCTCTAGTGAGTGCTGCAGCATACCGGTTCCCGGAACGCAGAATTCGTATGCGAAAATGACCATTCGAATTTGTTTGAATTCAAACATTCGAGCTGTATTTTCGAGCATATGCCTTCTGGTGAGCGTCATCTTCCAGAACGTATTCGCCCGCCAACATACGGACTGAACTTCTGGCATTTTGGTGTAGGGCGCTATACGCTACAATTTCAGTTCATCATTAGTGTCTGTGGAGGGTTCGTTAAACAGTCCCCGTTAAATCTACCATTGATCGACTCGTTCTGCTGCCATTCCTTCAACACGAAGGTGTTGTACTGTTCCAGCAGGATAGTGATCATTCACATATTGCTGCTATTAATCGAATTTCTCTTTGTGGTGCTCGACAACTACTCTGGCCAGCACGATCCCCAGACCTCTTTCNATTGCTGCTATTAATCGAATTTCTCTTTGTGGTGCTCGACAACTACTCTGGCCAGCACGATCCCCAGACCTCTTTCCCATTGAACATGTTTGTGTTGTGATGGGACGACATGTGACCCAGACTGTACTGCCAGCAATTAACCTCGCACAATTGCAGCAGCAGGTACAAGAGGCTTGGAACACTATACCTCGGGATGATATTCGTGACAAGTACGATCGTCTATATGCGACCCGAGAATATACGCCTGTGTTGATGCCCGAAGTGAGTATACTGCACGTTGATGTGGCTCTAAGCACATTCAGCTCTTGGCTTCTTTTGCTTGGTTTGGACTGTACTTGCTGATCATGCAATTTCATCAAGCTATATTACCTCTAGGTTGAATCGTTAATAAAGTGACATACACAGTCACGGTGTTGCACGGTGGAGATATATAGTCTAATTATGTAAATAATAGCTGTGTAAACATTTATAGTAAGATAAATAAATTTAAAATAAATAAATTTTAGTTTTTTTAATTTTTGTTAAGACTTCCATTACTTACAAACTCGGATACGCCCCTCTGGTGTCTTGTAACAATATATGACGCAAGTTGAAGTTTCTCTGTTAGTTATCTAAAATTTCTCGTTGTTGTAATAAGAATGAAAATAACGTATTTTTTTACAATAGTTTATGTAATGAAAAATGAGGAATAAAGTATAAAAAACGCTTTTATCAATAGTGAGGTAAATTTTTAACGAAAATTGTTGTGAAACTATTTTGTGCATTCACTTTTACAAGCAAATTTTGGCATATTATAGGTTTGCTTCTTACAGTATACTTACACGCGAAAAAGCGAAACATGTTCTAATAACTTTTTGATTTCACAAATTTGTTTATTCCGACTCTCGTATACACTAAAAACATGGAAAGTTAAACAAATTTTTTGAGTTTTCAAAAATGTTTACCTAACCGTTTTAATTCCACGTTAAGACATGGAACTACTTTGCCTCCGTCGTTACCAACTTTACTGGGCGTATGCCAGTCAGTGTGCCCGTTAAAATACCTGCAAGTAGAGGCAGTGGCATTTTTCAAATGTTGATTTCACAAGTGTTCACTTTATCGTGAACAGCTTTTACGTTTTTTTTTTGTTTCCGCTAATTACACTTGGGTAAACACTGCAAAATGAACGTGTTCGCCGAGAATCTGCAGGGTTAATTGCCGCCGATTTCGCCAGGGATTTTTTTTCTCCGACTACAAAGGCAGGCGTCTCGGAAGTGTTGCCTGCCCTGATCGCGTGCGGAGGCGAGTACTCGAGCTGCGAAGTGCCCGCGCTTCGCCCGGAGCGCAGGCGCAGCTCGGATACTCCGCCAGAACCTCAAAATCCTAAATTGCTTGCGCCGAATGCTGGGTCACCGACCGCTCTTCAGCTAGACACGTGGGCCACAGTTGCCGCCACACCATCTTCCTGAGCGTTTTGTGGAGCGGAGTGGAGAGATCTCGGCGGCTCTTAACATCGAGGTCTTGAGAGTCGATGAGGGTGAAGCGAGGCGAATTGCAAAGGCGGGGGAAACGGCAGATCCTTGAGAAAACTCGCCTTCCAGCGCCATCGTCCGGCACGATTCCTACATGCAAAAATACGGGCGCGACCCAGCCGGGAATCGAACCCGGGGTAGTCTAACCGCTATACCACCCTGAACACGAAATTACACGATATGGATGTCTCTGCATGGAGCCATATGTATAATCGTTATATTGTGCGCCACGCACACTTTTCACCGTAAAACTGCTTAAATGTATCGTCCTGATGTTCTTCAAAACATTACGTGATGCAGGAAAAAGAATCGAAAGACATGTTATTCAGCCCGTATTCGTATGAATATATAACGTGCTGGATATCTTCTCTCAGATAATATGTATAATTGATACATTTTGCGATTTTGATAGGAAGCCATTTTAAATAACCTTTCCTGCTGGATCTGATGGGTAACAAACTCACCCACGGCAGTTAAAAGTTTGATTATTTGATCGGCCAACGACTGGTTACGAGCAGAATATCTCCGGAGGTGGAAGGAAGGGGTTTACGTGACGGATGGACGAATCTTGGTGAGAAGGAGAGAGTAAATTCAAAATGGTCTTCGTTCGAGAACTCCTAGGAAGCAGAAGTCACAGAACCCGCTCGCTTCACCTACTTCAAGGGGTCCGTTCATAAACAATGCACTGCACAGTCATGGCAGTCCACTGACTTCAATAAAATTTTCGATTCAGAAGCAATTCCCGGTGTTCGTAAAAACAAACACTTCGCGTTTCAAGTCTGCGCATATTTGCAGGTATTGCAGGAGCACCAGTTATATTAGGGGCCATGGCGGTGTAGTAATCAGACTACTCGCCTCCCACCTTGGCGGGGTNGGGGCCATGGCGGTGTAGTAATCAGACTACTCGCCTCCCACCTTGGCGGGGTCGATCCCCGGCGAGGTCTCTCCCGAATTTTCGCATGTGGGAATCGTGCTGGACGATGCCGCTGGTGGGTGAGTTTCCTCGAGGATCTCCCGTTTCCCCCANGTCGATCCCCGGCGAGGTCTCTCCCGAATTTTCGCATGTGGGAATCGTGCTGGACGATGCCGCTGGTGGGTGAGTTTTCTCGAGGATCTCCCGTTTCCCCCGCCCTTGCATTCCGGTGCTGCTCCATACTCACCTAGCTTCACACTCAGCGTATCTCAAGACCTAGATGTCAAGAGCCGCCTAAATCTCTCCACTCCATCAGTTGAATCGGTCTCTGAATTCTCACTCACCTCCGTACAAATAGTCCACGCCACATCGGGCACAATTACTATACACTATAACGTTCATTATTGGGTGGTCATCAACAAATGGGTTACCGAATGAAAATTGTCCCAATCAGAGGTCCATTACTGTGCGAAACGATAAAAAACAAATCGTGTATATTTATGTGGTTATAACAACATGTTGTTTTACACTGCGGAAATTTATAATTGCCGTTCTGTAGTGTCCTTGTAAAATCCGGTTAAATAATAGAGGATCAACAAGCCTTTATGAATACGAGTTTTGTTTTCAGTGACAGAGAAGGTTTTTAAATAGCGTTTCCTTTAGCTACACTTGGCCGTTGTCCTCAAAGCATTAAGAGGTACGTAGAGCTTCACTCGTTCGGTCGCGCATTAATTTATGAGCCTAAGTATTGCAGTAGTGTAATACTTTAATACTCCCTGTATTTGTGTTTATAGTCCATTCATGGTTACTTCCAACTTTCCGAAGCCCTGCTTAAATTCTGCTTCGAGGATATTCCTCCGCCTCGTGCAAACAAAGCTTAAACAGGTCTAGAAAATTACACCAGAGCGATAACGCACTACATTCGTGTGTACTCAGTGTAATGATATATTGTATAAGAACTATTTCTTACAAGGCATTACCAACATACCTATGCCTCACTGTTTTCATCCTCACTAACTATATATACAATTATATAATTTAAAGATAAAATATGATAAAAGTTTAATTTAACCAAAAATAAGGTCATTTGTGTTAACAAAAGTATAAAACGCTTGTGATGTTTGATATATTTAGGAGACAACCAAACACGTCATACGTAGTGTGATTTTTCAAAAGTTTGTTTCAAAAAGTGTGAAGAAACCGCGAATAGTCTGTCGTATACATTTGCGGCCAGTAAACAACGAGTTGATTGCTCAAAAACTTTACCATGAGTCATTCAAAAACGAGAGTTGTAGTAACTTTCACGAATCTGATTACCCGTCGAGAAGACTCGCGACACTTTTGTTACTGATGCCTCGCTGCGTACAGCACCACCCGTAAATAAACTTGCACGTGCAACATGCACACGATCGTGGAGACGGCGACGACAGATTCACGTCTCGTCAACACGGAGCAAGTTGTTCGGAGAAGCAGGGGCGGAGATGGAATTAATCGGCCGTGGAAAAGCGAAATCACGATGGCCGAACCGGGGATCCGAACCCGCTTTCTCCTGAGTGCGATTCCAGCATGTTACCACTGCGCCGCCCACTCGCTCGGTTTAAAATAATTTAATATTTTGTCCCTCGTCGCTCGGATCTACGCGGAAATGCATAAAATGAATTCATTTTCAACGTTATCCTGGCTGCAAATAGCCAGATTACTATCCAACGCAGTTCTTATAAACTGAGATA
This sequence comes from Clitarchus hookeri, assembly GCA_002778355.1. NCBI lineage: Eukaryota > Metazoa > Arthropoda > Insecta > Phasmatodea > Phasmatidae > Clitarchus > Clitarchus hookeri. The sequence continues at coordinate 131,227 of NQII01003724.1, read as the reverse complement.
TCCTGGATAATGGGAGAAAAGTTTCATTTGCCGGGTGTCCTTGTCATATAATCGAGGAGCATTAGCACCTAGGGATAGCGAAGACTCATCCCGTGTAAATATTTACTCGTTGACCAGATAAACCACTATGGTTTAAAGTCTCGTATTTATTATCAAGTTGCCCACAAGTAAGTGGACAACATTATACAGTATCCTGAATGCCAGTCTCTGAAATTACTAGTCACGTACATAATATAAGCTAACCAGGATAACAACGTTAGGAAAACGTGTAGGCCTGTACATACTTGGTTTCGATGTTCTTGTCACGGAGATAAATTACTGGAAACGAGCAGTGGCCTAGCTCCGGTAATGAAATTGGAGGGCGTGCCGTTATCAGATAATAGCAGTGATCGCAAGGCTGCATCTGCAAGATGAAATGCTATACCTGCTGCAATCCGGCCATCTGCGTGGTACGTGGCCGGGGGGGGGGGGGATTGCGTTCCGGTTGGTCTAAGGTCCCCGCACGCCGAGTGCTTAATAACAGGCATCAGGGCGGGTTATTTGGACGCCCAGTTTGTGAAAGGCTTCGCCCACGAGTTGGCCTGATAAGCATTGACACATGGCGGGAAGGCGACGTGTCGTGTGGTCCATGGCGAGCATGGTTAAGTCCACGTTCCCACAACCACTGACGTCGCTTATCATCATCATTGGGACGCTACTCCTAAGCGCGGGGGAAGCACAAGCCCCTGTAAAGGCTATCGTCTTCCCATCGGCAAATCATGAATAAGGTTCAGGTTGGCGACAGCTATCCCCTCCCACCTGGCCGTCTTTCAAAATAAATATACTGTGACTCCAGTCTGTGTTGTTAAGGATTCCGCCTGCCAGGCACTTGAACTGCGTGCATGGTGTGCATATGACCGATGAGGAAGTAATGGGTGCTTTAAAGATTCAATGAATGAGAAAATATCACTTCTCACTCTGTTGTAATATCCACAGCCTCTCAGCACTAGAAATAACCACCAAATTGATGAATCCCATATATGAACGAAAGGGGCTTAAGTGTCCAAAAAAAGTAAACCCTTTTTTCTGAAAACTTTTTTAATAGCCTTAATTAGGGAGTCATGCATAAGGTCGATCACGTAGCGATCTGTGTCTACACGGTGGTCCGCCTAACATGGAAAGCCCCAAAATTTCCGGAACGGTTGCAGATTACAAAATGCTGTTTTCGCTAAATGAAATTACGTACGCGGCAAGTAATTTGCTGCAAAGAGACTATTCGTAACACGTGTATGGACAGAAGTAATTAAACCACGTGATTTTTCCCGTGGAAACATACATTTATTTAATGGCATCTGTATGTGCAAAGAGTCATTCACTGATATAGTATATGTAATGGAAAGTTACACAGAAACGCCAAGAAATAATGTGCAAATATGATTAAGTTAGGTGGGCCGGTACCATGGGGTGGTGGACCTGTATCCACATCTGTAAGCAAGCAACACGCGCCGTAATTCATCCTGGCGGGACCGCTTCCTAATAGCAGTGCAGCACCAGTCCCCGTAATCTGTTATGGTAAGTGGTATTGCAGTGTGTGGGTGTACGTACGCAATGAAGTTCACGAATGAGGAAAAACTGGACTCTCTACTTATTTACGGTGAGTGTGGCAGAAATTCCAAGCAAGCCTTCTAAATGTATTATGAAAGCTATCCTAACCGGACGTCCATCTCACGGCAAACGATACGAAGTATTTCCACACGTCTCTTGTCACGAGGTGACTGGAACTCCACAACACGAGTGCGATGAAAGACTGCTACGGGCGAGACGCATCAACACGATGTGTTGGCACGTGTCGATGCAAACACCCACATGGGTACTCGAGAACTTTCAAGGTTCGTAGGAATAAGTAAAACAAGTGTGTTACGGATAGTGCGCTACCGGAACTTCCATCTATATCATGTGGCTATTCATCAGGCATTACATGAAGGCGATTTCCAGCAGCGTGTTATATTTTGTAGGTTTGTTCTGATATCNAAGTAAAACAAGTGTGTTACGGATAGTGCGCTACCGGAACTTCCATCTATATCATGTGGCTATTCATCAGGCATTACTTGAAGGCGATTTCCAGCAGCGTGTTATGTTTTGTAGGTTTGTTCAGATATANGGCATTACATGAAGGCGATTTCCAGCAGCGTGTTATATTTTGTAGGTTTGTTCTGATATCTGTAAGGGATGACAGCAATTTTCTGAAGAAGTTACTATTTACCAATGAAGCGACCTTCGCAAACCATCGGCGCGTAAATGTACGAAATATGCACTACTGGGTGACGGAGAATCCGCATTTGGTTCCCGGCACGTGGGGCACCAGCGACAGTGGAAAGCGAATGTGTGTTGTGAAATCGTTGCAGACTACGTCAAAGGGCCATACTTCAATCAAGAGATAATGATCGGCTGTACTTACACCCATTTCCTCAGAGAGACGTTACCGGCACTTTTTTAATTGGAAGACATATCGCTCGACATACACGACAGAAGACATGCAGGAAAGCATTGTGGCATATTGCAGAGTCATTACGCCAGAAACACTTCAGGCCGCTCGTCGCTCGCTACATGTGCTTTTACAGATTTGTATTGCTGTCGATGGTAAACACATCGAGCATATGCTGTGAAAAAACCTTATGTGAAGCGTTTTAACCATAAGTGTACTCTTTTGTACTATGCATGCGGATGCGAGTGCATTTCTCCTTAGTTTGGTTTGTTCTATTTTTGTTGTTCATCTGCGCGCACTCATTACGAAGCACAGTTAATGACTTGGAAACAAATCTCCTGAATTATGTTGGTATCTGAATAAAATGTAATGTATTAATATCAGACTTGCACTCACATTGCCCGTCTTACCTCCGCTGCGGTGATTTCCTTTGTCCAATATCGCAATCCATGCCCCTTGCCCTACTAATGTAAGCGCTACGCTGCTATAAGGAAGCAGTCTCGCCAGAATGAGTCACAGCGCGTGTTGCTTGCTTACAGTTGTGCGTACAGGTTCACAGCCCCATGCTACCAGCCCATTTAACTAAATCATATTTGCACATTATTTCTTGGCGTTTCTGTGTAACTTTCCCTTGCATTTTCAATATCACTTGATTCCTCTTTGCACGTACTTTCAAATGCCGTTGAAATAAATTTATGGTTCCAGGAGAAAAATCATAAGTGGTTTAGTTATTTCTGTTCATACACGTGATACGAATAATCACTATGCGGAAAAATGACTTGCCACCGTACGTAATTTCATTTAGCGTAAACCACATTTCATTATATGCACGCCTTCCGGAAATTTTGAGGGTATCCACGTTAGGCGGACCATCCTGCATATATCTTGTTCTTGGAGTTTCATGAGCAAGGTATCTTGCGGTTGAGGAAGTATGTCGGTTGTCCAAAAATAATCCTATTTTGTTAGCCCTGAGCAAAAGTTAATTGGGAGTTGAGTGCAAAATCTTGTTTTGCATGTACTGTGGCAGACATCTCATCTTATTTATTGTTACTGTGTCTCGCCAATTGAAAAGAGAGCTCGCATTCCGGGTTTTCTTCTAGTTAATCAAGTTCTCGCGTAACAATTTTTGAAGGGAAATACAATGGTAGACCAAAAATATACACACTGTGACTAAAGGGATATATCTGAAATAAAACGCACTTTATTAAAAGATAATTAAAGTGGCTTTCACACAAGTAAATTTAAATTTTTATACCACAGAGTTTTTTTTTACAGAAAATACGGTAGTTAGGTAGTTTGGACTTACGTCTCGTCGACAGCGAGGTCATTAGAGATGAAGCATGTCGTTGGCCTGTAGTAAAGAAACATCCTTTCATTCGCATCGAGTGGTTTTGGAAAACCAAGATGGCCGAACAGGGAATCGAACCTGGATAGTCACGAATGCGAGCCCAGTGTGTTACCGCTGCGTCACTTCACTCGGTACAGAATACGCGACCCCGCAATTATATTCACCGCACTTTGGAAAGAAATTAATAAGAAAAACAATATATATAAATTTTAAAGTGTAGTGGGTATATGGGACTCACGGAGTAGTTGGTCGTTTGCAAATTTAAATATGGAGACACTTCCTAACGAATGTCGCTTAAATTTATGTACAAATACATTTGCCAACAATAAGAAGGACATATTGTCCGTGCATGTGTCGGGAAGAGCTTCGTTCAGCGGCTAATCTTTCGAAGATGTGGGAAAAAAAATTGTAAAGTTGTAGACGTGCAGCCAATGAATGGGAGTTAACACCTAACCTGCTTAAAAATAACCATTAAACTTGGTACGGGCCTGGAGCTAAGTGGATCTATTTGCCCTATCCGAGGGACAGATGTGTCGTTCAGACCTGCCGGAAGAATGTATGGAGGGGTAAATTGAGATGGGGATGGTGCAACGGTGGAATGAAAATTGGTGAGTAAACGGAGGGTGCACCGAAAAGACCTCCACAACACGCCAGCGTTAATCGCAGAGCCCACGTCAGATCGCCGTATAAAAGATAATTCTCCTCCGGAATCGAACAGGGGAAACTGCAGAATAAGACACTGAGTTAACTGTAGGACCAAGAAGAACCAAATAACTTACGTATCTAAAACTCTCAGTCCCGGATTCATTTACGAACTGAAGTGTTGCAACTGTATAAGTTCTTGATGTGCGCTGTACTTGTGACGAACGTGCTCTTGCAACCAGCGAACAACTAATTTCATGTTCGTTGACGACAGCATTAACCATTCACAAATTCCGTATTTCATCAACGCAATTGAAAATTTGTCATGAGTTTTACTTTGAGAGTAACAAGAAATTGCCAGTTGTCTAAAAATTATATGTAGCCTGCTTTAATCTTTACATATTTTATAGCGTAAAGACACACACCACTTTCCCGTTGAGAAATAGATGAGACTGTTTCTCATATTTCTCCCCCCACCCCCCGGCTCCTTCCTCTTTTCACTGTGTACTTTTTATTGTGTAGGCTTAATCAAAAACCTAACTTTGTAGTATGAAGGTTAACTACATTGTTTAAAGATGTGTTAGGTTCGTATTCAAAAAGCTACTATTTCTGAACCAAATCCCTATAATCCGCCGTCAAACGTAACGAACTAAAATGAATTACTACCATCGTGTGTGTTTACGTTTCATAGCAGACCCACTTCGATGTTTAACTTTAAGCGCCTTGTGCTGCTGTAAAGTAATAGCAGTGCGTATGTGTTTGTGATGTCATATCGTACCCACATACACAGATAAATGTAAATTTTCCGAGAGCACATTTATGTTCTCTCAATAAAAACCAATTGTGTATTACATCACACTGAATGTTTCAACAGGATACGACAAATTTTAGCCGTCGAAATGGCGTGCATATGTTATTCCAGTAATTATTAACGTAACAGTAAAACATTTTTTTTTAAATAGTCAGATTTATTTTCTTATATTTGCAATACCATTAAAATTTTTGCCGGCTGAAATAATATTTATATTTTCGTATCTCTTGAAAGTTGTGTCAAGTTCCGTTTTAGATATGATACGTTGTTATGGCTTTTTACTAGAGAACATTCTGTGTGTTATAAAAAAAATTTCATTGTGGTGCAGAAATCCTTATATCTACGCAAATGATTGATACGAGTAAAGAAAATTGAACACATTTTTGGGTACATAAAAATCGTTTATTCGTATTTTTTTTACTGTTCTAAGAATTACATAAAGTTTCAAATAAAACAAGAGAAACACGAGCGCGACAGCTTCTATAGCCTGAAGAACGTCTGCGAAGTACCGGGGAAGCCACCGACGCAGAGCAGTTTTAATGACAACGGCTGTACCCTCGAGAAGTTCGAAGTGAAATTTACGTGGAGAGCTGGCGGGAGTTGCGGTAAGGTAATGGTGTAAACGGCTTCCTTCCACTGGCGTAATTGGGTGGCCGAGAAACACCCTGTGATGGAGCCACCTCTCTCTCTCCCAATGGCATTCTCCGATCGGCTGATTAGTCCGGCGCAACGAGCAGCGAGCGAGCGAGGAAAAAGGAGAACCATGTCTCTGGCCTGGGCGCTCTAATGCCAGAACGGCGTCGAGGGAGGCCTTTGTTCGCATTCCGAGAATATCGCCTTGAAAGGCGCTGATTGGTGCACCTGTTCTCTCAGGCAAGAGTGGGGAAGCCTCTTAGTGTAGTGAGTTTACAAACTGACGCCGTAGTTTCAGCGGTGCCACGTGATAACGTTTTTTTTAAATCTACTTTAGTCATGCTTCAGTAATTATAGTATGATACAAATTATGTGTCAAGTATTAATATTTCTTTTCTTTCAATTTAGTGAAGAAGTAAATAAAAATATCTAAAAGGTTTTGTTTATTAACAAATGTATATTGACATGTCTGTTGTCAGTCATTTTCTTAACACAGGTCCTACAAAACCATTTTGAGTTGATACGAAAATTCCGTACTGATTATCAAAAAATAATAGTTTTGATTATTACTAAAACATCGTTTTATAGTTTTTTAAAATTTGTTCTCATATGAAAAAATTATCATCAGTATCGTTTGAAATCACAATATTAGCAAAAGGTACTGGAAATTCGACGTTAAAAATCACAAGATATATTTCCCGTATTCTTTGAGAACACAAAAATAAGCACGCACTTAAAGATAAGCATTATTATATAAATGCCTGGAAGTTAAATTTTCCTAAAAATTCGAAATAACTTTTTTTTTTTTTTGGTATTCAGATGTATTTCCCTAGAGAACATTTTCTTTGTTTATATAGGTTTAGTTATATATATAAAACTCTTCATTAATGCAGTTAAAAAAAAAGACAAAATATTTTCGCTTATAAAATACGATTTACATAGCGGTATTGCTAGGGGAAAATGTTGGCTCTATTCAGTAAAGCACTCCTTTCTAATTTATTTATAATTTCTAGCTGTTGAAGTAAAAAATAAAAATAGCAATTATATAATGCATTAGGGCGACATTATTAACATCCAAATCACAGAACTTTCTATGGTTTAGGTCAAACTCTAAACTAGCCTATTCCTCAAACAAAATGTTTCTGTAGCTCAGCATGTTTCAGCGGGTTCCTCCCAACCAAAGGATGATAGGTTCGGGGCTGCTCACCTGTAAAAGTTTAAGTTATAATAAGCTTATTATTTCAGTGAGAATGAGAGTTCTAAATATGACATAATTATACTTCGCCATTAGGCACATCGGGAGATAACACAAGTATGCCTCTAGCACGCAACACCTGACACAAACACTGTGTTCCAGTGGTAGTAAGTTATCGACCGATGGCACCACAACCTAACAGCAAACGAGGTAAATAAATATGGCGCCCGACAACAGCACCCTTAGCAAGCAATGATGTAAATAAATATGGCAATGGAATGATGGTGAGTGAGTAATCATACGACTACAGCACATCTAGATATCAACTCTAAAAACAAAGATGGTTGCCAACTGCAGAACACTGTAAGGTAGTACTGTAAACAATCATATCTCCTAGGTCGGGGTCAAGTTCACACAGGTTAAAAATGGCCGCTATCAAACTGGAATGACAGAGCACGAATTAAATATGGCATCCATCGAAACAGAAAGATAATGAATGAAATCCGAGGGCGACCTTACCCCGCCACCATTCTGCCCTCGGAGACTTCTTTCCTATCTACTACCACTATATTTACAGTACATATGTTAATGTAAAAAAGGCCTTGAAAAACAGTAGAATTTTTATTATCATTAAAATTGCAGAAACAGGAAGGCAGCTAAAATATTTGTTCGATCATACAGTAATGTGTCTGACTCGCATACAGGAGGTCGTATGTTTGATCCGGACTGGCAGCACTGGGGAGGGTTTTCCCACAATTTTTTTCATCCCCGTAATTTCAGCTAAATAAATATCTGAACAATTCCTGCATAATAGCATTACCATTTTCTCCCCCGTTAAATTAATTTTTTTTAATGATTACTTTATCAAGACTGCTATTTATGAACAATAGCTTTGAATTTCAGAGAAAATTTGTGGTGTACTTGAAAAACATAGTTATAATATATTTTTCTGACTGTTTACATTATTCCTTTGTATGCCGTGAATCGGCCAATAATGACGTCGATCAAGTGTAACTGTGAACTCTTCCGGAATGTACGAGAATGAGTTAAATGAAACACCGTAAAAATTTTCATCGTACAGTTTTTTCTCCCAACAGAGAAAGTATAAAATTACATTACTAGTTAGCCGACCTCCCGAGGCGCAGTCGGTTGGTTCGCTGCTGGTCTGGGGTGCGGGAGGTTCTGGATTAGAATCCCAGGTAAGCTATGTGTGTTAGTTTAAGTTAGGTCATAAGTTAGTTTGTAAGCTGTCCCCTGAGAAGCCATCAGGCATAACACCGGGGGACCTTAATAATCCCTATACAATAAATATATTACTAGTTCACATAGACCCAAATGATTTTTCTCCACCATGTTTTTCACTGCTGCAATGACCTCTGTTGTCACTACATGGCGTGCCATACTTGGGCGTGGAGAAACTACCAGGTCCCTTCCAGAATGAACAGTCGGCAGTTTGCAGCCCGCAGTCGGCAGTTTTTCAGTCGGCCGGTGGCTGCCTGCAGTCAACAAAATAGTGTAGCCAAAATGAGCAGTTAGAAAGAATGCAAATATAAGGTTTTTGTAAAAAGAAAAATCTAACATGCAGATAGCAAATTTAATGGGCGTTACAAGTTGATTATAATTTAAGCTGTATGCAAATATAAAAAAGAAAATATGTGAATAAGTTACGTAACACATTTTGAAATGCTTATTCTTTATTAAATGCTAGGCCCGTACTCCGGAAACGCATTGGGAAATGACGAAGAAAAATTACGTGTTCTGATTGGCTAGCAGACAACTTGCAGTCAAGCAGTCGTCAGTCCAAGAGCATGTTCACCAATAGGCGAAGTAAAGGGAAAATGTGGTGAAGTGTGCGCCCGAGGTGCGCAGTAGTCTAGCTCCGTGTCCAAACATTGGACTGCTTTTCTGGCAATCTGACTATCACAAGCGACGTGGATATGATTTTAATTTCGAACACTGTTTATGTAAACACGTTTTTTGAGAAGTTCTTATACTTCCTTTAACCACTTTGTAATGCAATTATATTGAAATATGTTACTCATATAAAAGGGCTTGTATTTTTAAAATCGAAATATAGAGAAACACAGTTGAATTGACGTTAAGTAGGTCAATGTTTGGAAGGTACATGCGCCTGAGAGGACAATCTGTGTACATCACCTTTAGTTTGTGATCGACGAATGCACGATTGCAGACAGCCGAACTCGACTACAGGCTGCTCCTTGGGAAAGGTGCTTTACGGAAGTGAAATTTCCTGCTCCATTCGTACACTATCTGCAGGGATGAAAATTAATCGCCCAACTGCACCTTATGCCTTCTGATGAGTTTGGCCTCTTCTCCATCTACTTAAAAAAAACGAATAACAGACCGCTACTCCTCTTTGTTGCACGTTGAAGGCGGGGTCGCCATCTTGACACAATTGATGAACCCCTATACAGGGTGTCAGACTCGTGCTGTCCCCTGTTGGTATGAATGTCGCACCCTCATTGTTGCACGTTGAAAGCGAAGCCGCCATCTTGACACCATTGATGGACCCTTGTACAGTATGTATAAGGGTTCATTTTATTTTATTTTCTTAATGTGGCATAAACAAAAGAGTCTTTGTGTTAACACATTTGATTGTAAAAAAAGATACTGCCAGCATGCAAAGTAAATTTGAAATTATTTACTTGGTTTCGTAGATATAGAATACTAAAATAAAATGTTTATATTTTTGCCATTCCGAAAATAATTGTCTGGACCTCTTAAAACATGTCGGTTTATATGGCTTACTGCAATGCTACTTGATTGCTAAATTTTGAAGCAATCGGTTTATTTTTTCCTGCCTTGTGCTGTCCCCTGTTGGTATGAACGTCACGCTAGGTCCCTTGCTCGTTATCAACTTATCAGGAAAGTTGCAAATTTTTAATCTCACTGTTACGGTTTCTATTTTACTCACCCTCTGAATATGTTACTTATATTTTATTTCTTACTCCTATGCCAGTAAATAGAACGGAGACTGAACTAAACAAATCCTGTTTTCTCATATTGAAATGTCACACTTTTAATACGATCGTATGAAGTGGAAATATTGTTTCTACTTCGCTGACAATTTTACTGATGCAAGCCAGTCGTTTGTGTGTGTGTGTGTGTTTGTGTGTGTGTGTGTGTGTGTGTGTGTGTGGTGTGTGCTTTGGTGAAAGGATTACTTTTCTATTTTATTTCGAAAGTGTTAAGCTTAGTTATCCGGAAACCAGATATAAGATAGGTATTGATCTACGTCATTAAGTCTGGTTAAAATATAATAGTTTGAAATTTGGATTACTAAGCCTACCGAAATTCTTTTTGTTTTATACGGATTAAAGAAAGAAATAATGTAGTAGTAGCATAATTAGGTTTGTAAAAATTTGGTGCTCCTTATTTGACATGTTTATATCAATAACTTATATCCCAATACAGGGAACTCGGTAGACATATTGGAAACAACTTTTTACTAGCGAACCTTGTGACACTGTCGTACCTGTCTTGTGCATTTCCTTTCATTGTAAAATCACGAAGAAATGTCCGTCATACAAATACCACAAAACTAAAATAGGAACGAGCGGTTGCACAATACAGAACAGCAAGGAATCAGATTTCCTTCCTTGTTTTCACACAGTTTACTTTAGAACACGCTAGTTAAATTAGTTTTCAAGCTTAACCATGCTTTCATAAAGTGTGTCTGTGTTGTGATGAAAAGTATGTGTTGATGTTAATAAATTGATGTATGGCAACGTGCATTTCCCATGCGGCTTCTGTGGGATACGCACTGGACAAATAAGAAACTGAGACTATGTTTCAACTAGCCCAGAGAGCGCTCTTTCGTGTCCTCGCTCTCGTGGATGACGTCACAAAGAGCGCTCTCTGGACATCTCAGTTTGTCGGAAATAGCGCAAAAGGACGAGAGCACGAGGTTGTATAATCGCTGCGCTCTTTCGTACTCTCTGGCAATCGCAATATTAATTCGCAACTGTAACGTGAGGTTATTACAGACGGTGGATAGGTCGAATATTTTTAAGGCATCGTATTTAATGAGATTACATTTTAGAGCTGCACTTTATTTTAGTTTGTGATAATGTGTAACAGTCTTGACCATAATGAGTGTGAATTGCGCTTGGTGAAGAGTATTTGGGGTTTGTAACCTCTTCAGCTGTAAAAAGGAGCTTAACATTTGGAACAGCGTGCAGGATATTTGCTTTCATTTTAATAGTCCGCACAATTGTTCGCGCTAATTTTAAGTGCCGTTAAAAACTTTTAAGTGTTTTTATTATATGCTGTGTTTGTTTGCCGAAAAAGAGAGCATCGTCCCAAATCGACAGAGCGAGAGCGTACGGAAGAACCCTCTTGCTGGGCGATGCGAGAGGGCGCTCGCTGCAGAGAACGCTCTTTGAACTGAGACTCGGCCTGGGCAAGACACTCTAAAGCGTTCATTTACTTGTGGACCAACTGTACAACACCTGCGCAAGGTCCGCTGAACTCTCATTGTCCCGTGGCCAGGTTGAGTGACAGTGTTAACACACTACAAAGGAGCTCTTTGTGGGCGGGTCCGTTATTACCCACCGATACTCGCGTAGCCCTGGAAAACAGCGCGCCACGCCGCCTCATTACTACGCAGATTCCCGCAGCGGCAAGTCCATTAAAGATGCAGTAATTTATTCCTGCCGGACCGTGCCGAGAGCCGGGAAGCTATTCACCTGTTGCCGCTGTGGCGTGGGATTGGCTTCCGCCGGGGCATCAAGGCGCCTTTATCCGTCACGCTGTCATTTGCGCGAGATCGGAGATGTGGCGGATGAGAGCCTTGATACGGCGTGATTTCTTTCGTAAAGCGGCGTGGTTGGGAATTCCCCAATACGGTGAAGAACACTTTTTTGTTAAAGGGGAGAGAGAGAAATTACTCTCGTGTTACCAGTTTTTGAGCCATTAAGATGTATTCAGTATTCCTTACTGAGCTTTATTCTTCTTCAAGGCACAGTAAATAATTAAGATGATTTAATAACTGTGATATCAACAGAGCATCCTTATTTGTCCGCGCAGTGACTCGACCAGCCGTCCGCGCTTGCTGCTCCGCCGACAGGAACTCCACCGAAATACTCTGCGTATTCTCTTGTTGTCGTGTAGACGTCGCCAAGTCGATAACAGTTGCACTCGTCCACGTTGCCATGTTCGCCAAAATACCCGACCAACTTCCTATACAGTCGCCATAGTGTATAACTCTGGGCACACGCTAGAGCCGTTAACAAAACATCCGTCATCGGGTGTCAGACTCTAGCACACTATCTTGCGGCCCAGTATTAACGTATAAGTCCGCGGCACACATGTCAGCGTTCAACCATCATGGAACAACTGCCGTGGTCAACCGCTCGGTAACAAGTTCTACGAGTACTCGTGGACGACAACATGTTTTCCGGAACATGTTCGGCTCTCCGCACCAACCACCACTCCTGCACCTAATTCCCATAGGGTATAACAGTAGAAAACTTACAGAGCCTAATTCATCCATGACTTGAACATTCTTGTACCACCACCAAGGGTCTCTAGGAAAACATGTATCTCCACCTTATTGCCCAACAACAATCAGGCTTCACAGGTGTGTGCGTATTTCCACTCTGAGCGGAAATACGGTTATCCATAAGGGAAAATCCCACATTTTTTGTTTTCTACCTTCAGGGAGGGAGATCCCAAACTGCCTTCGGCAACTTCGGACCCACCTAAAGGTTCAGTCCCCTTCTAAGGGTGGAGTCGAAAACCGAACTGAGGGCCGGACATGAATGCGCTCACGTCACAAGTGGGCCGGATAGAATAGACCCGGCTGTATCCCGTGAAGGACCACCTAACAGAGTGGCACACTTCAAGGCACGGCTTACAGGGTTCCTAACACCGGGAGCTTTCTTCCAGTAACCTCGAACGATTACCCACTCTGGCTGATGAAGTCCTAATTCCATCAGGCCAGGAACACCCGAGTATTTACTTGCTCAGATTTACCATTACGGTGGCCCCATTAGCGCTAGACACAGATCAAACACACAGGCGTGGTTTCACACTACCCATCCCCGAGCTGATCTAGTCAGATTGCAAGGGGATATTGGGCAACCGTTCAGTTGGAATGCGTTCCACTGCACTCACCCGGAGCATGGCCTTGCTGGCGAATTCTGACAGCGATGCTCTCGTGGTGCTGTTGGTAGCTTTGATTACTGTCAGGCCAAAAGTCGAGTCCTAATAGGGAGAGCTTCCATGTCAGGTAGTTCTCGCAGGTCCTCGAAGCGTTCACAATCATTTAGTGCATGTTCCATTGTGTGCGGCACCAGGCAATCATTGCTGACAGGGTTATCAACAAGCCCCAATGCATGAAGTTTCGTTTGGAAGTTACCATGTCCTGTGAGAAATTGCATGGCGCTGGATAGATATTGAGTTGCAGTCTCTTCCGGACACAAGGGAAGACTGCATAGGTCATTCGCCCCTTTGCAGAGGACGGCCAACGGCATTGCCATTCATCTGCGACATTCTCCCAGGCAACTTTCCTGCTCTTCTGATCCAGTTGGCCTGTGGCCTTCTTCTTCGCTAGTGAACCAAGTTCTACTATACGGAGATCCAATGGAGCTACTCCCGCCAGTACTGTTAGGGCATCCGTAGAAGTTGTACATAATGCCTCCGTCACTGCAAGTAGCGCCGCACGCTGTGCACTCAACAGCTTTCGCCATATATGTGAATGTCCCACTCGCTTATGCCACATTATGGAACCATACATCATGATGGGCTCGAAGAACCCTTTATACAGACTTAACAGAGTTTTTGAGACCCGGTGACATCGCTCTCAACTTGTGAAAGAGTACCGCAGCTTTACGATTCACATATGACACATGTGGAGTGAATGCCATTTTCTCGACTAGGAGAACACCCAAGTACTTATAGGTTTTGACAAATTCCAAATGGACGCCATTCAATTCCCACTTTCGGATAATGTCCATAAACATCTCTGAAACGTCTCTTAAGCATCATACACTTGGACTTACGGTCTGAGAAATCGAGCTTCACAGACCGAGCCCAAGCTGCAACCGAACCCAGGATTTCTTGTGCCTTTTGCTCCAATTCACGACGTGAGTTGCCGGAGACAAGAACCAAACCATCATCCGCATACTCAAATAGTCGACAGTCTTCGGGTAGCGGAAGGCGTAAAAAGCTGTCAAAGAGGATGTTTCAGAACAACGGCCCAAGGACCGATCCTTGTGACACCAACAGCTGCCCTGTTACAACTGTTACTCACGATAACCCGAAGACAACTGCCACTGACTCCTCGAAGACAACTCCCGCCACCTACACCGTGCTAGCTACCCTGTCTCCGACCGCAGCGCAATCAGGCGGCCACCTCCAGAACTAATGTAACTTTAATACTAGCAGATAATAATACACTACTACTAAACAATGACGAAACAATACAATAAAGATGATACGGCCAGAAAGTGATTCAAATAACATAATGAAATATCACAGTGGCACAATAAACAAAACACAGTGATGCCAAATTATATTTAAATACACTAGACTTGCGCAGCACAAATCACTGTGACGATACAATTGTCACGACATAATCAAATAACAATTATATATTTTACTGTGTGGCACAAGTATATCACGATACCAGTACATTAGTTCGTACATTATGACTGATATTGGTAACCATACAAAGTAATGACAACAAATCATATAATACCTATTACAAACAAACATATAGGTTATTAAAGTACTCCACCAGTGTTGAAAATCGTCAGGGTTCCCTTTATAGGCAGTCATTGCACATTCTTGGATAATGTGATAAACAGTTTGCTTATCAGCATCACAGTCAGATTGAGGGGACAGTACTTTTCCCCATTTGTAGAGCAAGTCATTGCATTTACCGTGCTCTGTGCGAAATCTGTAAGAGGTGCCAGATTTCTCAGGGCAATTCAAACCCTGGGTTTTTTCCTTTATGCGAGGTATTTTGCGCTGTTGAGCTTGTGATTTTTCTGCCCATTCTTGTGTCCAAATAATAATAATCTCTTGAGAAAATACAAAGCCTCTTAGCAGAATCCGTAGTCTAGTGAAAAGGAACTCAGGAGTAAACAGTAAACTAATGAAAACAAAACAGCATGTACGTACTTCAAAAATATGCTGATAAGCACATTTAAAGTGGAGGTACTAAAATTTCTCCTGGCGTCTGCTTTTCAACGGGAAAAAATAATTTGTCCAAAGGTAAATAAAAAAGTATAGGAAGTTTAAAAATATGTTAATTTTGATTACACACATTTTGGAAACGGCATACGATACAAAGAAGCTGTTTGTCGCATAATGTTTCTCACACCTGAAGTTTATTTAATCTCTTAAGTTAGTACTATATGGTCTTCATTCGTAGCTTGGAATATATAAACCCGGTACTCCAGCTGCTGCTACACTCGATCCAGAATGTCCACATGAACTTGTGCGATTGCAGAAATCCGAGCACAAAGTTCCTGCAGGTTACTCACTTGTATTGTGTACGCTACATTTTTCACAAACTCCCGCGCGGTAACTTCTAAGGGAGTTATATCTAATGGCCGTTATTGCCAGGCGATCGGACCTTCTCTGCCAATCCAGCTACCAGGAAAACCATTTTTCGGACTAGTCCTACGGTCAAGGCCCAGTGAGGAGGAGCGCCATGCTGCTGAAGCCAGATGCCAGGTCGACGGTCTTGTACCCGTGGAAGTGCAAATTGTTCTAACAGGTCCAGGTAAACAGCTGATGTTACTGAGGCCTCTGCAAAGAAAAATGGATCTACCATAAGACTGTCAAACAAACCACACCATACATTTACTTTAAGACACCCGCGTACAATTTTCGCCCTGACGTGGCAGTTCACGAGCCTACAAATCCTCACATTACTTGGGTTTACTTTTCATGACACTTGAGAACAGGCTTCGTCTGTGAACACCGCCCTTCTCTAGGAAGTCTTGGTCTTCGTCGATTCTCGGTGGCGAATGTTGCGAGTTTCGACTTGTCACCAGGTTGACGAACCTGTGGTAACTGCACCTTTTAGGCATACGCCATCTTTTGGTATCTATGAACCATTCCACGCACTGGGCCGTCTGCTGCGGTGTCACCAATCTCATTCTTTAAAGACTCACTGGGTGTCACTGAAGTGTGGAAAAATGTACTAAAGAGGGAAAAAGTAAAGAAAGCTCAAAATGCAGATATAAATTTGGAAAACAATAACGTAAACCCAACATCTGTACAACAAAACTCAAACATTTCAGTAGTAATATTAATATACTTAATAAAATCTCAATTAAAAAACCACGACACCTTATAATATACGAGACATAACCTTGTTTATACGTCAGCATTGACTTAATACCTGTATAACTACTGGAAGGTTGCACCTTCAGAAAAAAGTCACCAGTGGTACAAACCGCTTTGAACTGACGCAGGCGTAAACAATAGGAGACAGTTCCAAGTATCAGTATTCTTCTAGTAGTGCAAGACGAAATATGACGAAAAATATCGGGATTGTTGAAAACGTGTTTTGCGGTCGAAAGAAATGGTAGAACCACCTCTTGGTGTGTTAACATATGCACGTCCAATTTTATCTTTCTTTGTCTGTTAATAATTCTTTGAATTTCTTTCAATTTATTTTAAGGAGGAAAACAAGTTATTGAAGAGCAAGTGTAATCTCATGAGAAACCAAGTTCAAGTACCATATTACTGATACCATTCAAACCAAAAGAAATAAAGATAGAAAACTACATACCTAGAACTGAGAGTGAGCCTAAAGGTAAGTTATCAAATGACGTCCTTCAAAATCACGCATTAGTAATATTCATACTGATGAGCCGGGTCTGTGGACATGCTTCCCGCATCTCGCTACCAAAAATATTTCCATCGTCAGAAGGGGGGGGGGGTTGAATGGGTCCCCCCTTTGTAACCTTTGCATGTTATGGGCTACTAGGCTACTATTCTTCGTACTACCCACCTGAAGTGATTAGATACAGAACCTGTCAAAATTAATAACGTATACTTGAAACAGGCAGATTAACTACACCGACAGATTAACTGATTTGTATTCCTAAATGCTGGGGCTGTTTCAGAAGTAATGGCAACTATTGACTATCTCCCAAATATTATCCAACACAGGGAATGTACTATGTACAGTTGATAGTGTACGACATGTCTTTTTCAAAGGTGACACCGCATGGGGTACGGATGCAGGAATGTCCGGCAAGGAACAAAGACAGATGTGGCTGCTTGAAATCACCGTTTAATTGATATATTCCCGTAAAAAACTGCAAACACTCATGTTAAGGGTACATACCATACGTGAAAGAGCAGTTAAACATCCTTCAAAGTAGTCTACTTAGTTGTCCACGGTTCGTTGCCGGCGATGAGGTAGACGGGAAATACTATAAGCTGCATGAAATCCGTCAATGTGCACCACCTCTCGTCGAAATGCTGTGAGGATAATTATGATATATGAGTAAATTCAGAATATTGAAATTCAACCCAGACTTTCTCAGAATAATGTATATGAACCTACAAATACATCTTATCAGTTAAAATTATCATACCACAAACAATGAATTACGTACATAAAACCCAAGTACGATTAAGACGAGCACTAACTAGCTATTTGAAATTAGATAAAACATAAAAAAAACTGAATATATTATTAAAAAAGTACGTTACGTTGTACAAATTATTATTTTTAATTAAATTTATTACATACAACAATAGTCTATTTGTTAATGTCCTCAGGGTTTTTTGGTGAGCAAATAAATGACGAATATTCGCCGTAAAAATACATGCCTTAAAATAGCGTCACTTGACTGTTAATAGCTCTAGAATTCTTCACACTCATTTTCTGCTGGGGATCAATATAAAGAAAATAGAAAAATGATGTAAATTATTAGTTGATGGTTGAGAAATTCACCACAATCGTAAAGATAAAATTCATTAGAATCTCACATTTTATCTTACTTTTACACATGTGTTAATTTACTAAATTAATTTCCTTATTTTTCTCATTGTGACATAAAACAGAGATTCAATACAGTTCATTAACACAAAATTAAAATTAATAGATACTTGAATATTGTAATTCAGCACTTGAGATTGAAAATGTATTAAATATAACTCAGAATTCCATTACTGCAAGTGATTTTTAGTACTACTAGAATAAAATAAAATAAATAATACTTAACTAACATGTATACATTTCTACACATTCCAAAATTAACTTTGCCGTTTTAACGATTTAAAATACAACACATGTCTTGCGAAAAGTAATCCATAAAGCGATATAAGGTTACATTGTTTGAATATCATTTACATATTTCCGGGTTTGAATCACAATACACCCTTCGAATAACAGGAAATTTAATGCAAGATTCCTGAAGAAAATGTTGATGCATGAAAATCCGTTTAATATTATAGAGAATATAAAATTAATTAGCTATCAAATTAACGTGTGTAAACATTTATAAAATATAGATATAAGTTGATGCGTGGCGTAATTAGGAGTATTTAGTAGAGCGGAGCTGTCACTAACCCCCTCCCCACCAAGCTTAAACCAGTGTAGGGGCTTCGGAAGACACGTGGCGCTCGTTCTCGCATACCGAGGTCAAGCCGAGATGATGTAGCACGTCCAGGCCCTTACATGTGTCGCTGCAAGGCAAGCTTCCTCCAACCCCCCTCCCCCAACAAGAGAGACACGTGAAGGAACTTAGGGAGAGAGTTGAGAAAGGATATAAGCATCTTTGCGGGGAGGGTGGGGCTAAGTATATCAGTAGACCATCGGTCAGTTCGTCAGTACCGCACAGAGAGGTTAGTTCAAGTCAGTCTGTTACTACCGCACAGAGAGGTCAGTCGTAATCACAACAGAGAAGGCTGGGAAGATTGGAACCCGGCAATGTCAGTCAGTCAAAGCAACGAGCAGCAGGTGGCACGGAGTTCGGTACCGCCACCCCGTGATGCGCAGGAAGGGTGGCCGTCGCGACATTAAAGGGTCAGCCAAATCGGGATGCAAGACGCAAGACGTGGAACGCAGGGCAGAATCAGAGATAGTCGCCAGAGTCACATCGGACGAGTAGTTTCACCACGCCAGGACGCGAGTCAGTCAGTCAGTTACCAGTCACCAGTCAGTCCATTACAACGCACTGAGAAGGCGGAGTCTAGTGGGGAACTTCAACAAGAAGTGCCATGTCGAGATAGTGGGATAGTCCAGTGCAGCCCGTAGCAGAGAAGGAAGGGTGGGGTCCCACACGGGATCCCTCGCCGGGACATGGTAGGGTAGTAAGCAGTCAGTTACTACCCTACCCCGAGAACCGGAGCGAGTGGTGAGCTTCAACGAGAAGCGCCACGTCGAGAGGAAGCCAGCTGCATGCATCAAGCCAACCATAAAGGGCCTTTAACAGAGCCATCCAGCTCACCAGATCTCATCAACTGCCGGGACGAATCCGGGCCATCCAACTCACCAGACCTCAACTGCCGGAACAACTACCAGGCAACATGTGCAGATAAGTAACCCCGTCGTCACTCAGGGACCTGTCCTGTCACCTAATGCCCCTACAGCGTCGGAAACGTAGCAGAACATTGCAACCAGCCCTTCAGGCCAGAACTAGCAGGGCGTTAAAGTATGTGTACTTCCCGTAAAAGTGCCGGGAATGTGAGAATGAATTCCCGTTAAATAAACCTGTTCAAAACTAAGAAGTTGTTGTGAAGTCATTGTTTGTTGATACCCACAACCTCCAAGCGCCTATAGTCTGTGCCACTGAACATTAACCGTAGACCCTACGAACCATTCTGTACACCACAGATGGGGTGTAGCGTCAAAGTAAAATACATAATGAATATAGTAATAATTTTTGTTAGGTTACTTTCATTCAATACATTTAACCTGTCTGAATTTGCCAGTATATATTTAAACTTGCCAACATTCTTTATATATGTGAGATTATTATAAATACACATCTGTATAAATAAACTACATAGACAGGAGACTATAAAGGCTAATTACGAGTCAGTTAATGCTCTCTTTAATTTTTAATCAGTAAATTCACAGTTTATGTCAACTAGTTCAATTTTCGCTGAGTGTGTAACACTTATTTGACTAGTTTGATTATGTTGGCAGCCACCATCTACAAATCCAAGGAGACTTTACCATAATTTTCTCCCATGATCGTGGTCTTTTGTTTTTTCTCTAACATATTACTTTGGGAGTCTGCTTATTTCCAGTCATACTGAATTGTTCTGATATTAAATCTTTGAAAATGTTTTCTTCCATGCAATTTCAAATTTCAGTTTTGTTGCTTATTTCCAGCGAAAATACTCTCCAGATTTAATCACGATCTTTGTTTACACGCTCACGAATCCAACTGTTGACTGAGCCCTGAGAGGTTTCCGTTGCTAAATCGAGTCTAAAACTTCTTGATTTTCTCGATGAAAAGAAAGTCTTGGTGAAACACACACCCCTTTACTTAAATAAAAATGTTATCTAAATATTTTAGTTTGATAACATGACCTTGATTTTGCAAACATTTAACTATTTTGATGCAACCAGCCTAAATTATTATTCCCTAAAAATTATTATATTTCTTAAGTGTTTTCCAACATACTTAAGTTTTAATTTTAAATGTTTTATTTTCATTGCACTGATATATATCATGTAAGCACACACATAAGAATTTCTTTAACCGCTATATAATAAGTCATACAAAATCTATATTTTATATTTTCTCCCTTCTCTCAAGCAGACCATATACTTTAATAAAAATTTTATTTTAGTATATTTGTTTAAATGCGTAGACCTGTACATTTCAGTATGCTTAGTATTATATATAATCAGAATATTCTGTAATCAAATTGGACTAAGTTTCAAAATTGATATATGTGATTGATAATAGTATATACACTTTACACTATTTTGACTGATTTAGTTTTCAGGGTAGAGCAGATTCAAAGTTTATTAATTTATTCAAGAATTCAACAGGTGTCTTAATAAACTTTCTCGTAAATACTATTTCATCAGTAAGCATTTTAATCTGTTAGCATATTTCTGTTTAAAAATCCATATTTTAAATTTTGAAGTGACACCGTTTATGTAATCTACAATCCTGTAATAACATAATATATTCAGTTATTGTTTCGTAACATTTCTAACAGTATTGACAGCTACACAAATATAGCTTGTCTCTTGGGCATATTTAACAACGTTGGCATAATCATTTATTTCACAAAAATATATATTTCCCTGCAATGATTTAAAGGAAATTTGGTTGTGATTGTCTGTTTTCTTATATTATTATTATTATAGGTTCTGCAAAGAATTCTTGGTAGTTATGCCTTAGTAAAAAAAATAGCTAATTCTACGTCAGTAATCCAAATTTCATCACCTAATAAACACTGCTTTCAAAGCTTTATTAATTTAAGTCTGCAAATACTTATTGATAATTTATTAAGCGTTTAAATGTGACATTCTTAAGCAAACAACCGTCCTCGCACAATGCATCAGTGTCTATATGTGTACGAACAGACTCGCAGTCCTCGCATAACGCTTCAGTATCCGTACGCGTGTATCATACAGTATCAGACTGTTTATGCTGTTTCAATCCTGGTGTAACCAGAGTTCGACTTGAGTAATGCCTGGTGTGAAATTCTTGAACTAACAATTATAACATACGACTACAATCCGAGAACAATTTAGATATTACTTAATATCATAAAGACATGAAGCATTAATACATATGAACATTAAGACAAGTTAAACATAGTAATCAAATTACATATATATACATTAAAGTCAAATAGGGTATTGATAATCAAATGGGTGATGACGTATACAACCCAAAGCATATAGACATAACATAATATATATTCCAAGTCCTTTTTTTTTATTTGCGCCCCTTCGGGGTGCTACTGCTAAAGAACAGCCGGTGATCTGGGTAGTTCCAAGCGATTACTTGTAGTGAACCTCCCCTGCTGGCGCTATGAAGCAGGTGGTTCGCACTTGGCTCCAAGCGCCAGCAGGGGAGGTTTACTAGAAGTATTCGCTTGGAACTACCCAGATCACTGGCTGTTTTTTAACAGTAGCGCGTCGAAGAGGCGCAAGTGAAGTGTGACTACCAGCCTGCACTGTATTGTAATGTACGTTTGTTGTTATTCGGTTATGATGTATTATAATTATATACAGAATTTTTTACACGCTTTTTGACATCAGGGGTGAATTCTAAACTACACTAGAGGTCCTTTTGTTCCGAGGACCGGCTCCCGGTCTTCGTATTGCAGAATTTCCTCGCGTTACTGCTCCCAGCGCATGTGGTGGTCCTCGGTTCATACACACACACACACACACANTATTGCAGAATTTCCTCGCGTTACTGCTCCCAGCGCATGTGGTGGTCCTCGGTTCATACACACACACACACACACACAGATAGGAAAGTGATCTCATAAGCCTTTTATTCCTTTGGAAAGTAGACTAAAAACAANCACACACACACACACACACAGATAGGAAAGTGATCTCATAAGCCTTTTATTCCTTTGGAAAGTAGACTAAAAACAAGCACACTAGAATATGTGTGACGATTTTGATCAGTGGGAACAGAAAAGGGGAGGGTTGTATTTACCTGATGCCCTGCACACTTGCTGATAGTGAAATATTCTGTAGAGGCTTCTTTTAGATGTTTACTGGTGTGCAATTTTTTTATATCGTTTGGGAGTTTCTTCCAGAGCCGAGCAGAGTCAACAAAAAAAGAGTGCGATTATAAATATGTTTTCAAATCAGTTTTATGGGTGCCAAACTTGCAATTTTTTTTTAATCCTCTGTAGTTTTAAAACGAGTTATGTGAGTCTTAAAATTAATAATTATTGGGGTCATTGGCATGATATAAAACAGTAACAACTTCGGTGGAATTCAAAGAAAGAGTTTAAAACTGTGTAGATGACGAAGTAGGAGTGGGGAATTCAAGTACAAAAAAAAAGATAAATTATACATTTGGCACAATATCATCTTAATATTTTTTAAATAGGACCTCAAATTTATTTTGCTGGAAGAACAGTTTTCTGGTGCTATAAAATATGTTTTATAAGTTATAAAACTAGTTCATACGGTACATGGAGCATTTTATTATACGGATATGAAATGTAAAGTATGTATAGCAAAAATATCAAGAAAGCATTTGAAATGTCAACTATAGAAGGATATTAAAAATATCAATGAAAAGTAGTCAGTAATCGAGAAGTAATAAAAATAATTTGTGGAGAAAGAAAATCGTGAAAAAAATAATAGACCAAAGAAAACATATGAATGGTATTTGTTCTGGCACAAAATGATTCAGCAGGATCTACAACGGAAGGCAGAATTATGAGGATGCAGAGAACAAGAAAATAATTAGTGAGCAGGTTGGTGAAAAGAAAGATAGATATCAGGTGTAACAAATATAAAGAGTCTTTATCCACACGCAATCAGAAGACTAAGAACTCAAGAAATAAGACTGCACATAGCCCTATTTATTTCCAATGAAAATATGCAAGTCCATACATAAAGGTGCCTACTATTGTATGCTTGCGTAGAGCACACAACGTTACCTGAGTTCATACAAACAGCTGAACGTTCAACCTAGACTATCGTTCAAAACAAAGCAATTTAAAAAATTAATCTAAGCACCAGAAAGTCGATCATTTATGGGTGAAGATGTAATAGGAATTGTAATGAAGAAAATGTATAGTCTATGGCAATTATGTTGGTGAATTATAGGTCAGCGTGGTGTGGACCCTTTCATCATAGATGCCGCGGTCGATCGAGAGTGTAACTTCGGAACCTCGCATCGTTACACAAACGGTGGTGAAACCCGGTATCAATCAGGCCCAAATTGCTCCCGTCAACGTAGTTTTTGAGACGAGCCAAGAATGCTTCTAACCCCCCAGGGCTGTTGTTACGGGAATGATACACTTACCGGTAGACAAGTCAGAGGATAGCTTATTTTTGTTTTCTTCGGCATTGTTTCCTTACGCCAGTTATTTCCGCTTTGGAGGGGATAATGTTGGTCTGCGTAGGGTCTAGTTAGAGGAAACGTGGTTTACACATTACCATTCGCAGACACGTCTGTGTTGATTTCCTGGGTTCATTTTTATCAAACTTTGTTTCAATTTGGGGTACCCTAAAATCTCTATAAAATCTCCAACTCTTAGTTTGCCAGGCGTAAAAAAAANAAACTTTGTTTCAATTTGGGGTACCCTAAAATCTCTATAAAATCTCCAACTCTTAGTTTGCCAGGCGTAAAAAAAAGCATGAGTTTGTGCCACATATAGAAAATTGAGTCTAATAAGGGGGCATTAAAAATGCAAAGATAAACTATATAATCATATAAGAGACAAATTATTGTACTTATGTACTTTTTCATTTCCTGGAATTATTTTGCAATGCACCTAGCGTTTTGTCATTAACTGTTGCAATCAGAGGAACATTCAGAAATTTTCCAAGGAGGAAGTCACGTAAGTTCATATAACAAGGGTCATTTTCTAGAAAACAGTGCATTTTCCCGCACTAAAACATTTAAATTTTATAAATTAACTAAGTAACAGTACACCAGCACAAAAAATGTTTTGTTATACATATTATGCCTTATACAAATGCTCAGTCTTGATTTCACCAGTTAAATTTTATGTAGCTCGTTTACTGCAATGTGCCTGTTTCGTGTTCAGTTATTTTCCGACGTTATTATTTGGGACAAGGGAGACTGCTCATAAATTTTTGGGAAGAGGTAAATCTTTGTGTGTGTTTGAATTAACTCCTTATAACTATTTATAAACTTCATTCTACTTTAAAAATAGTCGCAAAGTGCGATCATTCAGCTGACTTTCCTAATACCCTCATCCCTCCAGGTAGGTGTCATGTCATATCACAAGATAAAGAAACTTGAATTCTTTTCCTCCGTACCTTCAGCGATTCACCTTTCTTTCCTTGCTGGCGTTCGCAATGACGAAAAAATAGCCCACCTGGCCTCCTAGCCAGTGCATCTGCATTGATGTAAAGTCGTCCAGATCTGTGCTGTATTTCAAAGTCATATTCTTGAAGATGCTGTATCCACCGGGCTATTTTAATTTCGAGATTGTTGAAATTTAGTAGCCAGCATGGTGAAGAATTGTCTGTTCTTAGGATAAAATAGCTGCCATGAAGGTAGGGGTGGAAGTGTGAAATTGCCTTCACCGTGACCAGAAGCTCCCTGACTGTGTAACACAGTAGACTCTCTCAGGCTTATGCAATATTTACTGAAGTTATTCTAGTGATCTTTCCTTCCCATCTTGAACCTGAGATAACACAGGTCTAATGCCTACACCATTGGCATCAGTGTCCGAAATGAATATATCCTCAATTTTCGGGAAACCCAGTACTGTTAGAGATATCATAATTTTTATCAGTTTACTAAAAGCATTTTCACACTCAGTGGTCCAATGAAATCTTATTTTCGGTTCTCATTGTTAAGATCCACCCAAATCTCTCACTCACTCCTTTTCGCCTCAGTCAACTCGTGTAGTGGCTTGACGATCGTGGCGAGCCTAGGTACAAAGTTCGTAACGACAGGTAGAAGGCTTCGCCGTATTCGTATTACGTTAGTTCCGAGCAACCTACTTTTTTTAATTTTAAATATATAACTCTACTTTAGAGCTGCATTTAGTTTATATTCCAGTGTGAGAACCGGCTACATGTTAGTGTCCATTCATATAAGTTAAACAAATTCATTTAATAATATACAGTGAAGAGAAACTGAGCTACTTCAAACACTGAAGTTCTGTGGATATTTTAGTAAACCATTTTTCAAAGGGTTATCAGTGAACGCTAACGATTATATATATGTATATATATAATTAGTCGAATTTGAATTGCACTAATTCGCCACTTAGGAGGTGCAATATAACTGAATCTACAATTTCACTTATTCAAACTACTAGTTCAGGTGTAAGCTGCACTGATGGAAGCATATACTTACTGCGAAATAAACGTTAAACAACACATACTCCCAAAACGTTTGAAAATAATCCATTGGTTGACAACGAATGTATCTCCAATTATGATTACGCTGACTACGCAGTAGAGAAACATAACTAATAAAGACTATTTTCTTAAGCTGCTAGTGTCGTTCACTAGAAACATAGAAATGAAGGTCGACCATAGTGGAAATTAAACCTACTACTTGGAGGCACTGCATTTTTTTTTTAGCTTACATTCTAAAAATTAGGATAGGTAATTTTCATATTCTACGAATTTGTACCAGATTGCCTCAAGAATTTCCATNGCTTACATTCTAAAAATTAGGATAGGTAATTTTCATATTCTACGAATTTGTACCAGATTGCCTCAAGAATTTCCATTTGAACTATCGAAGTCACAACATCCAAGCATTTCTTTACATTTAGTTTTCCATGCGAAATTTTTTTTCTTTAAATTACTTTACCCTATTTGCATTAAAACGTTATTAAAGCATGCGAATTATGAAAAGAGCGTTTTTAAACCGAATGTAACAAAATTCAAAACTAAAATTTCTAGGAATGTTAGCGGAGACCAAATGAGATATGGTTTATTATATAACCATAGGTCGGAAATAAATAATTTAGGTATATTTTGATGCGAATGAGAGTGTTAATTAAACCATTATATTTCAATTTAGATGTAATCCTTTACGAAAAAATGTTTAAAAATACGGCCTCCTGCTTTAATACAAGCTCATCAATGGCGTGCCATTGCCGGTCGCAAACATTCAAAAACCACAGACATGTTCTAGTAAGTAGCTGCATGCCCGAGCGACGAGCCCTTCAATCGATCCAATTGGAGTCTCATACACAACGCACTTCAAGTGACACTTCCTCCTCCCCCTTCCCCATCACCAAACACACACAAAATAGTCAATTGAAGTGAGGTCGGGAGAACGGTTTGAGCACTGTATTTTTTTACACCCGGTACAAACAGTGTTCCGGNTGTATTTTTTTACACCCGGTACAAACAGTGTTCCGGCCTAAAATCCAATCAATGTCTTTCTGAATGTGATACTCGAAACTAAGGGCTGTTTTCGGCAAACTGAGCACTTTTGAAGGTCCTGTTTAAGATTTACTTGTATGCAAGTTGTGTACTCTTCCGCCTTATGTAAAATTAACATTGCCATGCGNTAAGGTCCTGTTTAAGATTTACTTGTATGCAAGTTGTGTACTCTTCCGCCTTATGTAAAATTAACATTGCCATGCGCCTCATTAATTTTATTCAAGCGTCGGTCAATTGAAAGTGAAATTATTAATAAAGTAAATATTGCACAAATCTGCTTATTTTTACACTACAATGCATTTAAACTACAGAAAGAGAAGAAAATGATTTCAGTTATCACAAATCGTTACCTCATACTTTTCATTCGACTTTAAGACACATGGAACTATTTTCCCTCTATCGTTACCAAATTTACTTCGTACATGTCACTCACTACGCCCGTTAAAATATATGTAGGTAGTCGAAGTGACTTTCTTCGAAGGTTGATTTCAAAAGCGTGAACAACCTTTATTAAGGCTGTTGCCTCGCTTGAAATCGGTGAGAATTGGGCAAAGAAAAATACATATTGATGAAATTCGGTTTTTTAAAGCCAATTTTGAAGATATAAACTTGAAACAAATCCCGATTGTGAGAAATGATACTCTCAAGTTCTGTGTCGAAGCAAGTACAATAATTTATTTTTCAGTAATTTTTATTTAATTACTAAGTTTTTTGATTCTTCCAGAAAACTGGCTCTACCTTAGCGTTACCTATTTTATAAAAAAAGGTTCTGGGGCTGGCATAATTACTTTAATGTCAACTATAGTTTTCTCATTGTGGGTACTGGGAATTCTTGTACCCTCGTCAACGAATTTAAACTAAGTGGGCGATAAACACTAGTAACTGTGTAGTTATAACTTTGTTCTGATTAACTTGTATTATTAACTTAAAGAGCTTTGTAACTTAGCAATTTCTACATATCAACAAAGATCTGTTATAAGAACCTGCAGTTGCTACAAAAATAACAATTTCACTTATTTAATACAATATTCGTACATTATTTTAAAAACGAAATGTTTCGTGAAGTTTCATAAACCGTTTAATATGAGCTGATATGGCCAACACGGTATTGGCACAAGTGACGTCCCCATTTCTGAAGGAAAATCTTTTTCTTACTACAGTATACAAATTTAAATCCATGCAAAAGTCGTCTAGTGTTAAGTTATGAATTTAAGTATTCTGGTGCAATTACATTCACGTTGGTGGTCTAGGTTTGTAACCCATTTTTATGTTACGTTGACAATAGCTATTGCTGGCATCTGTAAAATGTGTTTACAAAATAAATATATACAGTTTACACATGTCATTAGTTCTAGAATAGTTCTTGTAAACATATATGTGTGGAACCATTAGACGTATTTTTTTTTTATAAAAGGAAACAATTTACTGTTGAATTTGCACAACGACCAGTGGCTGCATAAAGTTTCCTCATTATTTTCTTTCGTGTTTGCGACGAACGTGAGAATCGCGAATGAAACTTCTTGCAACTTTCGAATCAGTCTCGATGATAGGTAATTTGCGAATGAATCAACTTAGCTTTTGCGAATTTAGAGTAAGCTTGCTGATTGTAGATTGAAAATTCGTGGGACTGCACCCACGCACGCCTTATACCGAACAGCCCAGAAGTAGGTGGCCGTAACCGAACGAGTAATCGTAACTGTAAAACGTCTTCCTTTCCAACTTGTTTTTTTGCGCACGACAAAGGGACAGACTGTGGGTCGAAGTCCACCACCACCACCTGCTCTGCAACTGGATTTCATTTAAGCTATCTTTCAAAAGTACGCCTGCACATTTGTGAGCTGCAACTTGACATACACGAAAATGCAACCCGCAAAACCAGAGGATATGGTGGACGAACCCGGCAGCGCCGTTAAATTCATTGTTGCGACCGGAGATTGGTTACTTTGCAGCTGGTATGTGCACTCTACCCTACATTACCTCTAAGGGTCGGTCAATCAGTAGCATCTTATTAACTGGCATTTACTGACTAGTGATTAACTAGTTAACGTCACTAGTAATGCACCGGATTCTCGCGCGTAGCGGAACCAACGTTTTTGAGGGTCGACACTATAAACGACTTCGTTTTTGTGGGTCGACACTNGGATTCTCGCGCGTAGCGGAACCAACGTTTTTGAGGGTCGACACTATAAACGACTTCGTTTTTGTGGGTCGACACTATAAACGACTTCGTTTTTGTGGGTCGACACTCTATAAACGACTTCTTTGTAGAAGAACTGGCCANTGGGTCGACACTATAAACGACTTCGTTTTTGTGGGTCGACACTCTATAAACGACTTCTTTGTAGAAGAACTGGCCAATCATAACGGCTGGCACACTTAGCACTTCCTTAGTCTCAGAATACTCTTATGTGAAATATCATGAAGTGCCCAGCCAGATACGTCAGCCAGTGAAAAATACGGCAGGAATTTGTACCATGCTGAAAACAATCTGTGGAAGAAAATTTACGGGATATTTCAGTAATCGGTTCTCGGAGAAGCAGCAGACAAACTACATCACTAGCCTCAAAATTTTCTCTGATACACCGTAGATCTCTTATTTGCGGAAACAATACATATATCATCGACGATCTGTTGAAGGAATTATATTTTCTACAGTAGGAACGAAGCAAATGTTTAAGTAATAATTTTTGTGGACGCAAATACATTCGAGACACGACAACAGCATTGAGTTCTGCGGCTTGCAGAAGAGATGCCACAGTCTTTTAGGGTGAGATGTTTGTCCACTAACTACTGTCTCATTATGAATTCGGATTCAGCCTAACCAAATAGCAAGATGGTTTTTCATTGTCTTGTGTTTTCCAGATTTTTTCTTGATGGAGAAGCTTGCGAGAGGTGTAAACGATGACACCAGTTACACATGTGAAGTCCATATTTTTCTCAAATGATATCGGAAAATTGTTAAAACTTAAGGTAATACTTTTAACAGTATTTACTGTACCAACAACCCATGTTATTACTGCTCCTGCGAAACAAAACCTGAATCGTATGAAGAGACATTATTTTGGAAAATATAAAAAGTTTAATCCTCAAATCTGTCCCATGTGCGAAGTAGTCGATTAAAATATGTCTGACTTTATTTGCTGTGGAGCTCAGAACATAAAAAAACTTAACTCGAGGTGTCTATTTCAGACACTTTCTGTAATGAACGTTTTGAGAAAAGCGTGTTCAACAAGTAATGCAATTTTCATTTAATAATTACAATAAGAGACGAAACTGCTATAGCAGTACTAAATATTTTCACCGAACGCAGATTGAAAACTGATTTAATCATATATTTTCGGCTGAAAGAACAAAATTATGTTTGCTGGTCTTAGTATTTAGTTCCATCAACAAAGTAACTAATAATGTTAACTTTTATTCCCACTGACTAATAAAGCAATTTGTAGACACCTACGATTTTCTCTCAAAGAGAAGTGAAATATGGATGAACAAGCTTTTGTTTTTATTCCGGCAATAGGCGAAACACTCGAAATTTAACCAGGCATATTAGTAACAGCCTGCGTAGAGCCTTTATACATTCGGGCGTGCAAAGTAGATCGTTGCTTTTAATGTTGTTGTTTGTTAACCTTCTCCCATTTAATGGCCGAATGGATAATAGCGGTTCATAGGGACGCGCGGCCTCGCCTCCCATAGCATGCGTGAGAATACCTCCTTACACTTGCGTGTGAGAAATTACTACTTGGGCAAGGGAGAGGTGGAGGATGTGATTGCGTCATGCAACCCGCGCTGCTTGTTTTTCCAGTTGGCGTGTAAACGCTCTCTCGGATAAAGGTATTTCACGAACAGTTCATCAGGAACAACCCATGCACGTACTTGTAAATTGAAGACAATATTATTATAGTCCATTCAAAGTTAATTCCTGCTTTCCTGCAATCCTGCTGAAGTTCTAATTCCAGGTTATTCCTCCGCCTCATGGAAAGAAAGCTCTTAACCGAGTCTAGAAAATCACACCAAAAGGACAACGCACCGCATTCATGCGCACTCAGTTTGATAATATCTTTCATGCGAACTATTTCTTACTAGGCATTACCAACACCCCTCTTTTCTCGCTGTTTTTATTTGTATTAATAATAACAAAATATTATATTTCATAGATAAAATATAAATTATAATTAAATTTATACAAAAATAAGGTACTTTTATATTAACATAAGTATAAAACTCTCGTGATACATGACATATTTAGGAAATAACCAAGCACGTATTCATGGGGTGATTTTTCAAAGGTTTGATTCAAAAAGTGTGAAGAAACCGCGAATAGACTATACTTATGAATTTCTCGATTTTATTCACATTTCAAATGAGTCTCTGGGAAATGCTGTAAATTGAGGGATTTCGACTGCACGTCGGTAAAAACTGACTACTGCAAATACTCAGTATTCCTAATTACATCAGTGACTAGAGTTTGCAAAATTACTAGCAATTTTTCTCTGATTTCCACGCAATCTTTCCGTATAGGGTACTGATGTAGCAGCTGGTAGTCAACATACACTGAAGTGCCAAAAGAAACTGGTATAGGCGTGCGTATGCAAATAACAGAGGTATGAAACCAACCAGAGAAACACGATGCGATTGGCAGCTAGATCGGTTACTGCTGCTACAATGGCAGGTTATCAAGATTTAAGTGAGTTTGAATGTGGTCTTTTAGTCGGCGCACGAGAAATAGGACATAGCATCTCCGAGGTAGCAATAAAATTTTGGATGTTCGCGTACAACCATTTCACGAGTGTGCCGTGAATATCGGGAATCCGGTAAAAACGTCAAATCTTCGACATGACTGCGGCCAGAAAATTATCGTGAACGAACGGGACAAACGACGACTGACGAGAATCATTAAACGTGACAGACGTGCAACCCTCTCTCAAATTGGCGCAGATTACCATGCCTCCTGCATACCTTCAGACATTAGTCGAGTCCATGCCACGTCGTCTTGCGGCACTTCTGCGTGCTCGCGGGGGCCCTACACAATATTAGGCAGATGTATCAGTTTATTTTTTTTTTTGGCTCTTCAGTGTATAGCGGAATTTTTCACTGCCCAGTATTTCACTGAAACAAACCAATGGGCTCTTCTTTGCCATATTCGTATAAAAACAGTAAAAAAATTNGTCCATGCCACGTCGTCTTGCGGCACTTCTGCGTGCTCGCGGGGGCCCTACACAATATTAGGCAGATGTATCAGTTTTTTTTTTTTTTGGCTCTTCAGTGTATAGCGGAATTTTTCACTGCCCAGTATTTCACTGAAACAAACCAATGGGCTCTTCTTTGCCATATTCGTATAAAAACAGTAAAAAAATAAAATATTAATGTTCCTAATTCGCAATAGAAGCGCCGTCAAAATGTTATGCAAGCCGTGTGGAACTAGCTCTATTAATATAACATGGGTTCGTCAAAAATTAACACCACATTTCTTTCAGTATGCTATGGATACCGCTTCTGCATTATAGTATTGTAGTCTCAAAGAGAGCATAATAAGCACCACGGGTCTCCATAACTAAACTGCACTCTTCTATTGATACTTGCAAATAGGAAAATAATTAAGGGGCCGGAATGAAATAAGTGGTTCGCTATTCGTTTGATGTCGCGAGTTTTCGAAGCTTATCAGTGAGGTTCGTGCGCGAACTTCTGGCTGAATACGTACACCCGATATAATTGTTTAAAAACATTTGGACAGATTAGGCACGGTGTATGGACCCGAGTACGTAACCCGAAACTATTAAAAATATTAATTTTCTATCGGACTTAGAATAGACTCGGTAATTTTGCTCAGTGACAAGATACCGTTTTATGAATATATAATGAAGGCGGAATAAGAGTTTTAGAATAGTAATTCAACCATCGGAATAAGATACGTGCTTATATGCGCCTAACATAAATATTTAAGCAATATTAATCGAGTAGGCATGACGTGACAATCGGGGTAGGCCATGTGCAAGTATGAAGCTTATTAGAGAGATGATGAATGAGAAGGTATACATTTTCTGTGCTTGGGTATAGGAGGCTGCGTGAACTCGTAGATGGCCATGCGAGAGATAGAGAATGGGAGATTTTATATGTAGATGTATGGCAGCGCCAAAGTATTAGAAATTAAAATTTGTCATCAAAATAGCATATATTACACTACGCGCTATATATTATTATATAGAGGCTTACAACACGAAAAGGCTTTGTGCAGCCCTAGAAATCATAAAATGTGGTGGGCGGAGCTTATGACGTATGTGCAGAAATGTAAAACGAAACTAATTAATAGGCTTATCTTCATGAGCAGTGAGCCAATATATTATTTGGATATTAATTCCAAGCACTTTGAATCAAACCACAATCCTCTAGATGGCGTGGTTGCCGAGATAAAATGGTTTTCGTAAAATATTAAATCCCTGGAGTAGGAATCGCACCGTGAATACAGCTGAGATAAATGGTAAATACTGCGAAATAGGCGAAAAAAGCGTAAAACAGCTATCACATTAAATGCAGAGCCTTTCTGCTTACTCTGAGGTACATAAATTAAGGCGAAAAACACCACGAATTCAAGGAAGTCACCAAATAGCACTGCTTCAGTGAGGAAAGCCTTTTATTTCGCGATCGTAAATGCCATGTGCTAGAGGCGGGGCCTTGTATTAACAACACTCGGGGTGAGGTGGTATATGTGCTCGGTGAATGGTTACAATTGTGTATCCACACGACACGAATAATACTTAGTAATAAATAAATCTCCGACTAAACCTGCCTGAACGATTATATAACACATAAAAATAAGTTTAACATACGTTGGAAAAGTTTCTGAGCAATAATAAAGTCGTATATTTGCACATTTCACGAAAATCGCGTCAAGCGACAGACAGAAACGAGCGGAATTGTTAAAAGGCGGACAAGATGGATAGCCACCTTGACGAAGGAGAAAGGCGTGGTCATGCAACGAGTCGTTGTATGGATTAAATACATCACAGATTCCGCTCGAACCCAAATACGTTGTTTCACCTTTAATGTATTAAAGTTTGACACGAAACTCTGCGCAACAGTGTCAAAAACTACATTTATTCAAACCACTTAACCATTAATTTCAATAATCGAAAAAATCATTAGTACACTACACGCGGAATAACTCTGAGCCTGGTTGACCGTTACAAATGGAATGTAACTTCTTGAGCCATGATAGGGGGAGAGAGCAGCAGATCCATCCAACATTTCCAGGCGAACATGGTGGCGATAATGATGTTTCGGTGACGTCAGAACCATCCAGTTTTATTTTAACAAATTTATTTGAAACAGTTTGACAAGAAAATTGGACAGTGTGACGCAACCTTAACACGTGGCGAAAGGATACGTAGTGAGTGACTGACTCGAGAGTAGAACTTAAGCAGTGCTTCAGAAAAGATGTACGTAACCTCTAATAGACGATAATGTGTTATAGTCTATTTGTGGTATCTTCACACATGTTTAGATCAAACGTTTATAAAATCTCCCCATGTCAGACGTGCGTGGTTTTACCTAAATTTGCCATGCGGCACATCGTTATGTATGTGTTAACATAAAAGTACAAGTGTCTTTTTTTTATAGAATTGAACTTCTACATTTATTTTACCTAAAAAACATAATATTTCACTCATAATTAATATGGATAAAACAGAGAGAAAATGGATATGTTGGTAATGCCTAGAAAGAAATAGTTCTCATGGACAATATTATATATAACATTGAGGGCGCACGAATGCGGTGCGTTGTCTTTTTAAGTGTAATATCCTAGACTCGGTTAAGGTTTGTTTGCAAGAGGCGGAGCAATATTCTGGAAGTAGCCGCGGATAGACTATACTGATGTAATCACACAAGAAGCTACTGTCGGCGCGAGCAGCCGCGGATAGACTATACTGATGTAATCACCCAAGAAGCTACTGTCGGCGCGAGCAGCCGCGGATAGACTATACTGATGTAATCACCCAAGAAGCTACTGTCGGCGCGAGCAGCCGGGGATAGACTATACTGATGTAATCACACAAGAAGCTACTGTCGGCGCGAGCAGCCGCGGATAGACTATACTGATGTAATCACACAAGAAGCTACTGTCGGCGCGAGCAGCCGGGGATAGACTATACTGATGTAATCACACAAGAAGCTACTGTCGGCGCGAGCAGCCGCGGATAGACTATACTGATGTAATCACACAAGAAGCTACTGTCGGCGCGAGCAGCCGCGGATAGACTATACTGATGTAATCACCCAAGAAGCTACTGTCGGCGCGAGCAGCCAGGGATAGACTATACTGATGTAATCACACAAGAAGCTACTGTCGGCGCGAGGGGCCGCGGATAGACTATACTGATGTAATCACCCAAGAAGCTACTGTCGGCGCGAGCAGCCGCGGATAGACTATACTGATGTAATCACCCAAGAAGCTACTGTCGGCGCGAGCAGCCGGGGATAGACTATACTGATATAATCACACAAGAAGCTACTGTCGGCGCGAGCAGCCGGGGATAGACTATACTGATGTAATCACACAAGAAGTTACTGTCGGCGCGAGCAGCCGTGGGTAGACTATACTGATGCAATCACACAAGAAGCTACTTTCAGCGCGAGCAGCCGCGGACTTCTAGCGACCTCCAGGAGTTCAGTTATCTAGATGACAGGAGGTGCCAGACCATGAATGAAGGCTGCGAGATGGAAACGTGATCGCCCAGCCTTGAAATTCAATTACAGCCTTTCGTGAGCTCATGTTGTTAACATCTCGTTGTCCTCGTAAAACTGTTCCGTTTTATCGCCGCGAAAAAAAAGTCGGCATGCTGTTGTGACGACCTCGTTCATGAATAATTGGTGAGCCGAAACTATAGAAACATTGTCTGGGGAATTGGCGTAAAAAAATTTCCTGCAGAATAAAGCTACAAAATTTAATGGTGACGATGTATAAAAATATTACTTTTCAGCATTACTTTGTTAGAGTCATGCAAAACCGTCAAGAATACGACCTGCCCTAAGTGGTTCTAACTTGTTATCCGACAGAAACGGAGATACTGATATCGTCATTCTGGCAAGTATACGCTTTCTTTAGTACTTTCATTTAATAACTGACCCAAATTCTCAAAATATTCCACGTGCCTTGGTGATGTGGTGTTCAGAACCAGCTTCCGATGAACCGGGCTCCATTTCTAGAGGGTTCAAACCAATAAGATTGTATATATTGTAAATATCGCGCCGATGTGTTACAGATACTGCATAATAATCAGCAATCACGTCTCTATTTTCCCGCCAAAATTATCCCGTTTACAGCATGACTATAGCTAGTGATTTGTAGCGAGAAAAAAATGAGTTCACGCTAGATCTCAATATTGCAAGCACCCAACAGCAGTTTATCCATTGTAATTGGTTGCTGTCTGCTTGAGAAGGCGTAATCATATTTGACCGGGTCACTCAGAATTCGGCAGCATCGGCACGGCTCTTACATGATTTGTGTGCAAACAGTAAATACGTGTTAAAAAGTAATTCAGCCAATCATGACAGCCAAACTACTCGAAAGTGTTTTGAAATATAGCTTATCTGGAAATATTTTCGTGAAATTTCACTTCCTCTGAACATGGCTTACCACAACCTCTTTTTGTCAAACCCGGACTTTCTCATTTGGGAAGCGTGGCGGACGTTTTCGTTATCCAGCGGTCTTTCTCGGCATTCTCAATTTACCTCACCCTTGCTTTCCGCCGTTGTTCCATCGCCACCTCCTTTCACCCCTATCGGAGCTGAATACTCAGCAAAATATATATCACGCTCACTTAAAAACGTATTAGTATTTGAAAGTAACTGTTAAACCTTATTTGGTTTTTATTTTGTACCGAAACTTTTAAGAAAAACCCTTAAATAACTTTCGACAGCACTGAAAAAAAGTTCCCACGTTCGCAGTCTTACGTTTTAAGAACGTCCAAGAGGTTAAAGCTATTTTATACATTTGCGCCATACGACATTCTTTTTCGCAGTGTTATGAAATAATAATCTCAATTAAGTAGAACAATGGTAGAAAATTATTTTCCGAAAAATGTAGAAACACGTTATAGGAATTTTAAATTTAGATATTTTTTCGTATAAATCTCACAATTGTTCAAAAGTAGTTCGTTGCGCTAGAGCTAAAAATAATTGTTAATTTTATTATGAAGACACGAAATGTATTGCATGGAAATTTGTCATGCGGTTCGCCCGTATTTTAATCTTAAAATTTGAGATAACCTTTAAAGTCAAATTATTTTTGGATTTCAAAGAAATTGCAAAATGTCTTTCTCGTGACTTCAATAGACACTTTAGTTAATACCAATATTTGTGTTGAAAAAAAATTATGGAAATTATAAGAATTAAGAATTAAAGTTAAAATCCTCATATTCACGCTAAAAAATAGTTTAGCGTTATTTTTCAAAGGATTTCTTATTTAAATGTTATAATAGGTAACATGGCACGAAACTATAAAATATCCTCAAAATATAGAAAACAAATTGACTCTTGTAGAGCACCCTTAAGGAACTGTCGGTATTTTAGTCAGGTGAATACGTGCTTCATTGCTATCGAAGCCTTTTGTAACATTACTGTATAGCCTATTTCCTGGAACAATCAAAAAATTTAATAATTAAATAGTACTAGAAAATTTGTTACTTTGCCTCTATACAGCGCTTTAGAGTTTAATTTCTGACACTTAAGTTTTTGTTGAATGTTTATATCTTCAAAATTCTTACGTGTATCTATGAACATAACATTTGATTGCAAGAAGAATATAGGAAAGGCTTTAAAAAAAGTGCTTATTTTAGCGCTAAAAATACTTTTTTTTAATTTAGGAAGTATCACGGGATACCGGGTTCATTATCTAACAATACTTATTTGTCATAACTTTGTATCCCCTAACCACGCCTCTTGAACTTGCCTTGTACGTTCAGCTCTAATGATCCGCTCTTGGGAGAATATTTGGCACACATTTGTTTTTTAAGTTCGAACTAACAGATTATTTTTTTCGGTGGACTGTAGATAATTCACGCCCTCTCAAAATTGGTTCTGCAATAAATACTTCGCCTGCTTTTCCTGTAGCTATTCTAGCAACTAAATTTTTACACGCAGCAGCACCTAGTTCATAAACATCGGTTACTGGTATGTGTCAGCCTCAACAAGCGCGTTTAAAAATATTGCTCCGAGCTTTGGAATTTCATTTGTTCGCCGCAGTGTGTGTGTGTCTAGTGATCTACTGTTATCGAAGTCGTAATTTTTCCAGGTAAACGAGAAGTATTCTCCTGTGCATTTTTCAGCTAGTCAGAAAATTCCGCTTTTATGTCCTCACACGAGGGAGTTCTGCTTGCGAGAGAGCTGCAGAATATGCATCCACACTCGAGGCACTAAGCTGGCATACGGAACTTCTCTTCCTTGAACGTCCATTAACTAGGCTTCAAGTATGCAGCCGAGCCCAATGCAGTCGTGTTTTCTAGTTTTGCAAGTATCTGGCCATGTTCTCAGATATTTAAATGTGAAGCGGCCTATTCTGTGTTGGAGAATATAAAAATTAATGTTTTTTAAGGGCGCGTTCTTTCGTAAACAAACACAGAAGGAATAAGTTCAGTAGTGTCGTGTAAAAATGCGAAGCTTAAACTCGGTGCAGCGCAACTAAAAAAACATAGCATGCAAGAGTCTAAAAAATGTTGCGTTTCGTGAACATAAACGTGTACATGACGAGAAGTGAGCAAATATATGTTGTTCTCTGTACAAGAGCGTAGGATAATATTAATCTCAGCAGAGCAGTAGAGCGGGGGAAAGACAAATATGAGACCACTATCTTAAACCCTACTTTCATATCACAAAATGGCTTACCACATTTTTTTATTATTTGTCATACCCATATGGGAACTATTTAACATTGTGATGTTCGTGATGATATCAAGATATTCTGGAAATGTTACATCCAGGGCGGAGGCAACTGAGAAATGGCATTAAATATTGCACTTTCTGAGAATAATAAGTTTTAGTTCTAGAAATAGCTAATTTACTGTTGTAAAAACATATGTGTGTAATTTTAAAGCTTTATAAATGCATTAAAATTTAAATGTAGTTCTTTTATTTTTAATAAAACCACCATCTCTCACGAACTCAGGTACGCCTCTGGCGACTTGTACCAATGCATTCCAAATTGAGATTTAATGTAATCTCTAAGGTTTACTAAATGTATTCTTTATATTTCCTTTGAAAATGGATTGTTAAAGTAGAAATTTTAACAGGTGTTTTGTATTCCCCGGGAAAAAAATTTGAAATTCGGTCCAATTGATATATTCTAATATCTTGTAAGAAAAAATTACTTCTTAATAGCCATATAGGCTCGAGTGTATTTTAAGAGATCTTATTTATTTATTTTATAATCACCTCTTCGAAGTCTTAGGCTGTATATATATTACCTTTTTACAATGCCAAATAATTTTAAGTATTAAATAAAAACGAAAAAATATATTATCCTAAATATAAGGAAGAAAACTGAATTGCATATTTATTTTAAAAATTTACATTTCTCTAGTTGCCTAGCCATTGAAATGACGATGACTCCATATCAAGGTTATATTTTGATTTTTGGGTTGATGAGCAAGAGCACGCTTTGGTCGCCTTGTGTGAAGCCGAGTGCAGGTGCTCTCGGGGTCTTCCTCTGAGAGCCCTCGGGAGCACCTGGCCGCCGCCACAATTCATACTCAAATTTTTAGCTTCTTTACTGTTACATTCAGTACAACCGAACGCCATTGAAGACATTCAATATTTCTGAAAGAGAAGAGAAGGGTTTTTTCATTACAAGTGCAATCTCCCAAGTAAATTTCATTACAGGCTGTTCACGATTGCACTGAACACTTTTGAAACTTACCTTTGAAGAGTGTCACTGCCTCTACTTGCATTTATTTTAACAGGCAAACAAAGTGCCATGCGCACAGTAAGGTTGGTACCGACAGAGGGTAAGGAGTTCGATTTTTTAGCATTGAATGAAAAGTGTTAGTGAAACATTTGTGACTAGTAAAATAATTAATTTGGTTTTTGGTTTTATTTTATGCAAGTACTTTTAAGAACATGACAATTTGTAAAGTATTTAGTTTTCTAATAATTCGACGTTTTTACTTTACTGGCGCATGAATAAAGTGGCCAGGCCCATGGAAATGCCAATCTTACGTATGGCGGAAAAATACATAATGTGCATACAAATGTATTTTATGGAGGGTCTTTCAAAAGTGCTCAGTTTACCGTGAACAGCCTTTAGTTTGCAACATACCCAACATAGTTAATGCTGGAATCGAAAAGTTTAATGAGTGCGACAATAGGTGATAAGGTTTTGGTCTGGCTGGCGCATAAAGTGAGTACCAGAGGTTAGAAAAAAAAAATCTCGTGATTCACAAATGGTTGAATAGTTTGTAGTGGTGTCTGGATACGAAAAACATTGAAGAAATATTTAATACCCAAAGACACGTTCCAAGTTCTTTTTCAATTCCAAATAATTAGTTTTTGGAGAAAGGAAATGATTCGAACAGGGTTTTCATATTCTGTTTCAGCTGCTAAATATTCTACACGCGAAAATTAGAACTTTAGAAACGCGTCATAATCTTATATTTATCAGCGAGCCAGAAAAATGTAGGGTTACAACTTAAATTCACGTTGAGGCGAGTCGTCGCGGCGACGGAAAGACTGCAAGTTAGTCGAGTGCGTTGTGCGTAGAGGCGATGAGGCATGCGGTGAGTAAGCAAGAGATGATAATGAATTTCCATTTTTTCAAGCCTATTTTAAAGATATAAATTTGACACAAAAACTTATGTTTGATTAATAATACCGTCTATCTCTGATTCGAAGCTTATGTAACAATCAGTTTTTTAGTAATTTTTTATTTAACTATTAAGTTTTCTGATCTCTCCAGAAAAGATGTTATAAAAGGCTTCGATAGCAAAAAATCGCGTAATTTTATGCTCCAAATGTCCCTGGTTGTAAATACTTATCTTTAACAGGAACGCCGAAACACCGAATGTCATCAACACGTATTTTCCTATACCAAATTCTCACCTCTATCAAACCAGGCAACAGCCTTCAGCAGCTCCCTAGTTGTCGCATGAGTCAAATTGTAAGCAGTTGTTTGTCCTAATTTTCAAAAAAATAAATCTATGAAACATTTTTTTGTAAATCTTTTTTTTCAAGACAGAAATAAAAGTCAGTATTTTGTTGCCCATTTATAGATTTTTTTATGGAACACAAATTTCGTCGTTGGAAAGTGTCAAACTCAGCACAAATCACTATATAGCCATCTGTTTACGATATTAATTCTTCAGTAAAGAGTGTTTTAAAGAAACGACAGTTTCTTTTCTCAACAGATTGCTGTATTAGAACCTATGAAACAGAACACGCGCGTGGCTTGTTTATGGTATTTTCGATCGCCGTCGCAATGCTTCCTTATGGCCAGAAGTGAAGCATTGTATTTAATAAAATATTTACGTACGGTCCTATAGCACTAACGCTATTCCGTAAGGACTACGGGGAATCGCAACAAGAATTCTGGCATTAACACTGTGCTATTGACGATTTAAGCGGCACAACGCAAATCTCGAAGCAAACTTAATAGAACAAACTCAATTCCCTGTTGTGTTCTGTATCCTTGGCCAGCGTGGCGACCCAATCAGTGAATATAGCTGGCGCGAGATGACGTGATGAGATTCCGCAGCGAAAACCCGGTAGCAATCATGCTGTGTATCGCGTTACGCCGCTGTCCTTATTCGAGCGTGTTTGATGACAATCTACTCCGTGTTCTCAGCCTTATCGCCATTCTATGTCACCTTCTCCTTCCAGTTGATTTACGGCTGCTGCCTCTTCTACTGAGGATCTGTGGCCATAATTAAAGGTTAGAAGGGGGAAGTGTCCTTCATTATAATGTAGCGTATACGTTGATGTTATCGCTATTTATCTCTTGTTTTCGATTATATTCAGTATCATTTAATTGGATCCGAGTAAATGCCAGTCGTGCAAATTATTTTCCTTATTTTAACCAGCATAATAGTGAACTGAATTTTCCATTACTGAAAAACTCATTACACTATCAGTGGTCTTTCGTGGCAGTATACCAATTCGCTGTTCATTCAATATCTTGTCTTTGTTTAAAATTCCATGTTACTTGAGCTCCTTAAATTAAACGACACGCCAGCAACGGGTGGTCTTGCATTTATAATATGACATATTTATTTCACAAACATATTTACATTTATAGCGTACCAAAATCAAAACTCGTAACTTTAGAAAATCGCATCGTACAACTCCAAAGTACCATCGCAAAGGACCACAGGACAATCTCTATTTTGTGTATTGCACCTACAAGCTATATTCAGGATAAATGTTTTTTTTATGCCATGTCTAAAGAAAGTTTCCCAACACTTGAGTACGAAGAAGAAATTATAAAAGTTCAGTAATTTTAAGCGCGTGATTTTCAAAGCGTGAGATAATTCAGTTGAGCTTTTGTGACAAAGAGTAACCGATGTAGAGATGAAGAACCACTCACAAATAACAAAACCAAGCTCGGATATTAAAGACAAGATTATCAATAGAAAACATATCTACGTACTACTGGAAATCAAAACTCAGCAGAGACGTTTCAAGAAAGTGTGGAATTTAACTTAGTCTTGTAACTAAATTACTTCAGACATGAAATCTGTAATACATTTTTTAACAATATATTATTTGTGGCCTCAGAAACACTATCCTCTCTCGTGTCAGAGATATTTCATTTGCTTTATGCCTGGCAATTAAAATTTTAAACTTCCAGAAGAAAGAAATTAATTAAATTTACTGTCTTCTCCAAACTAGCCCAGGGCATTGCGCAATTAGACAATAAAACCAAGGTGTCCGTAGTTAAACTAACTAGGTTCAGTTCAAGTAGAAAGAAAAATTCGTTTCTGCTTATTAAAAACAAATTCCTTGACTTAGCTTATTATAAATTACAATCAAGAAATCTAGATGTTCTTGGAAGTTCCAGGCGATCTCGTCGTCGGCAGTAGCATCCCCCTGAATGCAGCAGGGATTTCATCGAGGGCTTCCCTAGTTAGGCTTTTGGGCCTATAGTACTAATACAGTCCCAGCAAATTTAAGCACATCTGTAAAATCACGCGGGTGGCGACCGAAACAGGCCTGTTTCTTCCTAACCTTGCTCTCGCGTCTTCGTCTCCTTCGAGACGGCCTGTTTGCAGGTACGAACTCGGGTCCTTACAATAAAACTAAATTAAGATCCCTGCGTGCTGAACCCACGCGGGTTATCGTCCTGCCAGTATAAAACGAAGAAGCACGTCTGACCAATCACGTGAGTGCTAGAGGGAAGAATTACTCATCACATCACTTAGTTACCATGGCAACGAATCAACAACTGCTCAGAAACTAGGGCCTTCTGAACACATTACAAAAACCACAAACTGGAAAGATATATAAATGCGTTGTACAATAAATTAAAACTAAAAAATTTAATGAGAAGTGAATTTACGTACAAATTAAAAAAATAATACACATGAAATAAGATTGTAAATAATTAAGATACGCATATTTCTCAATTTTACGACTTTACACTTGGTTTGTAACCTTCCAGAAATCTTCTTAGGCATGATAGTAGAATATAAAGGGGGAATTTGGCGCAACGGATTCCGGAGTTGGCGCCAGGCGCCGGCCGACATGTTAAGACGTCACTCAACCACCATGTTGGATCTGGGTGACCTTGACCTTGACACATTGCCTTGACCTTGACCTCATGCCCGTGACCTTGAATAGTCTTGAACCAAAAAGATTTGAAAAAAATTCAAAAAATATAAAAACTTTAAAACATTTCCGATTGTCCCTCCAATACCACCCTTGCCAATTTTTTATTGATTATTTAACTAGTCAATTACTCGCGTTCGCTAATTAGTCGACAGGCCTCCACCCCATTCTACCCCCCTTCGTCTCCATATTACATCTACTGACCATTTATTTTTAGTATCACCCACCAGAGCACCCTGGTAAGTTCAAATACTCCATTGTATTAGGTCACGGGACATCCACGAAAAACGAAATCTGTAGCACCCAACGACGAAAAAAAAAACATTTTATTTTGGAGACGAGGCCTCGCATATGTAAGACGCATCGTTTTAGCAGCAGCAACGATGGCAACGGCAGGTGTGGGTTGGTACCACGTGAAGTATTCACAAGTTGGCAGCCCTGAGTTGTACTTTGCTCTTTCTGTAACACCAGCTGAACACACAGGCGGCCGGCGGCTCGCTCACATCTATGTACAGCGCGCTGTCCGTCCAGCGGTGGCTTCACGCTAGCTAACAAGACTTGGAATATTTCACACTTGAAACATAAATTCTAGCATATATCTTTATTATATCATTCACGATCTTATACAGTAACATCAAATGTGAAACAACTTATAGTAAAAAAAAATTTCATGTTTAACCCTTTACACCAAAGTCAATTTTGTAACGATCTACGGGAAAAAGAAAACCTCACATGCAAGTTGCCTCGGGAAAAAAAATTTGCTTTAATTCGTAAACAATGTACATTATTCCTAGCCCGGAATGACCCTACCAGACGAGTTGAAAAAAAAATTGTGGCCGACTCGCTAGCCGCTAACTTATCATCTCTGCCCTGCCCGGGAAAAGATTTTTTTTAAAGTGAAAAAAATA
Source organism: Clitarchus hookeri (assembly GCA_002778355.1). Lineage (NCBI taxonomy): Eukaryota > Metazoa > Arthropoda > Insecta > Phasmatodea > Phasmatidae > Clitarchus > Clitarchus hookeri. The sequence goes on along the minus strand of NQII01003724.1, from coordinate 86,367 downwards.
TTTTGTTCTCGTGTTATTTCACGTAAAGGGTTATCTACGTTAAAATGTGACAGGCAGGCTTTGTGTACCCGGAGTCGTTTTGATACAGTTGCAACTGGAACACGAATCAGTCAAAGAGAGAGATTCTTTTAAGCGATAAAACAATAATTATTTTCCGAAATAATCTCGCCTAAAAGGTCTGTGATTTTTCGGAAGGCATGCAATATGTTTGGGCTCCTACCATTATGTAAGCTATTTTCTTCTACTAGTTTTATATCACACATTGCATGAGCAGGAACATTTGGTGTGGATTAGTGTGGATTAGAGTGGATTGGTGTGTGGGTTGGAACACGGATTGGTGTGGATTGGTGTGGATTGGTGTGGATTTCTGTGTAGATTGCTGTGTGGATTTATTGTGATGCTAATTTTGGTGCTTATTGTGGTGCGTGTGGTGCTGATTGTGGTGTTGATTGTGGTGCTGATTATGGTGTATTTGGTGCTGATTGTGGTACATGTGGTGCTGATTGTGGTGGGTATGGTGCAGATTGTGGTGCTGATTATGGTGTCTTTGGTGCTGATTGTGGTGCATGTAGTGCTGATTGTAGTGTAATTTGTGCTGATTGTGGTGCATGTGGTGCTGATTGTGGTGTGTGTGGTGCTGATTGTGGGATTGTGGTGCGTATGGTGCTGATTGTGGTGCGTATGGTGCTGATTTTGGTGTGTATGGTGCTGATTGTGGTGTGCGTGGTGATGATTGTGGTGTGTGGGTCGCAAGTTAAAATAAGTTACCCATCTTTTAAAATAAAATTATGTAGTCTTAACTCTAAATCCAAAAGGTGAATACTTTATTTAATAATGTCGCTCTAAAAACATATTTATTGATATGTCCATCGGTATATTTAATCGCTTCCTGCGTAAACTGTACCGAACAGAAACTTTTTGTAATTACTGTATTTGCACTTTGCACTAAAAGTGCCTAGCACCACATCGGACCTCCACCGTGCTTTACCATTCATCGTTGCAGACTTGAACTTCGTATTGAACCACGTCCAGGTCCCTACCACAGACAGTCCCCAACTACGGCGGGCCCCCACCACGCTTTGTGATTTTTGGGTTTAAGATCATACCAGGTCACGGAGTTAAGGTTAAAGGTCAATTGCATGGTCACTCTGGTGACGTCATACCATGGTGGCTGGTCACTTCCAGTCCCTATCCCTTCTTAGCCAGAAAATTCGAAATTTTTATTTTTTATAAATAAAATAAAAAAATTAATTTTTAAAGAAAATTGTTTCACTTTTTCTAAATTATTTTTAGCAGTTTTATAATTTTTTTTGTAATTTTTAAAACAATTTTACGAAGTTTTTGGGTTGAAAGTCAGTCTAGCTCAAAGTCTTGGGTCAAGGTCAATATCACCTGGATCTAAGGTGGCAGTCGGGTTACGTCATTGTAATTTTTACCTCCGTTTTTAATTATTTTTAAATTTTTTGGAATTTTTTTAAATTTTTTGGTTTCAAGGTTATCCAAGGTTAAGGTTGAAGGTCAAGGTCATGAAAATTTAACATGGCTGACGAGATGAACACTAGAAGACTTAGCAAGGGCAGGTTAAGTCGGGAGCTTAGTCGATCCTCCTGTTATCGAACCCCTGAACTCTTACATGTAAGTACACCTTTAAATAATTTTTTAAAATAATTTTTAAGAAAATATTAATTTTTATAAATTTCGGGATTTTATAACTTTGTTTGCAATTTTTTTTTTGGGTGTTCAATGTAATTCAAGGTTACAGGCATGGGGTCAAGGTCAATGTCATGGGTCAAGGTCGGGGTCACCCAGATACAATATGGCGGTTGGTTGACGTCCCGTGCCCTTGTGCCCGACTTCCCATAATCATTCTACTTACGATCCTGGCAGTCCTCGTCTTCACAAACTNGACGTCCCGTGCCCTTGTGCCCGACTTCCCATAATCATTCTACTTACGATCCTGGCAGTCCTCGTCTTCACAAACTAGATCTGAAAAACAAGCTACGCTTAAACGAAAAAAAAAATTAAATTGGCAGGGATATAACTTCCCTAACGATCCTGAGGCATCTCGTTTGTGCCGTTGTGAGGGCAATGCCACGAGCCACGCGTAGGAATGAAACGAAGATCCCCGATAGAGTTGGTGGTTCGAGTCTTTGACATATAATCCAATTATTCTACCTGGGATGGCACGGACTGGTTTGCCCGCACTCTGTAAGTACAGATAACGTTTTTTTTTTCCTTCCATGCTGATGCCCTCCGGGGTAAAAGGATTCACAGCCGCTCGCAATCGCGCGGTATCTTCATTCAACCCGGCCGGGAGAGAACGCAGCACTTCATCTGAAAGTGAACGGCATGTTTACAGTTGGTTCCCAGTTAGCGGAACGCTTTTAAAAGCCGTACGATATTTATTCTCTACAGCCCATTGTGTTTCCTTATAAAGCCCATAAGGCCACTGATATCGATATAGAGGCTGTTCATATCCACGATAAACTGAGCACTTTTGTAAGCCCTGCTCTAGTTATCTCCCTGGGTAGGCCGCCGAACGGTGTGCAGAGCTCAGCAGAAAACGTTTTATTAAAAAGCCGTCCAACGTGTCTGAGTGAGGTCTGCTTACGAATAGCATTTAAAAAACGTTACGTGTATGTATACGTTTTCCAGTTTCTCCAGTTCTCTCTAAAGCAGGTTNAAAGCCGTCCAACGTGTCTGAGTGAGGTCTGCTTACGAATAGCATTTAAAAAACGTTACGTGTATGTATACGTTTTCCAGTTTCTCCAGTTCTCTCTAAAGCAGGTTTTTGTGGCAGTGAAAAATTGCTCAACCGGGCGTTTTCACGGTAGTTTTTAGGTATGAACATTCCGGTAGAAAACATTAGAAAACAAATAGGGACGTGCATCACACCATAATTTTTAATATTACGTCATAAAATTGTAGGGTCTCCGCTGAAAGTCTCATAGAGGCGCGTTATCGACGGTAAGACTGCATGCCAATTCGTTGCTTTGCGCGTACAGGCGATGAGAGAGTTGTTTCGCATGTCTCGGTCGCCGCTAGCGCCCCCACTCTTTTACGCCTCAGACGTGCAAAATTTCTTCAACCAGGCGGCCACCTTAAGATATACTTACATGAACATCATGTATTCTTCCACTGTAGTAACTTTGACATTGCCATGAGTCTGGTTATTTTATTCATGCGACGGCCAAATGAGCCTGTGAAATTATCAGAAAAAATGTTTAACAAATATGCTCATTCTTACATTTATAAGCATTAAAAACAGGAAGCGAAATGTCCGAACTATTAATTCTTAAAATTGTAGAATTGCGACAGCCTCTTATACCACAAACTCCAGCTTCACACGCCAGCAAAATGGCGTCAATGGCCAGCAACATGTCTGAACGCCGTTCGCCAATCAGCATCCGGTAACTTACTCGCTAGCGAGCAACCCGGCCAATGGGAGATCTTTCGTAGCATGAAGTAGAGCCATCAGACACGAGGTGCTTTCGCAGAGCCTAGCGCAGCCAATCAGAGAATGGACACGTCAACTTCATAGGAACCGCCACGTAATTTCACTTCTGTGCACTTATCTACTCTGTGATGAGACTAACAATGATGGAGTGGAAAACGCGAGTACCATTAGAAAACCGGCCGGTGATATCCGCCACGTTACAATTGTGGAAATTCTTCAGCGACCCCATCGCGGATCGAACCTCGTAGTCCCGTGNCCGGTGATATCCGCCACGTTACAATTGTGGAAATTCTTCAGCGACCCCATCGCGGATCGAACCTCGTAGTCCCGTGTTGGGAAGCCGACAAGCTAAACTCCCTACATTGAGAATGAAAGCTATGGTATANGGATCGAACCTCGTAGTCCCGTGTTGGGAAGCCGACAAGCTAAACTCCCTACATTGAGAATGAAAGCTATGGTATATTCGAAACATCTTCACACTTCTTGAATCAAACCTTTGGACAATCACCCCATGTATGACATGCCCGGGTCTTTCATAAATATGTCATTTATCACAAGCGTTTTATAATTACGTTAAACTAAAAGAATTATTTTTTTTTTGTTTTACTGAACTTTTAATTATAANGGATCGAACCTCGTAGTCCCGTGTTGGGAAGCCGACAAGCTAAACTCCCTACATTGAGAATGAAAGCTATGGTATAATCGAAACATCTTCACACTTCTTGAATCAAACCTTTGGACAATCACCCCATGTATGACATGCCTGGGTCTTTCATAAATATGTCGTGTATCACAAGCGTTTTATAATTACGTTAAACTAAAAGAATTATTTTTTTTTTGTTTTACTGAACTTTTAATTATAATTTGATCTATAAATTAAAGTACTTAATTTATAATTAAAATGAGTACAAACTGAGAGAAAATACGCGTGTTGGCAATACCTAGTAAGAAATAGTTATCATGCAAAATATTATTGAAGTGAGTGCGCACGTGTGCGGTGCGTTGTTCTTTTGGTGTAAATTTCTAGACTCGGTTAAACTTTGTTTGCATGAGTCGGAGGTATAGCCTGAAAGTAGACCTTTAGCAGTGCTTCAGGAAAGCTGGAAGCAACCACAAATGGAATCTCTAATTTCCATGATTAGCTACGGACATTAAAGAAAGTACTCTGGTCGGCGTCAACGTTAGTTCGCATGCGGTAACGGAAAGTGTTGAGATCAGAACTAGCTGTGGACGTATACTCTTTGCAGCTCACGTCGCGGGGGGAGCATCGCCACTCCCGTGTCACCGGTTTATGTGGGAGGGGGAAGGGGGGGAACTTTGTGTGAGGCAGGTTTAGAGGGACCGCATCAGCTGCGTGATTTACCGAGACTTGCGGTGTCGTCGTGGGACGCGCTACAACTGCGGTCGCCCCCGATCAGCCTTGCCACGAGCCCCGCCGCACACTGTGTTACGTCACCGCATACAACGGGAAGGGGGGAGAGGGGTGATTGCCCGCCGCGCGAAAACTTATTGCAGGAAATCGCGGACAGCTCTGCAGGTGGAGGTAATTGTAGCACCGGCTGAGGCCTTCTCTGCTCTCTATAAATCTTTGCTTTTGTTTTTTCTTCTATCGCGCTGAACCAAGCGAACTTGTGCGTGAAGCATCGCCGAACAACGTTTATCGTTACGGGGATATTTTCCGGTGACATTTGTGTAATATGATAGCTTTCTTTACTACTTTGACTTCTGGCATTGCCTTACTAAAACCAACGGGAACTTAGTATTCCGCTGCCAATAAACCCACTCGTAAATTATATTCTTCAAATTCCTTAAATGATTTCAGACTGTTTTCATGTGGCTTTTACGTTCAAATTTAAAGCAACAGCGAGAAATGCGTATATTCTGTAGGCAAACACTGGTTCTCGGAAATGCCTTATGCGGAGTTGATAATAAGGATATGTAACATCAGTACTAAAATTATAAAAGAAGCTCCGCTTTTCAGCGCTCTTCAGTTTCTCTTTTGTAAAGAAAGCACCGTTAAAACAATACATATTTTCCCTTTTTTTAATTTTTTAATTAAATTTTAACAACAATTTTACGTGAAACCTCCCGCCCCCACCTGCTAGAGTGTAGCCATCAAGTAAGTATATGTATTCAATTCAGAATTTTTTGAATTTCAACCTCAAGAGGGATTAAACGGTAAAAAAATACGTTTTATAAAACTCACTAATAAGCTTATTAACCCAACAAGGTATCGTAATGCTCTTCGCTTTAAAAAGCTGCTTATAAAATGTTTAAAATATAATTTTTAATATGTCTCAAATTCAATTCCTAAGGGGATGAAATGATGTAAAATTTGTTTTCAAGGACTTCTCAATAGTTTACTAACCTGGTGAGATATTGTTAAGCTCTTGGCTTCTGAAAATTGCCAATAATTACTCAAAATCAAATTTAAGGATTTTTTGAAATTCAGTTTTTGTGAGGATGAAAATTGATAAAATTTATTTCCGAGGATTTGGCAGTAGCCCATTAACCAAATAAGATATCGTTATGCACTTTACTTAAAAAGGTTGGCTACAAAAATACCTTAAAATAGTTTTTAAATTTTTTTAATTCCACCCCTAATAGAATGAGAAGGGTTAAAAAATATTTTTCGAGGAATCCTTAAATAGCACGTTGTTATAATATTCTTATGCTATTTGCTTCCAAGCGTTGTCTCCATAAATAACAAAAAAACGAATTTTCGGATTTTTAGAAATTCAAACTCCTAAGAAGGTGAAAAGGATAACATGTGTTTTCGATATGTAACCTACATTGCATCGTTTCCATGCCTGTAACTTTCAGACCAGCATATTTCACAAACATTTATCAAACGATACAGTTATGAATACAAAGGAAACCCGACTCTTTCTATGAAACAAATTTTTCATTTCACTTTCAGTTGCAGACAAAACTTGTCAGACCTCAGCAGGATCATAAACTGTGCGATTATTGAAAAACATTTCTGTAAGATTTTTGCTTATGCATTGTACATACGTCTATACACCACATTTCATTCCGCGATTATTAATTTCATATGTAATTTTGGTTGAAGAGTGAACTGGGATATATGCCAGCTGCCCAGAAACCAAACTTTGTATAGCAATTGTCACAGCGGTCAAAATTACGTTTTATAAAAATGGCGGAGACGTCTGATTATATTTAGTTTTCCAAGAAATCTAAGTTTATGTTCGCGAAAATATTCAACTTAACTTGAACATATTCCAGTATCTTTAACATAAATGCTCAGAAAACCAAAATCAGGTTATCCTATATTTTATCTATAGTTTAAAAGTTTATTAACAAATAGTTGAAAAATATATTGCAATAGATGTTTCGAGAAGTGAGCAACGTNGTTAAAAAATATTTTTCGAGGAATCCTTAAATAGCACGTTGTTATAATATTCTTATGCTATTTGCTTCCAAGCGTTGTCTCCATAAATAACAAAAAAACGAATTTTCGGATTTTTAGAAATTCAAACTCCTAAGAAGGTGAAAAGGATAACATGTGTTTTGATATGTAACCTACATTGCATCGTTTCCATGCCTGTAACTTTCAGACCAGCATATTTCACAAACATTTATCAAACGATACAGTTATGAATACAAAGGAAACCCGACTCTTTCTATGAAACAAATTTTTCATTTCACTTTCAGTTGCAGACAAAGCTTGTCAGACCTCAGCAGGATCATAAACTGTGCGATTATTGAAAAACATTTCTGTAAGATTTTTGCTTATGCATTGTACATACGTCTATACACCACATTTCATTCCGCGATTATTAATTTCATATGTAATTTTGGTTGAAGAGTGAACTGGGATATATGCCAGCGGCCCAGAAACCAAACTGTGTATAGCAATTGTCACAGCGGTCAAAATTACGTTTTACAAAAATGGCGGAGACGTCTGATTATATTTAGTTTTCCAAGAAATCTAAGTTTATGTTCGCGAAAATATTCAACTTAACTTGAACATATTCCAGTATCTTTAACATAAATGCTCAGAAAACCAAAATCTGGTTATCCTATATTTGATCTATAGTTTAAAAGTTTATTAACAAATAGTTGAAAAATATATTGCAATAGATGTTTCGAGAAGTGAGCAACGTTAACAACATAATAAATCGTTACCATAGTTTGCTTAAGTTGTTCGAAGGGGTGGAATTGGAGTGAAATATGTGGACACAGTTGTAAAAATGGATGTTGTAGTCCAGTGGAGTACATAAACAGCCTCTCATCTCCTGGCCTGCCATCAAACAAGCTTCTCTTCAAGGTTGGTTCTCCATTAATGTTACCGCCAAAACACTGCCATAGCATCAAGGCTCCAAGTGAAGGATTGGCAGAAAGATGAAATCGAGGCCGCAGTCTTAACTGGATGTGCACGCGGGGACACATCTGTCATAGCGCGTGTACCACTCATTCCATCAGAGTAACATTTCGAATTTAAGGCGCCCGTCTACCTGGCGCTTGAACTGCGTTGCAGAGGGTTCCAAATACACGTTTTTCAACCAAACTATTAAGTGTGCGTCTAATGTGCTGATCTACGAAAAGAACACACACTTCGGACGAGGGCTGTTAAGTACTTTCAAAATATCACGTACGTTAGAAACATAAATTCAGAACACTCCAAAACCGCTAAAAAAACGGCCTTTCCAAGGCGCTGTAGCTCAAAATGCACGCATCAGATACATACAAAACTACTATAGGGGCCTGCACTGAACCTTCCTAAAGACTTCCCACTAATAAAATAATATGGTCACATCTGAAAGTCCCATAGGTACACGCAGCACGACGAGAACACTGCTCGCCAGTTCAGAGCCTTGCGCTNTATGGTCACATCTGAAAGTCCCATAGGTACACGCAGCACGACGAGAACACTGCTCGCCAGTTCAGAGCCTTGCGCTGAGAGGCGATGGCGTACTTGATGCGTGTGGCAGTGTCACCCTCATCGCTCCCGCGCTTCTCGGCCTAAACGTGGGAGAAAGTTCCAGATACTGCAGCTTCCCTTCAAGTTCTGCTTCGTTACGACTGTAAGTGAGGTTCAAGGACATTCGATAAAGGTGGCGGGGAGAGATTTGAGAGAGGATTGCTTCTTAGCTGGGCAGCTTTACGTGGCCTGCTCCAGAGTAAGGTCAACGAGTAACTGGTAAGCCCAGCGCCTCAGGAATATGGCGGATGAAGAGGTCCTTCATTAATGGAAACTACAAGTTGTATTGTGTAGTTCCCGCGGTTGGTCATGTAATAGAGTGAAGAAACGGCAGTGTCCTCCAAAAGAAGACTTTTTTTCTGTTAGGTTTAGTGTTGTAAATATAGTATGTCTTACACCAGACTTTTTTTATACATAGAGTGCTGAGTAATTGTGATATTTTCAAACGATTTTCAATGAAGCCTATACGATGAAGGTTCGCACACATCTCTAGCACGATTCGGTCTATGAGCACCGAGGCAACAAATGGTTCGAAGTTCACTATAAATAAAAACATCCCATATTTATTAGTTATTCTGTGCAAAACTGTACGACACAAAATCCTAACTTTGCTAGATTTATAGTGTCAACGTTTTGTAAATTATACGTATGACGCAGTATGGAACCACAAATACTGAAATAGCTAACCACGATATAGCAAGAACGCGGAGTTGTCTTAGTTTATAATGTATAACTTTCATTAANCAAATACTGAAATAGCTAACCACGATATAGCAAGAACGCGGAGTTGTCTTAGTTTATAATGTATAACTTTCATTAATTAAAAATATTAAGGGGAATGAGAGGGTTTGTCACTTTTGCCGTAGCTTCTTTCTCTTAAAAAATTCGTATTTTAGAGTAGTGGATCGCTCTTAGAAAACAAATGTAAATAATTGCTCGCATTTTTAATTTTAACGAGCATTTTTCGGCATGATAGTAAGTTGGTATTTAATATGCCATTTTCAGTATTATCTCAGTTTCTGTGGAGTTTTTCTGACGTTTTCTAAAGTACTGTTGTATGTGTCAGAACTTTGGACATCATTAATACAATAATATATGACGTGAATAATTGATCGTTATCATAAATCCATTCTCTAAGAAATTTCCATTTTCGTAAGCTCTTTGTGGGATTAAATAAAAACCCTTTATTGGGACTGCGAAGTTCCATACGTTATTTGCTTCAAACGGCGAAATGATATTCGTTGAAAATTCAGATAATGAAAAGCAACCAACTTTTGTGTAAGAGGGAAAAAATTGCGAATCAGCGCTTAAAGCAGCGGAATCCAGGATAAATTATAATATATAATTGTCGAACTAGCGAATTCAGTCACTGAAATAATACGTTTACTATCAACAACTGTTTAAATAACAACGTAAACTTTAGCAAATGTAACCTAGCTCATGATTTGTAATGTTTTTTTTATTTTTTTGTAGTTATTAAATATTTTCCATTGTTTTTTTTTTATAGGAAAATGTATGAAACTACGTATAGCAACAAAGTGAATATAAAACACACCGTCACAAAAACTCGAAACCTAAAAGAAGCCTTAGGTGATATTATGGATGAGTTTCCGAGAACTCCAGGTGGTATTTTACTTTTGCGGGCTGTGTTGGTAAATGAAATTCATGTGATTTTAAATTTTGAATATTCATGAAATATATTATATTTATCTACAAGGTTTATAGATGAATTTCTTTGGACACCTCTCACAAATACAAAAAATTAGTTATATTGTTATAAATTTGTTAAAAAATTAGTTGTACAGAATAATAAAATATGGTGAAATGGGAACCATAAACACGTGACATTAAGGCACAAAAAAGTTTTGTGGAAACAATTTGCTCTTACATTTGTAGTACAGATCATCAGGAGCCTACAGTAAAAATATTCAGAGTTATAGAAACGCGTACGCTTCGAGCACCCTTCCGAAAACAGTCTTCGATGTAAACAGATGTTTCACAAATTTACTACCCTACTGCATAACTGTAAATATGAAGTACAAATAGTAAGGTTTTTTTATCGCGCATTAGTACTAGCTCTCCTATATTCGTTTGGAAAAGAGTTTAGTGCGTAGTGAAACTACGAAATGCGTATAATTGGTCCTGCTCAGTTTTTCAATAAGTTAAGGCTGATGTATGGTACGACTTTTTCTTAGAATATTTATTTACAAGCTTAGAGACTTTGCCAATTTTTTTTTTTTTTTTTTTTTTTTTTTTTTTNTTTTTTTTTTAGTAAATGTGTTTTTGAACGGATCGAGGATGGTACGCGTGGTTTTCGCTCGATCGGGCCGTTCTCCGGAGACCGCTTCTGATAGATTGGCTCTGGAAGGGCCGGCGAGAGCTTAGTGCGAAGCCGTGTTCCAGGTAATATAAATGGCGGAGACAAGCTCCGAAAGAAGAGTTCGTTTAACGGCCATTCTCGGATATCGACGAGTGGCTGAAAGATCACAGTTTTTTTTTCTCATACTGCTCTCGCAAGGAATATTTCAACCATAAGATTGAAGTGAAGCCTTCGAATTTTCTCTTCATACTTGTCACAAAAAAGTTAACTATGCATATAAAAATATCAGTACCCTGAAAGAATACAATATATTAATGTTTTATTGACTAAACACATAGTCGACATGGCATTTAAATAGCACGTAAAATTTTGATTTCTCATGTAAAATAATATTTGAAGACGTGTTTTATGAATGATATGTGTCAAGAAGTGGTTATTCGCAGAAAATTGCTTACCTCAGATGAGTACGTAACAGAAGTGCAAACAGGAACTACAATCAATGCAGTTATATCTACATAGTTTTACACTTTGAAATATAGTCTATTCACTGTTATTTCCAACTTTTCTGAAGCCCTGTTAAAGTTCTACTTCCAGGATATTCCTCCGCCTCGAGCAAAAGAAGTTTGATTATAAAATTGCACCAAATGAACTGCGCACCGCATTCGCGCGCACTCAGTGTAATAATATTTTGCATAACAACTAATTTTTACCACACGTTACCAACACACCTGTTTTCTCACGGTTTATATTAATATTAACTGCAAATTGAATATTATAATTTATAGATAAAATATAAGTTTAAAAATCCAAATAAACTAAAAGTTAGGTACTTTTACGCTTACAGAAATACAGGATGAGTATAAAAGAATACCCCAAATTTGAAGGTCTATAATATCAATACCAAACAACATACAACCATGGTTGACCAAACAAATGAACCGTGGAACTGTGAAGTTTGTTTACTATAACTTCATAAATGTTCAATGTGACCATTATGAGCGGCCCAAACGACATATACGTGATAATCAAACTCGTTCCACACTCTTGTCAGCATGTCTGGTGTTACGGTTTGGATGGCATCCGTAATTCTCGTTTTGAGGTCTTCAATGTTAGCCGGCAATAGTGGACGAAACACTTGCTCCTCTATGTATCCCCAATGAAAAAAATCGCACGGGGTAAGATCCGGGCTTCTTGGGGGCCATTGATGAAGAGCCTGGTCACCAGCTGCTCCTCGACCAATCCAGCATTGCGGCAACGTTCTCGTTCAGGTATACAGGAACAGCTAGGTACCAATGGGGTGGCGCACCATCCTGCTGGAAAATGAAGTCCTCCACCGCCTCTTCTAACAGAGGAAACAACCACTCTATAAGCATGTCCAAATTAGGGATTCCAGTAACAGTGGGCTCGTGAAAAAAGAAAGGGCCGAAAACAGTGTCTTTGGATATAGCGCAAAACACGTTGACTTTGGAGGAAGCGCGCTCGTGTTCGGTAGTTTCATGTGGAGGCTCGTGACCCTATATCTGCACGTTGTGCCGGTTCACCTTACCATTTGTATGGAATGTCGCTTCATCGGTAAAAACCAGCTTAGACATGAAGGCATCGCCTACCTCGTTCTGGGCAAGAACGAACGCGCAGAAATCACGTCTCAGTTCTTTATTCCTTTCGGTAAGAGCCTATACAAGCTGTAACCTATATGGTTTGAACAGCAATCGCTTTCGCAACACTGTCCNTATATGGTTTGAACAGCAATCGCTTTCGCAACACTGTCCATACTGTATATTGAGGGATTTGCATTGCTCGGCTAGCTTGTCGAGTTGATTTTCTCGGACAGCGAACGAACGCTTGCCGAATCCGTCGCACATTCTCTTTGGACACACGCGGCCACCCGGAACTTTTGCCTTTGCAAAGGCACCCTGTATCACGGAACTAACGAAACCAACGTACGATACTCCTCCTATAGGGAGGAAAACGTCCGTATTTGCGACGCATTTCATGTCGAAAAGTATCAAACTGAATAACACAGCATGCTTCTGTTCTATCGCCATCGTGATGCGGACTAACTCACAATAAACGCTCATAGTGCGATGACAGACGCTGCCAGTGTCATCTCTCGGCACATAAATGAAGCATCGCCATCCAAACCGTAACACTAGACATGCTGACAAGAGCGTGGAACGAGTTTGATTACCGCGTAGATGTCGTTCGGGCCGTTCATGATGGTCACATTGAACATTTATGAATGTATGATAAACAAACTTCCCGATTACATTGTTCATTTTATTGGTGAATCAAGGATGTAGGTTGTTTGGTTTTGATATTATAGACCTTCAAATTTGGGGTATTCTTTTATACTCAGCCTGTGTAAAACGCTTATGATACATGGTATATTTCAGAAATAACCATACACGTCAAACATGGGGTCATTTTTCAGAGGCTAGATTCTAAATGTGTGAAGAAACCGTTAATAGACTATAGCGCGTATTTGACAAGTTATGAATAAGAAAATAATTTTAGTAAAGCTGTATCTGAGACGGAAAGCCGCAAGGAATAAATTTTACCACGCCATTGCTTCGAATTATTGAATGGTAACTGTATACCTTTACAAATCAAACTCGGGTGCAATAGCATTGAATTAATTGACAAGTTATGAAAAGTGTAATAAAATGTTTCCTGTAGTATAACATTCATCACATAAACTCGTAAAAATTGAATTTACGTTTATAAATCTGTAACTATTAGCACGAACTTCAGAACAAATCCCCCAACGGTGCCAAAGCTATGTGACACCTAGTAACTACGCACTTTTTTTTGCAATAAATTTACATCAATAATTGTCAACACAACGCACATGCGTATATAATTTTGCTGGTAGTTACATTACGTTTAAAGTCTCTTTCTACCAAGATAATTAACCAAAACCAAATTATGCACCACAACTGATTTCAAGCATATTTTTCCTGGCCATATTCGCAAAGTTTAGGAACAGTTTATAGTTTGTAGTGTGAGTACATTAGAAGATACAACAAGCAAAATTTAAACGTAATTCTTAAATATTTGCCAGGAACTGTGTTATTATACGAAAGATTAATAGAATCTAATGTTATCGTTTATCCATTTCGGAATATTTTATGCGTATTTTTTTCTTTCTGTGGCGTAATGGCTTGAATTTTCCCTTTATACGTCGGCCATTTTCTTTACACGCATTAGTCTGTCTTTGTATATTAAAGAAATTGTTACATATTATTTTTTAAAAAATTCTAAAGGCCAAGGGCCCGATTAAATATGACTACCGGACATTTTCACCAGTGCAATAAAAAGCAAAAAAAAAAAAAACTGCGTTCCTCTTTGTCTACATTATCTCACATGGAGTTTAACAATGTATTAAATCACGCCATAGAGCAACGCAGTTGCAAATTTTGCGTTGCACCTATACATAGCAACTTTTAATCGTCCCACAGGGCGTCATTTTAAGTAACAGATTTTCATTTCGCCTCGTAAAGATTTTTGCGTGGTAACTGTGTATATATATATATATATATAAAGACAATAATAAGTAAGCTAATAGAGCATCGGGTGGAAGCAGATCTTATTATTTCTTACTAGTTACGGTGCGCGCCCTTAACCAACTTAAATCACACAGCGTAAGACGTAAGACTCAGCTCACGGGCCGCACATGTATCACCATACCATCTGCAAAAAATCTGAAAATTGCTCATTGAGCGAAAATTTTCTATTTCGGTGAAATTTTTAGGAACGGCTGGAATTGGTATTTTGGATTTCTGAGCGATACGTAAATTTGTACAATAATACTTAGGTTCTGGATGTGCTTTCGTGAATTTTTGTGTGTTCTAAGTTCTTAATCGTGAAGTTGTATGATGGACTGAATTTTGGCGAACCAAGACTTCATTTATTTAAATCATAACATTGATAATTTTTAAATGTATCGAAACAAAACTGTAACTTTGTACATTTTAATTATTACTCCGCTAGTAACTGAAATAAAGAGCATTGAACCAGTTTTTGTTTTATCAGGAGATTGTATTCCTATTTTTTAAAATAAATTTACACACTGTAAAAAATATTGTGTAATTTTACACTAAATATATGTGGCAGCAGTGTCTCCACTGACATAGATGTAATTTTACACCTTCATATGTCAATGCTTTTTTAATCTACGTCCAACTAAATTTGTCCTACAAATTAGTAAAATTACATATACATAGGACAAATAATTTTACATAGAATTGTGTAAAATTGCTAATAATATGTAGCAGAAAATGACCTGCAACATTCGTTTATTTTCTCTCCATTGCAAGTAAATTTACACAGACATCGCAATTGTAATTTCACCACTTTGTATGTGTGTTTTCTCACTTACAAAAAAGTAAAATTGCAGATTTACTGTAGTTGTAATTACACAATTTCAGCACATTTTTCACTGTTTTACTAAGCAATTTTACCGTCAGAATATGTTTGTTACAACTGCGTCATATTAATTAACATATATTGTATGTGTATTTTTATAACTTAAGTGTTATTTTACTCCGTTTTGCAACTTGGTAATTTAACAGAGTTATAAAAAAAGTTATCTCCAAAATGAGGGTAACAATTTTATTGACTTCAAATATAAAATAGTTAGTTTTATACAAAAGTCGGCATATTCCATCAACGGGAGTTAAACTTTCCTNTTATTGACTTCAAATATAAAATAGTTAGTTTTATACAAAAGTCGGCATATTCCATCAACGGGAGTTAAACTTTCCTTTTGAACACATAATAGGAGTTCAAAGTAGTTCTACTCCCTACCACTAAATCGCATGTTTTAAACAAATAATTAAATTCATAGGAACATTAGTGTAAAATTAGAAAAACTGTACTCGTTTTGGCAAATTACACATTAAAATGTAAAATTACCGAAAATTTGTATGTTTAAATATACGCTCACAGATACTCCAGAATGTAATGCAAGTTTACACATACATGGTAATTGTAAAATGACACAATTGAAGATTTACAACTATATTGTCATTGGATGTTAATACAACGAACATGTAGCAGGAAAAATACAGAACTTTTAGTGTTCATACAACAACTATGTAGCAGTAAAAACACATAACTTTAGGTTTTAATATAGGAAGTGGGTGAATTTCTACACATAGCTTAAAATGTGTAATTAACACCAATACTGTGTGTATTAAACCATACATTCGTGTATTTTCACCAAGGACATGTAGTNTTTAAAATGTGTAATTAACACCAATACTGTGTGTATTAAACCATACATTCGTGTATTTTCACCAAGGACATGTAGTACTCTGGATTATTAAGAACATTTGTGTGAAATTACACGTACCGTAGTTGCTTTACAAATTACACATGCAAAATGTAACATTACCAAAAATTGTTATGTGTAAATTTATACTTATTTTTTACAGTGTACCTTAATGTTTACGTTTTAGTTTTCCCTTGTTTTCGTGAAATTTCCAATAAAGATTTATTTGTAAAGAGTAAAGATGGTGTACTTGGAAATGTNTAGTTTTCCCTTGTTTTCGTGAAATTTCCAATAAAGATTTATTTGTAAAGAGTAAAGATGGTGTACTTGGAAATGTGCGTAACATTTTTCCCGTAACAAAAGTTTATTTAATGTTTTGTATTTTGAGCTCCTCGTGTTTTTACAATAGGAATAAATTCAGAACAANTAGTTTTCCCTTGTTTTCGTGAAATTTCCAATAAAGATTTATTTGTAAAGAGTAAAGATGGTGTACTTGGAAATGTATGTAACATTTTTGCCGTAACAAAAGTTTATTTAATGTTTTGTATTTTGAGCTCCTCGTGTTTTTACAATAGGAATAAATTCAGAACAANGCCGTAACAAAAGTTTATTTAATGTTTTGTATTTTGAGCTCCTCGTGTTTTTACAATAGGAATAAATTCAGAACAAATGCTGAGTATCAATCTAAATAAATAAATAAAGAGATTACAGGTAAGTAAATTGCGAAGGGGTTTCTAAAGCAAGGAATATATAGGTATTTTCAGGATGTTTTAAATAAAAGTATTTACATACAAATATCATTTAAATTATAATAAATCTGCCAACATCATTATTTTCNCAGGATGTTTTAAATAAAAGTATTTACATACAAATATCATTTAAATTATAATAAATCTGCCAACATCATTATTTTCACGTAGAATATGCGTACCTTGCAAACACCAAAAGTTCAAAAATATTATTTAATACAATTAAAGTCACTGAAGGGGATACTTCAATAATTAAACTAGTCGTGCAAATATTTTACCGAAGAATAGTAAAAATTCTCGAAATCGTTGATATCTCGTGCAAGACTTAATCGTTATGTTTCAGAAAAATCTAAAGACGTAATGCAACCACATAAAAAATATTAAATGAATAGCGGTATTCTTTAATNTGTTATGTTTCAGAAAAATCTAAAGACGTAATGCAACCACATAAAAAATATTAAATGAATAGCGGTATTCTTTAATGCAAGAGATTTAATTTAACTATGCTATATGTCACCGGTATTTGTCCACTTGCTCAGGTAGGGCTAGAATTGCTTGAACATTAGGGACACACGCAGAGTCCCTTTAGATTTTTTTATCTTTTACCTGGGTTCGCTCACATACATTCCATTTGCGTTTTATTCGTGATAGTCCAGCATTATGGAACCACTTACAAGAATGGCTCCAGGTGAGATTATTTTCTTATTCAAGTGGCCTGTGTGTTAACTGAGTAAGTGAGCTGCTGAATTTTTAGCAGTGTCCTTAAGGGATTATGTNTCTTATTCAAGTGGCCTGTGTGTTAACTGAGTAAGTGAGCTGCTGAATTTTTAGCAGTGTCCTTAAGGGATTATGTTTATTATCTATACTACTGCATGAATATGACTCAGTCTTCCAACTTTAAAGGGTTATTCCTCTAATGTATCTTCAGTGGTCTCCAAAAATGGGAACCTCGACTTAGCCTTAGTCTCTTGCAAATGGAACTCCAGGGCAAATGTTTTACGTCCTACAGTGATCTTCGCCATTTACACAATAATTATTAATTTCAAATTAGATTATTATTTCAAGAAGTTTTCTTGGCCTCTAGAAACGGCCTGCTAAACATCTGCTATAACAAACCGTAGAGTTCCTGCTGACATTTCTGAAACATTTATTGCGTGAATGCATCAGAATAACTCTTCGGGTGACCGAGACTGTCCGCTCTCATGTTTATATATTTGTTCGTAAGACCACGCCAGAAGCTTAAGCACTTAACTAGTATTCCTAACGGCCGTCTGTGTGGTTCGTCTGTTTTACCTTCGCTTGACATCGAGAGTACATCGCCACCCACGTTATTACTACGTCAATTTAGTTATATTAACATCTGTGTTACATACATGTTGGCTCGTGGCGACAGCTATATCCGTTACTGATCTGCTACCAGAGTGGCTCATCGATTATATATATATATATAATACACAGCCGGAGCCATGCTCTTATTTGTTAACGGGGCGCTCTTAGCCATGACGGCCATTCCGCACCCCGGCCTCCCAGTAGGCGGGGAAGAGGGATCACGCCCTCTCATCGCAGGCATGACCAGCGCTTACCGAAATTGACCAAACCCGTAGCTCCGACCTGTTCATCAGGCTGCACTGAGCGTAGCCCCGATCTGATTTACCAGATCGCCCCGAGTATGTCCTACCACAGCAGTAATTTAAGTGATACGAATGCAAATTACCCACCAGTTTAGGCACTTCGCCGTTGCCATGGCGGTTTTCCAACTCCCGTGCACCATCAAACTCGTGGCCGAGTGATGGTCAAAGTTTTTTTTTTTTTTCAGGAACAAGTGTAGATACACTCATCTCGCAGAACGCTCGACCGTGCATTTTTTTTACTGCTCAATGGTACGTGCACGAATATCACGCCTTCCCGCTTTTATCTCGCCACATCATAAGATCGGCTGCATTTCTCGCGTTTGAACGATCTATAGTGTTTCTTCCCCAACCCATTATTTGCTATCCTGCGCGTTGGGGAAATCGATCCTTGCAATAACATGATGCGTGTGTTTCCGTACACGTCATTATTTATTATTGATGCTTGTTTGAGTATTTTCTCCACCTATATATAATGATACCATCATCAGTAACGAAAAACAGAGCAAACTGAGTAAGCTCTTTTCCACCGCAACCGGCATCACCGTACGTGTGCCCAGATCCGCAGGAAAGTGGTCCACTGCCATCTTCTTCGTCTCTGGTTGAAANTACATGTAAACATAAACACTGCCGTGTGACTTTTTTTTTTTTTTTTTTTTTTTTTTTTTCGTCTGGGACGTTAATAAAACTACCGTCCAAAACAAATCCGAACACATCGCACAATTTAAAGTTCTGAGAGTGCGAAATACGGCAAGTGAATCATCACAAGTGTCCTTGCCTCGATAAGTTTAGCCTGTTTTCGACAGTTGCGTACATCATTAAGTAAAGAAATGTCACAGGACAAGATGCGTGTTTAGGATATCCATAACATATCAGATTGTAACTAAGAGCAATTAACTAGAATTTCCTTATTTTGTAGGATTCTGATAACTCGTATGAAATTAAGAAAGCATGTGGATGTATTCACAGAAACTATTATAGGGAGGAGGATACCAAAATAGCTCAAACGAACGTTTCTCTCTCACTTCAAATTTGGCCAATAAATAAAATCTTGCTCTTTTTTTCAATGCATAACGAGTACAGCACCTTTAAACAACACAAATGAAAGTGAGAAAAGTTTTATAACTGTTCATTTATGTTTTTATCCTGTTTCTTTACGACATTCCAAGTTATAAATAAATTATGCACTTTTTTTTTACAAAACATTAATTTGCTTACGTGTTTTCTTCAACAAGCCAAACCTATAAATAACAATAGTGGACACAAAATGTAACTAATATAGAAGATTGTGAAATGAGCAATATAAAAACTAAAACTTCAGACGTTACTGCATAATCAAAAATATATACTAAATTTAGATAAACACGTAGAAATATTATTTCTAAATTTCTGTAGAAGTGTCTTTAAGGAGATTGGAATACTCATTCAAAATGTAAGCTAATCAAGAGCATGTTTAAGTTTATAGTGAGGTTTTGTAGGAGTGTCCACGTAAATAATGCCTACATTAATATATCCAAAGCATAATTTAAATGTGTCAAATCAAGTTGGCTCTCTAGAGAATTCATCTATAAAGAAAATCTCATAGTAAAAAGTATGATGTACTACAAGCGGAAGAATGAGAGCACGTGACTGTTCACAGCTTCATTGAGATCTGTCATCTCATATAACAAATGTTTCCCTTGTTCCATAAGAACTATTGTACTATGTAAATGATGATGATATTCCGGCAGATAGATAACAACAATGTGTAGTTCGAGAAAAATCAATATTTGGTATGGAATGAAAGGATGTCATTATCATATACGTATTAATGGGAAATGCAAACTTTATAATAAGTCATTGTCTTTAAATGAGGCACCTAAGAGTCGTTCCATAGAATTCATCACCATAAGTAAAGGATATCAGATGAAATATGATATGATTTCTCAAACCACTTGTTTTGGCAGTGTTGCTCAAAATGGGCATCAAAATGAGGACATTGCTCTTCCTGCCACCATACGAGAGTACGTAAGTCTTTCGCTATGACAGGAAGTGGAAATTTTCGCCATATACAGTGTAATTTTACTCTAGGGCAGTCCATGATACCCTGATTTGATACCCGCTCCGTATAATGCTGCCACTTACGGTATATAAAAAAAAACCAATGATTTGATAGTAGCTCAAATTGGCAACGATATGTGAGTAATTGAAATGGCTGGAAACAAAAGAGAGGTTGCATGTGAATGCCGAAAATCAGTTGATATGGGTTTATAACTGGCCAACTTTTGGTTCAGTTGAAGGAGCGCCATAGTGACAGGTAATAAACCAATTACTCATTCATGAGGACCAAAGTGCGAAAAGACAAGCGCTGTGGCTACTGCAGAAAAGTACGTTGTACATAGATGTGTGCTTCAATATGACCAAACTGCCTAAAAGTAAATTTATATTTCAAATATGATATTTAGAAATGACTCATTCTTCAGAAGGGACTGGATTATCAATTTGGTTATTTTTATTTTGTTTATTTTGATCAGAAAGCATTATTTGTTTATATTTTTGTTTATATATTAAGAACCCGAGGTAAATTTTTATGACCTCCAAAAATTCCCGAAGCCTATTTTTCTGATATTTTTTATATGCACATTGTATACAATGATCGTCTTCTTTCTTCGCTACATCCCGGAGTTATAATATAATAGATTTAGTAAACCTGTTATTATTAAGCAAAGAATAGATAACTCTTTTGGGTACTTGGACAGCTGGACCAAGCTAAACTAAAATTAAAATAAGTAACGGAACTGATTTCCAGTACAATAAAAAACTATGCAAAGTATACAGAAATATGATTGCGATATTTTAATTGTTAAAGAAAACAAATTACTTAAATTCTCCTAAAATCTGTGTACATCTCACAAGACGCGTTTGCTTATATTTAAAAAAAATGTTTTTCTCGATTTTAATTAATTTTTTTAAATCGTATAGCATTAGTTTTATAATATTTTGAGAATATTTTGCTCAGTGTTACAGCAGTTATGTCACAATCTGGTGTTTAGTTAATTTTGGCACCATATAATCCGCCTCCTTCAGAAATCAGTAAAATACTTCGATTAAAGCTATAGGAATGGATTAAGATAAATTTTATTGAATACACAGTTGTTTTACATCTTTGGTTATTAATTTTTTAATAACCGTCCTCTCACCTTGTTACCGTTGTTTCTTCTTTGTGCGACACTCGACAAACCATTCAGTACATTCCCTACATTTTTCTTCATTTCACACTAAAAGTGTATGTCCACGAATATAATTCAAGTTTTATTCATAATGTTTTTCTTACCTTAATCGTTCATCACAATGCCAGGCTCCCAGATTATCTGGTCATACTCTAGCTCGCATGACTCGATTCCGGCTTAAACACTGGCCGACTGCATTAGAGATTAATTTTTCTCAACTGCTCTCCTTCTGATTGTAGGAAAATTTTTATGTACCTATATATACGAACTCCCTCAGTTTCTCTGCCGTAACAGGGACAGTGATTAAGGCTCGACTCCACCCCTTTCGCACAAATTCTTCGTTTTCGCGTCATCGTTTCGGATTCATATTAATTACTAAAAATGTACAATAATAGGAAAAAAATTATTTTACTAGTTGTTTAGTATTTTTGTGCGTAATTTTAATTGCGTGTAAAAAGTCAGGAACATATTAATTTTATATTTCATCGATAAGTTCCTGCCTTTTTGCAAGCAGGAAATAACACACAGTGAGAATTAGATGCAAAAGTATTAAACAACTAGTAAATGGTAAATTTTTGATAATCAAACATTTCCAATAATTACTTTGAAACCGAAAGTATGACATGAAATCGAAGATATTCGGCATAATAGGCGAACCCGAGCATAAAAATATATGCATAAAAATAAATGAAGTTCTCAATTGTCAGCACCGGAGCAACACCTCTCTTGAGCATAACGCGTTTTCTGAAATACAAAACGCTGTTGGATCTAAAAAAAAAAAAAATAAGACAATTATATCGTTGTTTTTTGTGGCGTCAGTAATACGCCACTCTTGCCCGTGGAGAATACTGTGCCTTTTGTATCGAGCTGCGCCTCGCTCTAGCTTTGACGGGCGACAATAAATCACCTAGGGCGGCTCTGGAGCGGTGACGTAAACAGCCGTGTGATCGCCCGCTCTCTGGATGCTGGAGGCGGGGCGGGGCGCTAATTCGCGGCCGAGGCTTTGAGTGCTATTAGGAAGATTTAGAACAAGTGGTACTCTGCCACGCGAGCTGTACTCACCATTTTCTGCTACGGAAATTTCTTTAAGATTTCAAAATCACTCTAGTTAATGTATGTGTATGTGTACAGTGTAGCACTCAACTATAGTGCACAAGTCGCTGCAGCCTGCAGGCATGCCAACATAACGATCCAAAGCCCGGTACGAGTACTCCACTTAGAACAGCTATATTTCTGAAACTGAAGTTTAGATACTACTTGAAATATGGCAGACGTCATTGTAAAAATATGAATTCCGAATACATGACGGTACAAAAAAAAATTATTTTTCGTATTTTAGTAGGATAAAAAAATTTTGTAGGTAAAAAAAAATTGTTCTTCTTAAATATATATTATTTGTTAACTTTCAGTATAAGCACAGGTGTGGCTGAACTCTGGAATTGTATACAATCCAGGAAATAGTTAATAAAATTACATCAGTCACCATTTCTGGGTATCTCATCCGTTTCGAGGGTTGCTGAGGTCCTACAGGCCTAAAAAAAAATTCAGGGAAAGCCAACTGTTGGTAAAGTGAAGTAATTTCAAGGATACAGGAGTCGGAGTTAGCACGCAATACTCAGTTTATAGTTTCTCAGTTCGTATTGTAATGACGCAATATTCTGAATTTTTCGGGACTCGAGTGTAAAATTCTTTCATGTTTGTGAAGCTTTGGGACAGCTTCGTAATATTTTTATCGTGTTTCAAGTTTAAAGCCGTGGTGGCTCGTTTCCCGTGTTTATCAGACAGACGTGTGCATTTGTAGGTTAAGGGGCGGACGTCTGCGTGTTAAGTTTTTATCAGGAGTCCTGGTTACAGTTTTCGTTTCGAACTTTGGAGTTTTTGAAACCTCAGCATTATTTAGTTCCTTCAGCGCAGTTTCACTGCGTCATCCAAATTTTATAAGAAACGAGAGGTTAGATTATCGGGATGTTGAATGCGTCAACAGTTATAGTTCCCCCAGCGCAGTTTTAGGCAATGTCAACAAGTTTTTGTGGACGGCGAAGTTTGTTAATGTTGACGGCGCGGCAGTCGATAACTTGTTGAGCGCGGGGCACGTGCAGTTTTAGATGACGCTGCTGGCAGATGCCGGATGCCGGGCGCTTATCGCAGGAGTAGTGCGTACGGAGCAGTCAATTATGATAACGTTGTGTTGAGCGCGGGACAAGTGTAGTTCGTGATGACGCTGCTGGCCGATGCCGTGGCCAGGCCGTTATCACAGGAGAGGGGGGATAGGCAGTAGGATATAGGCATCTAGCTGTCGCCCTTACAGAGTCTTATTGGTTGAGAGTCGTCAGAGGGAGTTACTTCACGTCGCCCGTGAGGGCAGGTCAGCGCAGTCGAGAAGTATCATGCAATGCTAGCCTAGGCCGCGTTCGGGCAGGATTAGAACCCCCACATCGGCCACTAGACTGTATTACTTCATTTCTCAGCCGGTGTGGGAGGTAGCAGCAGATATTCTTTATTCGGGCTAATATTCATGAGACGTTAATACACGGAAACCACTGTGGCGCTGTTTTTTGTACTTTTATATTTATCTGTAAGGTTCGTACTCTGCAATTTGGACTTCTTCTGTGAACTGTGGTGCTGAGTGTTAAATAAATAGTTAAATAAACAAAGTACATAACAAACTAATTTGGAACTTCTTCATTCTTAATTAATAAGGTTCAATTCTATGAGTCTCGTGTTTCTACCCTGAGCAAGCCGTGGCAAGTAAACAGTCGACAGTGTAAGCGGCGAAACGTTACAAGATGGCGCCTAACCTTTGAGGCTGCTATATTATTAAATATACGCTTGTAACAGTAAAGACGGATTATTACAACATGGCGCCCAACTGTACGGCATTATAATAATTCTAGTGTGAAAGTCACCTCAAAAACGCATTATTACAGTATGTTCTAATACATAATCTATAGATCAAAAATATTGAATTTTGGCTTTTTTTTTTTAATACCACTTGAAAATGTTTAGTAATTACGTAATTAAAAAATGTATTCATTCCCTGACGCATGGCGACTTTTCTACTCTAATACAGTAGTCTTATGCGAAATGTCATCAAACGTGGTTAATTATAACAGAACTAAAAAAGTACGACTTGTCAAAGCGCCACTTCTAATCTGAACCTACAAAATTGTTTTGGAAGGTTCACTTGTGTCATACTGTAATCATTAAGTTTACTTAATGTGTGAGAGTTAATGCTCTGCGGACATTAAGTCACTTCCTGGGGTAATTAAGATCACGGCTGTTGCATTTACGTAATTATTTGTTATAAAATAATTACGCATATTTAAAAAGTACGAGGAAAAGCCACACTTCACTTTAAAAAACTCATTAAAAAAAACAACAGGAAAGCAAAAATTATTTACTTTCCTTTTGTTTATGTAGTCCTTTACAGTAAAATTCATTTTTTCATAAAGGTTTCGAAATAAAACTCTGTATTAAACTCAAACCTTAAAAATGTTATATATAGAATGTTATAAAATATTTATATTTAACATGTTTCCCCGTTTTTGTTTGAACGCTACTGTTGTAAATGAGGCAGAAAGGTGGCTCGCAAACTAAACTGAAGCTAATTTTTAATTTTACAGCTTTAAGAGTTATATTCCTCATCGGCGATTCGAAGTCTGAACCTCTGGCGCCGTTGGAATGGTGTCACGGCCAACGTCATACGTGTCACGGTTACACACTTGCTATTTTTTGTTTTTCCTTAGAACGTAATCATTTTATCTCCACTATAGTCTTCGTCATAAGACCTGAAATTATTTATAGTAAGGACGAAACGATGTCGATCAATTCTCGTGTTGGGGAGGGGAGGGGGGGTGGTGTAACAGTACGAAATTTATAATTGCGATCCACTGATAAATAAGTAACATGCGTGTCTAATATAGCTAAATATGAAGTTCAAAAACAGTTAACTTTGCTCTGTGAATCATAAAGAAATAAAATCGATGCCAAAATCGTAAACGTGGAATGCATTAGATACGCAACTTTCGTGAGTTGAGTGCTCCTTTTTGACTTCGTTTATAATNCAAAATCGTAAACGTGGAATGCATTAGATACGCAACTTTCGTGAGTTGAGTGCTCCTTTTTGACTTCGTTTATAATAAAAAAAATTGTGAATGATTTAGCGAACGAGTTATGGAAGTGGAAAAAAAAAGTCGTGCTTATCGTAAATGGCATCNAAAAAAAATTGTGAATGATTTAGCGAACGAGTTATGGAAGTGGAAAAAAAAAGTCGTGCTTATCGTAAATGGCATCGAATAACCCGGAAAAAACAACGATTCAGCAACAGTATCGATTAAAAGTCAAAATTAAATTATTGTAACACTTCATTGGCAATTACTGGCTATCCTAAATAACATTCTGCAAATAGGCCGGAAAACCTTTAAAGGTGAACATTAGCGCAAGGACGCAAATACTTTCTACCTGTTATTTGTAAAATATTTTTCAGATAAGTACATTCATCTTTAGAGATTTTACGATAACACCTAGGAGTGAATCAACAACTCGTTAATTTGGCGTTTTCTCTCTCTCTCTCTCTCTCTCTCTCTCTCTCTCTCTCTCTCTCTCTCTGCAATGAGCTTCCGAAAAGTAGGGATTTATGTATAGTTTTTTATGACTGAATGTTAGCTATAGACTAGGCCTAAACAGATAAGTCACCACGACGCAAAAGATGCACTTATGCCAGAGATATGACTTCGAATACACGAAAAAAACTAATTTAAGGAAAAGCAATACAGATAATTGCGCCAGCGCACGGGATAGTTCTTGTGTGTCTAAAGGAAACGATCAAGAAAAGTTTTAGCTATTTTTAATAAGTCAGATAATTTGGCCCACTGGTCAATACATCTTACTGGAGCAATTTATTTACCGGAAAGAAACTTCGTAAAACGTATTTAAATTGTGTGAGTATGGATAAGGTTGATGCTTATAACTGTAAGATATAAATTGATATATATATATANAAACGTATTTAAATTGTGTGAGTATGGATAAGGTTGATGCTTATAACTGTAAGATATAAATTGATATATATATATATAATATTTATTTAACAGTTATAACGCAAAAATGAAACTTGAGACATAACGACATGACCCTGAACGGAAAGATGGCGGGAGAAGGGGATGGAGTAAGGCAGTACAGCCCCCTCCCCCCTTACCCTTTTATTTTCTCCGCTTACTAGGCCAACACTAATCAAATGAGTTGTAATGTAGCGCACAAATGGATTAGTAGCAGTAGTTAGTGCCCCTATAGAAGGCATAGCACATAGCATTAGGATCCCTTTGGTGTGTGGTGGAAGCGGCGGTTCCTGGCACGAAGGGCAATCACTGAAGGTTAAACGATATAGAAATAACAATCCACTGAGTGGCGAAATGCATGTAATAAATAGGGAGGGGGGATAAAAAGTTAAGGTCCGACAACAAAAAGCCATAGCCCAAAATAAAAGCATAAGGAACATCAATAAATGTAAAGAATAACGTATACTCCTACATTTCACAGAAATGGTACAGCTATAGAGGCGGGATGTCACACACGCATGGCCAGCCGTGTTTAAAAATGTCGCTTAAGGGGGATCAATCCCGGCTTTCTGCAGTCCGTATCCGAGAATTATCTGACTTACTGTGTACATTATTAAAGCCACAATTTCAACTGTAAAACTCTTTAAACAAGAATTACATCAATGAAATATTATCCCGTTGAAAGATGCGCAACAGGTTTTCGGCAAGGAAAACGTTGTAATAATGTTGCTTTTTTTATGCACCATTTTTTAAAAAAGCAATAAAATAAACTCTAGCAATGTTAACACGCTTTAAAGATTAAAAAANATGTTGCTTTTTTTATGCACCATTTTTTAAAAAAGCAATAAAATAAACTCTAGCAATGTTAACACGCTTTAAAGATTTAAACAAAATATATTTTGATTTGATTTAATTGAAAAATAAGCTTTATATATAAAGGAGTAATAAGTCACATTTTTCTAGCCATCAGAAACGTAACCCTTTACAACTAAGACAATTCCAAGATACGATGCTATAGAAATGAGAAATGAGATCCTTAACAGGACCGAGAGGAGGCGCAATAATAAATCAGAATATAACAGAAGAGTGCAACGTAGAAAACATAACTGACTGGATGAATAAAAGAAGAAAAAGATGGAACGCTCATATTTCACGAATGGCGATAACAGGATATTAAGCAGCGAGAGACGAGAAAACGAGCAAAAGAAGAGGTGTGGTAGGCACAGGCAAAAGTTGGCAAGACAACGCCATTTATAAACAAGCGAAAGCTTATAAAAAGAATAAGAAGCTTTTGACTGGGAAATAAAAAGCATACAATAACGTCCGGCATGTGGGTACTTTCCATGTAAGCCAATACATAGGTTTTATCCTTTGCTGGAAAACATTTTCGTGGTCATTCACCCTGCCAAATTTATTTGTGTTGAGCTCAACAAGCAATTCTTTTTGTAATCTCTAAAAAAATTTACGTGTTCCCCAAGACAATTAGCACAGTGAATATCNTGGCAAGACAACGCCATTTATAAACAAGCGAAAGCTTATAAAAAGAATAAGAAGCTTTTGACTGGGAAATAAAAAGTATACAATAACGTCCGGCATGTGGGTACTTTCCATGTAAGCCAATACATAGGTTTTATCCTTTGCTGGAAAACATTTTCGTGGTCATTCACCCTGCCAAATTTATTTGTATTGCNGGCATGTGGGTACTTTCCATGTAAGCCAATACATAGGTTTTATCCTTTGCTGGAAAACATTTTCGTGGTCATTCACCCTGCCAAATTTATTTGTATTGCGCTCAACAAGCAATTCTTTTTGTAATCTCTAAAAAAATTTACGTGTTCCCCAAGACAATTAGCACAGTGAATATCCACAAAATATTCTCTAGAAGACAAAGTACTGTTCCCACACTGTCAAATTTTATTGTACCTTCACAAGGAAAAAAACGCCGTCAAAAAAATTCTAGCGGCAATACAAAACGTTTCCGTGTTTGAAAAATGTGACATATTTAAATATTTGTCCAGCACGTAACTGATCTTTAAACTGACGCGTTTAGT
Source organism: Clitarchus hookeri (assembly GCA_002778355.1). Lineage (NCBI taxonomy): Eukaryota > Metazoa > Arthropoda > Insecta > Phasmatodea > Phasmatidae > Clitarchus > Clitarchus hookeri. The sequence goes on along the minus strand of NQII01003724.1, from coordinate 57,679 downwards.
ATTTCATATAAATAGACGTGTCTGACGAAAAACGTCACAACCAATAATTTGACTTAAACGAGGCTCCTCTGTGGATGTCGAGAGACACGCGGGGATCCCAGCTACGTGGGACGTTGCTCCCGCCGGAACCCAGGCAGGAGGACGAGAGCGAGTCAGCGTAATCCCGTGGGATCAGGGAGACGGGGGGGTCAAACGCGTACTCCGGGGGCTGCAGTACATGCGGGGACGGCAAAGCGCGCAGCGAAACGGGAATACGTGAGCGGACTCGGGGCCAGCGGGGATCAGATTTCTCATTCAAGAGCAGTGGCAGCACAGCTGACTCAGACCACAGTCGGCGAGACTGGGTACAAAAAATACTCTAAAAACACTATTTTCGCCGCAACACACGATTTGTCACCGGAAAGAAAGGTTTTAATTTTCTATTAGTTTGATTAATTTAATAATTCTTATACAATTCATTTTGATTAATTCTGAAGTTGTCAGGAAAAAAGATACATATTTTAATATAATCGCATAAACAAACGAGACTAAATAACCATAACAATGTCATTAACAATATTTCAAAGATTATTTAGTCAGTTGAATACCACAATTTTTTGGCAAATACAGTATGTGTAGCTTTTTGTCAGTTTTAGTTATTGGCAGTGNTTAGTCAGTTGAATACCACAATTTTTTGGCAAATACAGTATGTGTAGCTTTTTGTCAGTTTTATTTATTGGCAGTGTGTCATTCCAAATGTTTTACAACCTATAGGTGAGTTCGAGTATTTAGAAATCAATGACCGGGTCCTGTGTATTTCACTCAAATGTCAGTTATTACTACATATTTAACATTCAACTATGTACTCATGAACCGAGAGTTCCTATGTTTTAATAATCTTCAGTTATTAACACTGATCATATATTAGGCTAACGTACTAATCAATTGAATACGATTTAATGCCGTTACTCTTAATATAGCTTTATCTCTGTTGGCTTCGTGTTCACTTAACGTGTTTATTGTTAATTCGTATTTAACGTCATATTTGTACGCTCACGTATATTATGGTTGCTATTAATAGACCTTTTCGTAATAGGAAATTTGCTACTCTGTTTTGTAGCTTCGCTGTTAAAATGCGTTTATCATGGCAAATATACTAAATTATTTCAGGCTCAGTTATTCACAGAAAGAAAATACCACGTCATGAAGCTATGCATGACGAGGGTCGGTCGGCCGACGGGAGAATAACTTACCCACCACAAAAAAAAAAAACATGAGATCTCATGGGTGAAGTTGGAGGCGTCGCCCTGAACTTTAGCTTCGTCTCATTTTTTTGTGGTGGAGAAGATTTTCAATAGCATAGCAATGCGTAGCAATTTTTCTCGATGTTTTATGATTGATTGGGGGATATATGAGGGGTAGGGGTTGTTGGTTAGGACGTTGGTATAGAGCGGGAGGAGTGTGGGGCAACGTTACATGTTCCTCGATTTTTAGAATTTTTTCGATTTTCTTGCGATTTTTTTTCTTTGATTTTTTACAATTTGGAGAGAGGTTTTGAAGGGTGGGAGTGTTGGTTAGGGCAGTGTGGTGAGCGGGAAGGGAGGTTGAGATAACGTTATACGTTTCTCGGTTCTTAGAATTAATTTTTAGATTTTTTTGTGATTTTTCTCGATTTTATGATTGGTAGGATGGGGGTGTGTTTGAGGAGGGAGGGCAGGGCNCGAATATTTATAATTGTGTTGCGCGGGTGGTGGTGGGGAGTGGGTGAGGTGAGCGTGCTGATGGGAGTGGTAGATGGGGAGGGGTAGTTTGAGGACGTAGTTGGTGCAGGATGTTGGGAGGGGAAGGGGGGGCATGTCCGCTGATCCGCCTCGATCCGCTGGACCTGGTTCGGAGCCTCGAATCCTCTTTTACTGCTCTGAGGATTAAGTGGCTCATTCCGCTAAGAGCCTCGAATTATCTGGCTCCTCTGAGGACTTTTCGGATCTCGCATCGTGGAGCTTGAAACTAGCTTTACTCATTTTTCCATTTTTTTTTTTAGAGAAAAAATTCAATTGTTTTTGGTAAAATAATTAAATCTGAAGTGGTTTTACGGGTGAAACAGGCCTTTGTCGACAATATGGTGGTCCCAGGCCGCCGGCCACAACCTCCACCTGTGACGTCATGCTGCGCGAGTCCGACGTCCGACTCCGTAAATCCTGCGACAGATCTCTCTAAATATCTATTCTGCCTGGGAAAATTGCACGCTTAGTCCATTCCTTCTGCTAGTCAACGCCACAACTATAATAATCCTGTACGCTTCACCACAACACACTGTTTAACCTTATCAATTATGGTGTTACTAAAACGTCACCATATATCCACCCGTCATCTACTCTTCCGGACCAATGAAACAGATGGTTTACTCAATTTTAGTATCGGGTACAACCATTTGTCCTGTCTACAATTCCCCACATGTCTTATAAACGTTNAGATGGTTTACTCAATTTTAGTATCGGGTACAACCATTTGTCCTGTCTACAATTCCCCACATGTCTTATAAACGTTATCTAATTGCAGCGCTAGTATAACAAAACTTTCGACGGCATCTTCAGCGACTATATTTTATTTGTGTGTTCATAAGAAAAAATTCAATATGATGACGAGGCAGCACAACATTGCTCGTGTAGCATGATATTTGGCACTGCTCATTTCCGTGGAATATGAACAGATGTGGCACAACCATTGGGGTTTGCTAGAGTAGGAAGTTTCTGCATTAAAAATCACTTCAGCGGCCTAACCTATGTTGTTAAAATATGAAAGCATGATCATAATACAAACAATTATATTTTTTCAATAACTGCCACGTCAGTTTAAAAAAAAAAATTGCAATAAATCTTTTTCCTTGAAACGTTAAGCCCATAACTGGTGCCGTCTGTTGGCTGGCAGCATGCTATTCGACAGAGTTCTACACGGAATTGTCGGACATGTATGCGACCATCATTTAGTACGTATGTTGTTTCTTAAANAGATGGTTTACTCAATTTTAGTATCGGGTACAACCATTTGTCCTGTCTACAATTCCCCACATGTCTTATAAACGTTTTCTAATTGCAGCGCTAGTATAACAAATCTTTCGACGGCATCTTCAGCGACTATATTTTATTTGTGTGTTCATAAGAAAAAATTAAATAACGTGACGTGGCAGCACAACATTGCTCGTGTAGCATGATATTTGGCACTGCTCATTTCCGTGGAATATGAACAGATGTGGCACAACCATTGGGTTTGCTAGAGTAGGAAGTTTCTGCATTAAAAATCACTTCAGCGGCCTAACCTATGTTGTTAAAATATGAAAGCAAGATCATAATACAAACAATTATATTTTTTTCAATAACTGCCACGTCAGTTTAAAAAAAAATTGCAATAAATCTTTTTCCTTGAAACGTTAAGCCCATAACTGGTGCCGTCTGTTGGCTGGCAGCATACTATTCGACAGAGTTCTACACGGAATTGTCGGACATGTATGCGACCATCATTTAGTACGTATGTTGTTTCTTAAANACTATTCGACAGAGTTCTACACGGAATTGTCGGACATGTATGCGACCATCATTTAGTACGTATGTTGTTTCTTAAAGACATGCGTTGACTGCTATTCTTAGAAACAATAAATTCACTACAAATCTCGTCGAGACATGGGCTTTATAACGGGGAACCTTACAAGCGAAAATTCCAAATTAAGCAACTGCCTCGCCATTTGAAATACAGGTGGAAGCTGCGACAACCCACTGAAAACCTGCATTATGTATTCGACGCATACAGAGCTCGCTTCCGAAATGAAAGCAGGGCCTTAAAAGGGCGGGAAAAGGTCACAAGCTGGCTGAAGCACAACGAAACTCTATTTAGTAATACTCAACATCTCTATAAATACACTTTATTAAAAATGTAGAGTAAAAAGATCCTAAACTGTAATGGAAGTTTTCAACCTGTACATAGTATGTAAATAATATTACATATATGAATGTTAGTATAAGAATGTTGAGCTTCGCTATTAATCAAAGCTAGGAATTTCCATAAACATTTGACTCTTGTTTGTACAAATGTATGAATATTTAGTATGGATGTACGGGAAAAAAAACTTACTATTCGCGCTTTCTCACTATACGTATTTTTGGTATTTTTGCAAATAATTTCTTAGAGTGTAGTGTCCAAGATTTATATAATGTATTTATTTACACGATATTGAACACTGTATAGCCAGAACAATGCAATGAAAGTTAAAGAGTAGCATGCATGCCAGCGCAAATCTAACGCTCTTCTACATTTCGGACGTANCAGAACAATGCAATGAAAGTTAAAGAGTAGCATGCATGCCAGCGCAAATCTAACGCTCTTCTACATTTCGGACGTAAGGAAAAAGCTGTTGGAAATGGAGAGAATAGTAAAGGGAAGGAACTAAATTAAGAGGAAACTAACCAAAACCCCTAACAGTGTCCAAGACTTAGCATGCAGTTCTTGGTAGACACGTCAAAACATTATTTCTAGGTGACGACTGTTGAAAGAAAAAGTTCACATTTTTTTCCCCTTACTAAGTAGCACTATGCTGTGTGTATGATTTTCCACTGAAAGAAAAACATTCCTTTTGAAATAAAAAAAAATTATGGTGTTATATTTTTACGTGCTGCACGACAATAAATATAACATCGCCCACTTACCTAAGTTTTTGTAAATATAAGTTATGTTTCATGCTGATTTAAGCAGCGAACTTTCGTTAAACACAAAATTTGTTAAATTCAATTGGAATATTTTCTTAATGTAGGTGGGAAACTTTTCAGTCATAGTTTTCAACTTTATTTGTAGGAAATCAACGCTTCGGCACTTCTATAATTCTAGAAGGAAACGTTTTTTTCATTCCTCATGCTTTAAATTTGTTCGTTGTATATAATTTTTCATCGCATACTACATAGGCTTACAGTATAAAAATTCATTAAAATATTGTATTCCGACTACTACAAATATTTTAAATAATGTTAGTGTCTCTATACTAGTATGTTTATAACTATTGCAGTTGCTGAATTATATATTTATCTCTAATGCTCGGTTCCATAAATCGTGAAATTTAAATAAACCTGGTTTGATTAATGAACGTCTCATTTCGTGGGAGTTGTGTTTTATGCAAATTGTGTTAACAGGTTTCAAATACCGCGGTCACCAAATCGTAAACCACTCTATGTCCCTGATTTCCTAAATGCGAACTGAAAAACCTCTTCGATTTGAGAGTGAGTGAAGAGATTTGGGCGCCTCTTAACAGCAAGGTCTTGATAGCCGATGAGGGCAGGGGAAACGTGAGATCCCCGAGAAAACCCGCTGACCAATGGCATCGTCCGGCACGATTCTCACTTGCGAAAATCGGGAGTGAACCAGCCGTGGTGGGAGGCAAGCAGTCTAACCACTACACCACCGTGGCCCCTTCGTTTCGAGACATAAGCTATATGTACCATGATGTATATTTGCGGAAATATTTTTGTGTTTCTGCTACCAGTTGGACAACGAATTCGATATGATTTAGGCACTAGCATGTTTTTGACTTAAAAGTACCAGGTGCTTTGTATATCAGCGACTTTTTCTTACGAGGGTAGTAGTAGGTTCGTTGTTTCAGTTGGTAGATCAGTCTTACATTTCTCTTTTTCAGTGTTTCACAAACAGACCCGTCAATATTTAGGCGCGTTAAAGAACAACACAGAAATGCTTTCTACGTCCGACGGGAAACGGTGGCTAATGGCTTGCCACTGCCCGGAGTGGTCGAACGAAAACACTTAAAACTGCTCCGTAATGGTTCTGGCTTCTGTCCCGCTCGATATACTCGTGTGCGTGACAGTTCACTTTGCACGTTGTGGTCTTCCATCAGCACTCCTCAGCAAGCATAACTGACCACCACAAACTTACGTGCACTTTTGTATTTTATCATGCGGTTACTTAAATTAGTATAAAATCAAAATTAAAAAAATAAATAACGTAATTGCATACGTTTAAAAGCGGATGCTGAAAGATAAGTTTTTTGTAAGTAAAATGGGAAAAGGACTTGTAGGTCTTGGTGTCTTATTAAAAGGGATGTTTCTAAATACATTTCCATGGAAATATTTTTTGTTAATTTATATTTTTGAAGTGATTATACAATAAATTGGCGTCTTTGTAATATATTCAAGGTTCTAAAAATCTATTCAATTACGTAATAGTTCTGCATTTGCAATGGCGTGTTTATTTATGCTAAGAAATGAGACTGCGATAAACCCTTGTAAAAGTTCCGATGACATGAATGCTCTACAAAAAAAAAAATTAATGTACTACAATAAATATTTTAGCATTATTACCTGATATAAACGTTCCTTGAGGAGAATAAATTAGTTTACAAAAGTTTTGATACTTCTTAATCGAAAATTAAAATTCAAAAATATCTTAGTCCAAAAACTTTATTAGAAAAACGACGCGGTTGCCAAAAAAAACATTTGTTTTATGGTGTATTCTTGAAATGTTCAGCGTCTTCGTGAATAAGTTTATTTACGTTCGCTATGCAGTTCACTGCATGCAAGAAGCACAAAGCATAAAAATGAATTACTGGCGAATGATACCAAACTTACACAAGCAAAATAGCGAGGCATGCAAGTGTTGCCCGAGAAATTTAGTAAATCGAACAATGGCTGAATATTAACTCGGTACTGTTTTCAGTTTATTATTTCTTCCCGCTGCCTTTCGCCCAAGGAGTAATAAGCAACTATTTCGTTTGGTTTTTTTTTTTTTCTTCTACCTAACGGGAAAATTTTAATGATTGATTGTCCTCGCTCGATACGAATGGCCACCATCTCACACGAACAATAAATCATGCATTATTAAAGTTCACGCTTTATTTATTAATGCGTGACTGCTGAGTTCATAACAAAATAGAGAAATCCATCGTTCCACACCTGTGGGTGAAAGGAAAACTGGCTAGTTTTCCGAAACTATTTAAGAAATTTTAACTTCAGCTCCTTGTGTAATCACAACGAACAAAGCTAGCGTAAGCAACAAAGGTTTGCCCAAATGAGTAACTAATAGGACGGAAAAATCTTCCCTCACAAGCAAAATCAAAACTATCTCAGGATGGCAGAAACAGATACGTAAAATTTACCGTTTTCCACACAAACAACGAATATAATTAAGGGTAAATTAATTTATTTGTTAATCTCCAACAGTAGCCAGCTGAAAGCTTTACGAGCCACTTAAAAAAATGTTTAATACAGTAACAAAATTGGAAGAGGGCGCACACTTAGATCACGCTACGAGACGAGTATAAGCATGCAGAAATGTATATTGTCTATTTGCGGTTTCTTCACACTTTTTGAATCGAACCTTTGAAAAATCACCTCTTGTATGACGTGCTTGGTTGTTTAGTAAAGTATACATATATATATATATCACCAGAGTTTTATACTTTTGTTAACACAAAAAGTCTTATTTTTGGTTAAATTTCAATTATACTCATATTTGATCTTAAAAAATTATAATATTTCATTTGTAATTAATGTGAATAAAGGACATAGGTGTGTTGATAATGCCTAGTAAGAAATAGTTCTTATGCAAAATATGATTCCACTGATTGCGCACGAATGTGATGCGCTGTCCCGTTGGTGTAATTTTCTAGACTCAGTTAAGCTTTCTTCACACGAGGCTAAGGAATATCCTGGAAGTATAACTTTAGCAGCGCTTCAGAAAAGGAGTAAGTTACCGTGAATGAAGTACAGTGAAGTGCTGGCAGGACAAGTTGAAAGAATCAAATGAAACCAGGGCGATCCCATCGAGACACGCCCTCTGCTGGCTAGAGTGGTTCAAAACGTACGATAAGAAGAGAATTTAAAAAGGTTTTTAAGGAATCCCGCCAAGTGCTGTCACACCACAGTCGTTAACACGGTTACGCTTTTACTTCTACATATCCTCTTCATACTCGAGCAGAAGTCGCGCTTTCATTGGGTCTACCAACGTCAGAATTCTTTTATACTTTATGCACGACCACTTGGAACTAAGCCACCTCGAGTGGTGAATATTGTTACAAGACGCCTGAGGGGCGTCTCTGAGTTAGTAAGGGATAGAGGTCTTAATAAAAATAAAAGAACCAAATTTGATTTTTCTGTTATTTACACAGTTATTATTTATAGCATTAAATCAAACGTCCTTCTTAATGTATATGTTTGGTTATAGTCAATTACCTCATACTCATTATTAACACATATTCATTCTGTCTGTTGGCATCATTTGTAATGTCTTTCACTTATGCATCCAGTTCAATTCTCCAGCCTGCCAGTTGCACTCTTCACTGCTCTGATGCTCGCAGTCGCAGATTTTCCTCCCGCTGGTCACTTCCGGGCGCTACGCGTTGCTCTTCTAACTCGTCGCTTAACGTCCCACAATCGCCCAAATTCCCGACTCTCGTCAACCCTCGTCTCGGAGGCCCGACGCGCTTTTATAGTCACTGGTGTCGACCCGGAAGGTTCGCCGCATCTCGCGTCACGCTGAGAGAAACGAGTTCAGTAAACCATAAAATGCTTCAGATGTACGCAGGAATTCTGTCCGCCGAAGGTCTGGGGCGCGCGAGCCGGCAAAGGTTTATCACGGCGCCACGTGGAAGAATTTTCGCCGCCGGATATCTTGTCACTACTCTGTCCTCACACCCTTCGCTCGCTCGGGCGGAGCAAAACACTGACACCTGACACTATTTACTATTGGTCGAGGGTCGGGCAAGACGTGTCCGATGAGCGAGCGATCGACGGCACACGTGAACGTTACGTCGTGTTACATGCGGTCGCTCTGCGTCCCTTCCTAACCCCCATTCACCAAGGGCGTGCGAGACGCCGTGCTTCAAGGGCGCGCGGTGATATCATAGGTAACCGTAGAAGTGCGCGGAGAATTACAAAGGATGTCGCCGGGGCCACTCGATTGCGTGCTGTTGCCGCGTTAAGCCTATCGGGACTCGTGTCCCCTCCTGTCCTTGGGGGATTTGAATCACTTGGGTTAACTTTGCAAGAATTTTCTGGTGAACGCCTTCGCCCTCCCTCAGCGGGACACTTGGAACGGGGAACCTTCTGGATTGGGCCAGCTGGTCTATATTAGGGCGACGGTCCTCCGAGTTGGCAGTTTGGAGTCAGGAGCCTTGTTCAGCCTTAAACGCCACGTTTGGACTGTATAAAGTATATGCATTGAAATCAGAGGTAAAATTGATCTTGGTTCAAACTTAAACTGGGATTTTTTGTAGTATATAAGTTAATGTAAGATCAGATCGCCTTGAACTAAGTTCAACTTTGACTGGATAAATATCTACGATCGAGTTCTTTGTACTACTAAAACTGTAACAGCAGTCGTAAATTATGTTTCCAAATAAGACAAAATCATTTTAAGGGAAATTGTGAGTGAAAATGGAAGTACTTAATTTTTATTCGTTGTATTTCGATGAGTTATAATAACACAAATTTTTATACAACATAACCTAAAAATGGTAGATCTCTATTATATATTTTTTAGATATTTTATTTTTACGTTGAAACTACTGATGATAACGCATTTCATCAAGATCTTCGTGTGTTCATTGAGAGACGAAATATTGAAATATTTTCTATAGTTAGCCTCTAACATTACAGTGTAAATTGTGTCGTTACAGGCGGGAATTTTTTTCTTTCCCTCGTTGATTTCAAAACCGTTATGTTAACGATGAAGGGGGTACATACTAGGGCTCTCACCTAACAGGTACTTGGACTGCGTTGCAGAGTGTTTGAAATACACATTTTCCCTTGAAACTATTAAACGTGCGTGTACTGTACTGATCTACTGAAAAAACACACACTTCAGACGAGGGCTGTTGAGTGCTTTCAAATTGTCAGGCACATTATAAACACCATTTCAAAGTACATAATCTAAGATGACTAAAAAAATAAAGGCTTTTTCAAAGCACTGTAGTTCAAAATATCCGCATCAAATACAATGAAGAGTACTCAATGGTCCTGTTCTGAACCTTTCTACAGACTTCGCTCAAATAAAATAATAGGGTCACCTCCGAAAGTCCCATAGGTACACGCAGTGCGACTATAATAATGCACGCTAGTTCAGAGCCTTGCGATTAGAGGCGATAGCGCACTTGATGCGCGTGGCAGTGCCGTCCTTATCGCTCCCGCGCTTCTCGGTCTCAAACGCGGGGAAAAAAGCTCCAGGTAGGCGGGAGCCTTAATTCGCGGGGTCTGAGCTGAAAAGGCCGAGGAGCAGCGGAGAAACAGGAAATCGTGAATGATCAGAGCGTCTCGCCCGGTCCCGCCGTCGTCATGTGGGCGTGGAAAAGGAAAGGGGTGGTGGGGGGATCGTCGACCCGATGACGTCACGTCCGGCCGGCACACGGCCCGCGAGCTAGTTGCCTCGCCGCCGGGCCACGCGACTCTGGGGGAAAACAGAGAAAGACAGTGTTGTTGCGTAGCGCCGGCAGCAAGCTCGCATCTTCCGCCGCGGACAAGTGCTGCCGCCTGCAGGCGCTTCCTGGAGACTGGCAGCACGCGCGCCCCAACCACGTGCTTGCGGTCCGACGGTCACGGGAAACCACATATATAGTCCGTTCGCGGTATCTCCACTCTTTTTGAATCAACCACACATATGACGTCTTTTGTATTTTCCTTATTATGGCATGACTTGTATCACAAGCGTTTTCTACTTCTGTTAACATAAATATATCATATTTTTTTGTAAATGTTTAACTTGAAAAAAAAAAGAGAGAAAAAACGTGTAATGGTAATACATAATATTAAATTGTTCTCGCGCAAAATATTATTAAACTAAGTGTGAGGACAAATGCGTCTTAAACCTTGTTTTGACGACGCAGAGGAATATTCTTAAAGTAGAACTTTAGTAAGGCTTCAGAAAAGTTGAAAGTAACCATGGAATTGAGTATATAGGCTGTTCACGGTGAAGTGAGCACTTTCGAAAGCCCCGCTGAATATCTGTTGTTCTCCTGATTTTTTATCCTGCTACCGCATATAAAATTTACATTGCCATATGTCTAATGCGCCAGTCACGTGAAAAAGTGTAGTTGCTAGGTGCCTAAATGTTTAGTATTATATTAATTCGTACTATAAATGTGTATTAGGCAAAACAAAAATTCCTTCGCTTGCCACTAATTTCAAAAAAATATTTTGCAGCACAGCGTCAAGTAGGCCTAATAAAATTATTTTGCATAATTAGATGCCGTATTTACTGGCAGTCTGCATTCCAGTCTGTACAGTAGCATACATACACGAAACTGGCAGAGAATTTTTTTTTTTTAAAAGGTTTATTTCAAAAGTGCTTATTTTGCCTTGAACATACTATAGACGAAACTCTACTAGCGAATGAAACTTTTTATCTTAGAGGAGCTTCTGTCGTGAGCAGTTAACGCATCGGCCGCCATTGCAGGTTCGATTCCTGGTGAGCCACGTGGGAAATGTGGCAGACGCTGTTACCAAGCACACAGAAGACCTAGGTGTTGAACACGCAGGGTCTATGTGCCTTTTATCCTGACTTCCTTAGCAGCCGCGCAACTTGGCAGTAGAGTGTAGTATTCAATCATATACAATNGTATGTGCCTTTTATCCTGACTTCCTTAGCAGCCGCGCAACTTGGCAGTAGAGTGTAGTATTCAATCATATACAATAACAATCAATAAAGGCAAGGGGTGATGATGTTATCCAAAGTAGTAAATGCAAAACAATAATTAATAAAATCAGGAACCTGCCGGCAACCAGGCAATACAAAAAAGAAAAGTTACGTGACCCGAGAAAGTTAAAGGAATGATGTGAAATTCACTATATAGATACCACAACAATCAGTAGAGACCAAAAAACTCCGTGGATTCGTGTGGAAACAAGCTAGACTCCATAGTAATCGAACATCAGTTAGTTTTCCATTGGATGTTGCTACAATTTTACACCAGATTTAGTAGCCCAGGATTCGGGCCTTGTTTACGTCGCAGGTTCGTTATCGTTATCAAATTGTCCTGGTCGTGCCTAGCGAAATATATGTAGACCAACAGACTCATAAACTCAGAAATACACGTGGTTGAAGTTTAACTTGTTATCAAATGAATTAGCGAAAAGGCGTGCCTTCTCTGCTTGTACCGTACAAAGTGAGGCAGGGATTGCAGCACTCATCTGCAGTCCCTCGAAATCTGGAACGGTGGCCATCCGTTCACAAAGAAAAGAGCGATTCGTCACTTACGACAGCTCATCTTCAGTTTACAGATTGACTGGAAACGCAGACTTGGCAACAGAACGTGGAACTTGAGAAATATATGACAAGAATCCAGACAGCAGGTTGGGTTCTGCAAGAGAAGGATGTCGAAAACGTGTCTACAGGCCCCCAATCCTGCCTGCTGCCTGTCGGAGTGACGGATATAGGTAATAAAATGTAAAGCCGCATTGCAATGGCTATGCAAATTAGAGGGTCATTACACTCCCCTTGCTCGATTGGTCTCCATTGAAAGAACCCTACTGTATTTACACATGACTATGCATCTCTCGCCGTGCTGTAAGTATTCCGCTGATAACTTGCTCATTCGATAACTAAGATCTATTTAAAATGTATTTCTTATCCCAGAATGTCGTACTTAGAAAATACATCTAACTCTATTCTGCGAATTTGAAAATGGAGAACATAAAATCTTCCACCTGCCCCCATATCGACTTTTACAAGTAACTATGAAGTGTCAAATTTGTTCAAAGCTATTTCTGCTACAGATTGAATTTGAGAAATGTGACAATAATTATGTAGACAAAATTTAAATAAGGTTTAAGCACGACAATTTCTTACAGTTGTTTTTGAATATTTAACAAGAACTGCTCATTGTCATGACACGAGTACCGGAAGTAACAACTGCCGATTAGTTTGTGTAGGATAGTATCGTTATGAAAATTACGAAATTATTCTTCTTTCTAGGGGAGGCAGGTGGCGTATGTAAGATTAAATAGTAATCAGGTCATATTGAAGAGGAAGTGCAAAAATGAGTAATTGGTTTGTAACACTAAGGGACGGTATTCAAGAACGTTTTTATAGGGGTTTTTGGTACAGTTCAAGCCATACCCAGGCCTTATCAGTTTTCCAGAACGTTATAATGCTAGCTAAGGCCTTGGTTAAACCACGGCCGAAGCCGTAAGCTAAGGGTTCCGATTTTGGTGATTTATTCTTGGCGCAAACGAAACTTACGCATGCGCAGAACGCGTATCATTTTGCCGGAGTCGGTAGCGTGACGAGCATCAATACGACTCGTCCAGACCGTTGTACGTCTCGATGCAGTTATTTTTCTAAAAATTAGGAAACCAGCACAATTAATTTGTTTTTCAAATAAAAGTTGAAGATGGCAGCAGTTACGCGCGTTTGTCGCCTTAGCGCAACCGGAAGCGTGTCCGACTACTACGCACGTGTTTTTGATTCGAATCCCGTTATGTGCAAGATTTTTTAAGGTTTTAATAATAACTAGTACTTTCATATTTTTACACGTATTATGTTCAATAAAGTCTATTTATTTAAAGAACTGCGATATATAATAAAATACTTGACGATGAATTGTTAACAGTACGATATAGTGACTATTATTAGACAATAGGGCTTGTTTATTGGTAATAATTGCATCTCAGAATTTATTCAACAAAACCCACTATTCGCGTTTGAAAGTCATTTTGCGTTCCTCCCGTTTTATTTGAATGCCTTACATTGCAAAAAAAAAAAAAAATTGTATATCGTGTGTGCAAATTATATTTGTGAGCCCACCTTTTACAACGGTAAAACGATATCCTCAGTGGCGGAACGTGTTACAACTTACGTTGGCACGACTGACGGCATGGCTTGTTGATTGTTGACGCTGGCTGTTAGGGATATATTTTGCCTCGTGCGAAACTCAAATTTGAGTTTGGTTTCAAACAGTTTCCGTCAGTTACAAAGTTGTGTTCCTAATGCTTCGACGTTTAAGTGGAGGCTTATAGTAGTTCAGCGAGTGCTGTGTCGATATCTAATGTGATGTGAGCGCGTATGAAAATGTCGTTGACCAATAGAGCAGACTTTTTAATTTAACGTGTGACAGCGGGAACTGGATTGTTTTAATCGCGAACAGTCGTTACCGACTATAGTAATTTTTTTGAAGGTCACGCATGTATGTGTACATCACAACTTTGTAACGTTTCCCTGCAGGTTTGAAAAACAATGAATAATTTTTCTTTGACTCGTCTGTGATTTTAACATTTGCCACGGTTCAACAAGATGCAAAAATGGCTAAATTCAAGTCAGTAAATCTCATAAAATAATAATGCAGCAAAACTGACTTCTGCAGTACAAAATGGTTGTAGTGTATATTTCAGGGAATATTTAAAACTGGACATATATATCAGTAGAGAAATTTTATTAAAAAAACACAGTGGTGAGTAACACATTTCTATTGCCAGGACCTGAAATGAGATTACGTATTCAGTTCCCACGCTGCATACTGCACAAATGGAAGACTGCGGTCTTGTTCAGTGTTTTCGCATTGGGGTTATGAATGAACTTATCGACGNCTGCATACTGCACAAATGGAAGACTGCGGTCTTGTTCAGTGTTTTCGCATTGGGGTTATGAATGAACTTATCGACGAGTAATTTTATCCCTTAGCATTGTTTGACTTCTGCTTCAACAATACAATACAGCTGCGAAATGCAGGACCGCTAAATATCATAGATTTATTTATTATTGTGAACATGAAAAAGTTGTAATTCTGCAGTTCAAATGCATGGGCACGATTTAAAATTTATGTCTTTAATTTCCACGTCACAAACACGAAACATATTATATAATTGTTCCAAAAGTTGTCACGTAATAAAGAATGAAAAAAACATATCACACCAGACAATTAATAATAATTTTGGTTTTTATTGTTTAACGCACAGTTATTTCAAACTGCCAGCGCTACATATAACGTAACAAATAAACCGTGCATGTTTTTATTCTTGCAAAAGCTATTGTAAATAAACACTTCACAGTGTCGTTTTCATTAGTTTATAGCCTCGCACGGGACGGCCAATAATAAACCTCGGCACATCCGATACCATCAAAGGACATAGATAAAACACGTTCATAAATACGTTCTGCAAGTTAAGGATTAGTCGTGGCTTTTTTCAATCACCCGAGATGGTAGCACGTGCCAAACTGAACGTTCTGGAATAACGGCCTAAAACTCATTCGGTGCTTAATATATTTTACTCTACCACCACAGTCAATAATAGGTTTGTGGACTGAATATGACCCGTGTGTAGGCAGCCTCGCACCACGGTGTTGTTTAATACATTCGTGGACTGGCGCCCCGAGGGTAGGCAACACCAAAAAACTGATTTTATGCTTTAAGTAAAATCAAATCAATACCTATAAAATAAGCGTACACTCATCAGCAACAAACTCCTTGGCTGAGGTTTTTTTTATTACAATGTTTTCAGCTTAAATCCGTAGTGTGCCATATATATGTGTATTGTTTAATGAACGCCTGAGGGGCGTATCCGAGTTTCTGAGGGATGGAGGTCTTAATAAAAATAAAGAACTAAATTTGATTTATAATTTATTTACACAGCTATTATTTACAGCATTAAATTATCTGTCTTTACTATTACTGTTTTTATTTAACAGTGAGCGCAATATTTAATGTCTATTTTAACTCCAATTAACGTCCTTAATTGTCTCTGTCTGGTAAGAGCCAATTAACTAATACTCATTATTAACACGTATTCAGTCTATCTGTTGCCACCATTTGTAATGTCTTTCACTCACGCATCCAGTCCAATAGTCAGGCCTGCCAGCCGCACTCTTCACTGCTTGATACTCACAGTCGCAGATTTCCCTTCCGCTGGTCACTGCTCTCGCTACTCGTCTTCTATCGCTCGGAGCTGAGCCACTCATTCAGTCACCAACTACTCGGCTCGGAGGCCTGTCACGTTTTTATATCGTTCTCCCTGATAATCTTGAAGGTTTAACGAACCCCAAGTCACACTGAGAGAACGAGGTCAGTAATCCAGAGCATTATTTAGATAAACGCAGAAATCAATACAACCAGGGTCACCAGCATGCGCAACAAAATGGTTTAACGTGTCGGCTCGCTTTTTGTAACAGGTACGTAATTCGCTCGCCTGCCATTCAAAACATTCCATTGACGTACTGCCCCGTTATTATCACTACTCGGTCCTTCTCTTCCGCCCGCTCGCGCGGGGTGGGCCAATGTCAGCAGCGCAGACCAGCGACATGTAACACTGTCCACTCCTCACGTCTGTTAGTCCCGAACAGACTCTGCAACATCCGGACCTTCTTAGAGTGCCAGTCGGTCGATGTGGACAACCTTCGGCTTCACCCGAGAGCCTTGACGACAAATCCGAAATGCCACATCATTGATCTTATTCGTAATCCCGCAGGAGCCTTCCCAAATTTTCTGTAGCACCGTACAGTACCCTTTTCTCCTCTGTGGGCTGTACAGCCACACCAGTTATTCTTCTTGAAATACCTCGCCCGACATTCTCCTATCATACCGCATCTTCATTCTGTTACTATTTATTCTGAGGTGCTGTCGGGCCAAATCATAAATGCCAGCAAGTCTGTTACGTAATTAGTTAGCATAATCAGGGGCTGCAGCTTCCTCTTCTGTCGGTCGGTTAACAGCAGGTCACTGGGGAGGCGTAGCTCTGTTCCAAACAGCATTATTGATGGTGTTGCCATTGTGGACTCATAAACTGCTGAACGGTAATCAAGAAGAAACAATGGGCACAATGGAATTCGCTCATACTGAAGAATGGTGTACTTTACAGGAACTGGGAAAGCAATGATAGAAAACACACAATATGCTTTGACTGCTGGGCTCAGGCTAGACATCTCTTCCCATTTTGGCCGACAGCCAGCTTCTTTCCACTTAAATAATGGCCGCAAAGTGTGATCATTCAGCTGATATTTCCTAATACCATCATCACTCCAGATAGGTAACCCATTACAAGATAAATAACCTTGAATTTTTGTCCTGTGTACCTTCAGCGAGAAAGGCTCGTGTCCGAGGATGTCTAGTCCTTCTACTGTTATGGTCACCCCAGTATTGACGACCATCTGGCAAGGAACATCAATTCAGGCTCCCCTCCACAAGTATTGCATCCGAATCCTCTTTCACCGACCGTAAATGTAATAACATTGGGGCCTTGTCTGCAGTAGTCACCTACCTTCGCCCTCTAAGTTCGGTGTTTAGAAGTTTTCCGAATGTGCTTTATTCTCACCTGCCTCTCGCTGCTTCTTTTCTCGCTGTTGCTTCTGCTGTTGTGGGTGCCTCAGGTGCCCCAGATGTGCACTTGTTGTACTTATACAAGATTACCTTTGACATACTTTACACCAGAGAGATAGTGAGGAAATCCATTTATTCCCAATACTATTACTTGCAGTTTTATTCAACAAGATACATAGGCAGATTAGGCATGTCTGGTAACGTTTCTTCTGCGAATCATATATGTGCTGAGGCAGCTTACTCATTCTTTACGCAGGAGTATATACATCGAGTGAGCATCAAACAGCCAATTTAGTTCCATGAAACCTCGTCCGAGATCATACTTAATGCACCGCATCGAACACATTGCGGAGCTAACATAACGGCGCGCCAGTCGAAAAATGTTACCACTAAGAATCCTTATTCCTGGGAATGCTTAACTCACATCATCAAACCGCTGATGCAGACAACATGACACATCACACAAGAGCGGACAACAATACCAAGTCACAATCAGTGATGGTTGAAACTGCTCCACATTAAAGACAATAAATTTGCCTCGGCTCCAAGCGTAGTGCATTCATAACGAATATCATGGACAATATATGGCAAAATAAACCTTATGCCACCAATCCCCGTTGTTGCTTCCACGTCGAGTCAGGGCCAGTTTATTTTATTCAGCATTATTTGATATCTCAGGACCGATGATTTAATGATATCTTCGTAAGTAAATTACATTTATCTTACCAATGATTTCGTCACGATCTACAAGCGACAACTCGATGCAGTTACTATTAATAATGTTTGACACTTTACATGGTTCTCTAAACAATGCGCGTAACTTCTTTGTAACAAACTCAGGTTGATTACTGATATTATGCGCACGTACTAAGACCAGCTCCCCGATTTACAAATTGTGTTCCTTCTTCGCGTTGTTTGCTCTTCTACGTGTATCAGCAGCATGATATAATCGCTGTTTCACCAATTGTGAATTTATTGCAATAATTTCTCGTAGTCATCATCTCCAATGTTTTTTTGTCGTGTTCCGGTTTTTCGATAGGGTAGGAAATCGGTAAACATGATGGCATTCCATAAAAAGTCTCAAATGGAGTCAGGCCAATATTAGAGCGAATTACGTTATTTTCTCCGTTCTGGAAATTCGCAGAGACCTCACAATTGAATTACCAACTGTCCATTTGGCTAGTTGCAGTTCCGGAATACCAGATTCCTCGTTGGCAAATACAGCGCAGTTGTCAAAATTTAACTTTATACCATAATGGGTGAAGAAATCTACACCAAGTATCAGAGGTGTGACAAGTCCCTTCACAATAAGAAATTCTGCTACTTTCATTTTACCAATGCCCTCCACGTGTAATAAAGCCAGTCGATTTACTAACGGACTATTCCGTGATGTAACACCAACAATCTTGAGTTGGAGTATTGGTATTACAGGGATGCGAACATTTGCTCGTTCCAGCTAGTAATAAAAAGATTCCGAAAGGCAACTCACTTCAGCCCCGCTGTCTAGTAATGGGGTACACGGAATTCCATGAACGGTCACATTAATTTCTGGTCATAGAGGTTCACGCAACAAACATTCTGCCCCAGAACTTTCATACAATAAAAATTCTTTCTCAATCTCACGTAATAAAATTGTAAGAACGTTACGGCGTATAACTGGCTCCGATGATTCTTGCGCCTTACTTAAACTACCTTTGGTTGACATTAGAGTGCCATCAATACCGACCAACCGTAGTTTAACTTGCTTTGCTTGACTTTACGTGGTCAGAGGTCATACTGGCGCTACGGCGATTTTGAATTACTGTCGATCACTGAGGGATTTAACCCCACCTCTCCATTTCGCGTATATTTTGTCAGAGAATTACCACATTTGTAACGATGTTGGTTGTGTTCGCCTGTGTCCTCGACGTGGATAGGGGTTCGATCACATCCTGAACCATGACGTAGCTCTGGTGTATGTTCATTACTAGCTTCATTACGTCGCGACGACTTCTGATTATCGCTGCCATCCGATCTGCTTCGTTTCCGATTATCAGATCGGTGATTTTCCTCATTACGCTGGCGTCTGCGCTTTCTACGACAAAATAGTATTTCCTTGAAATTTTTCTGTGTAATGTTTTATCGTTTATCGGAATGGTCATTATACCGATCTCCTTTTTCAGATGAATGACCAGGCGACTGAACAGTGTGGTAAGTAGACACACTGTGTTGGTTTGATGCTCTCGGTGGACCGCAAGAACTTGGTTGATCTGTATGTGTGTTACCTCGAGACACAGTGTCTAAACGAGCGTAACGTAGGAGTTTGGTCTCGTAATTGCTACAGGCGGAAGGTGATTTCATTATCCTTTCTTTCCAGACGGAAGTAAGAGCGAATAGAGATTCAAATTCTTAAAAAGTGTCGTCTTTGCTCCCTCCGATCGTAAATTCCCATTCTTGCAGAAAACAAAAGAATTCTCTGCGTCCCCAATAACTCGCCTATGCACCGCAGCTTTTAAAGTTGCTTGAGGTAAATAAACACTCTTGAAATTGTATTCTTTAACTGTCAGAAAGCAGCATAAGAAATGTATGCTGACTCTGTATTTTCTTTTGTCTCGTTCCACTTGAATTGTGGACGGTTCGAGTACTCGTCTGTGCCCTCGTTTATGCATAATTTTGCAAGTAAAATGTTATATTCGTATTTATTGTTCAGCTGAGCATCTAACTCCCCTTTATAAATGAGTTTCTTTCCTCTTTGAGATAATTATCACAAAATATTTTAGTCTTCTCTTAAGCGTAGCCGAAAGTAACCAATGGTAGACTAGTCCCTTAATTGGATCACATCCATATCTGAAAACATTACGGAGATTCGTGGCGTCTGCTGTAAAGCACATGAAGCAATGCCACAACTGAGCCACTGTGTTTCTTTGTAAGTGATTATATGGGAATAAAGTTAGATGTGAGACAGTGAAAGTGTTTTCTGCTTATTTATTACTATGCTTAGAAACTTTGTCAAAAATTTTCTACAAAAGGAAATATATTAACTAAATGTCTACACAATACAAAAAAATTGAATATGTACGTACACCTTTCTTCTCAAAACATAACGTGTGAAAGTATATTAACAAAATCATTTCAGGGAAATGATTTTGATATACAGTGAAATTTCCGTAACCAAACTCTCTCTACATGGTTAAATTAAATTGGCTTATTTTATAAACTACTATATTGAAAGATGATGTTTTATTTCAAAAACATTGTAAGCAAATAACAAAGTGGTTCTACGTTCATATTTGCAGTAGTTTACATAAATTATGAAGCGAATAAATGCAAAAATAGCAACAGAAGTAATATTGAGACCACGAACAAGTAATCTAAATATCATTAAAAATATGCACTGAAAATATGAGATAACAGGGAATAAAATGTTTGAAAATAAGAGTTATGTTTCTACATTTTGTGTGAGGAAGCTTTGAAGATAAGATTCGGTGTGAAAACGAATGCGTACTAAAAATACCACGGTAAATAAGACAGTGGCTAATATTTTGGCCTTTAGTGTACTGATTAAACATGTTTTAGTACACTCTCACAGGTCTGAAAGCTTTTACGTTGTGCATAATCAAAAATTGTTCAGCTAGAGAGACCGGTAGTAAGATTTAAATTACCATTTCCATAAATTTGATGAAGCACAGGGTTCTGAAAACCATATTACTGTACATTGCACGAGTAATTACGTTTTGTACCATTCTTGACGTTTTCTCTCTTTGAAATCTAAAGCGAATACTAAAGCTGCGTCTATTTACACAAAATCTATTACATAGCTTAGAAAACTCGCAATAAAACTGATGTAATATTTGTCGCAGGACAGTTAATGAGCACGTAAATATCCTAGTTTCCTCTTATCCGCATTAGCTAATCTGTATCGTCTCCTCGTGAGTGTGAGAGATTTATAAGGTAATTGTTAACTGCACGAAGAGTTGCAGCTAGTATCGTCTAATTATTAAAAAAATAATAAGGAGAGGTACCAAAGATTGCCAGACAAAGAAGAAGAGAAAAAGTCGAGCTAGTGGTAGAAAAACACTGTAAAAAATATTTTCGTAATTTTACGGAAAAGTGCTGGCAAAACATTTCTCAGAACTCTTTACAAAACAACTCAGATACTGCTTTTTCAATGATGGACTTTCTGTAAATTTCACATAATTTCAATGAATTCAAGGAAACTCTCCGCAAACTTGATAGTTAATTTTTTTCTATCACTCCAGTTTTAAAAGGGGGCTGCAGTGGCGTAGCGGCTAGAGCGTTCGTATCCCATCGAGGCAAGCCGGATTCTGTTCCCGGCGTGNGCTTAGAAAACTCGCAATAAAACTGATGTAATATTTGTCGCAGGACAGTTAATGAGCACGTAAATATCCTAGTTTCCTCTTATCCGCATTAGCTAATCTGTATCGTCTCCTCGTGAGTGTGAGAGATTTATAAGGTAATTGTTAACTGCACGAACAGTTGCAGCTAGTATCGTCTAATTATTAAAAAAATAATAAGGAGAGGTACCAAAGATTGCCAGACAAAGAAGAAGAGAAAAAGTCGAGCTAGTGGTAGAAAAACACTGTAAAAAATATTTTCGTAATTTTACGGAAAAGTGCTGGCAAAACATTTCTCAGAACTCTTTACAAAACAACTCAGATACTGCTTTTTCAATGATGGACTTTCTGTAAATTTCACATAATTTCAATGAATTCAAGGAAACTCTCCGCAAACTTGATAGTTAATTTTTTTCTATCACTCCAGTTTTAAAAGGGGGCTGCAGTGGCGTAGCGGCTAGAGCGTTCGTATCCCATCGAGGCAAGCCGGATTCTGTTCCCGGCGTGGTTCTCCCTGATTTTTGCACGTATAAATCGTGCCGGATGACGACGCAAATCGGCGGGTTTCCTCAGGGATCTTACGTTCCCCCACCCATGCATTCCGGCGCTGCTCCATTCTCACCTCGCTTCACCATCATCGGCTCTCAAGACCGCGATGTCACCAAAATCTCTGCACGCAGCTCCACATTAGTTAAAAAGATTAAATAACGACACAAACTTTAATTTTTGTTATACGATAAGTTTTACTAGATAAAAAAAAACAATAAATTTAAAAAGTTTAAATGCTTTTTTTTAGACAGATTTGAACACAAATCTGAACTTGTGGAACNAAATTAAATAACGACACAAACTTTAATTTTTGTTATACGATAAGTTTTACTAGATAAAAAAAACAATAAATTTAAAAAGTTTAAATGCTTTTTTTTAGACAGATTTGAACACAAATCTGAACTTGTGGAACCTGTGTCTTTAACCGCAGTTTTTTCTCATTGTGCCAATGAAGTGACCGTTTTGACAGAGTTTTACTAGCATGTTGACATAGAGAGACCCGTACACACGTAACCAAATACCACCCACGCCTTACCCGGAACTCGAACCCGGAACCCATCGCACCGCATGCCGGTGAGTAGCAAACTATGCTACGGTGGTCGGCTTCACTCACCTACGAGGTATGTTATTTCTCCAATGAAACACAACACCTTTTTTCTGTTTCTTGTAATGTTTGTGTGTTTTAAGTGTGGCTAACCGTTACAGGTGCCTGATGATACTTTTTGATGTATAAAAGAATATGCCTAATATACACTTCCGTAACAATTTCCGTAAATGTACGGAAAAAAATTTAACAGTGAGGTGGAAGGAAAGGAGATGAGAATCTGCGAGAGCGCACCCCAAGTCTGAATCAGTGATATCAATCAGTGAAATAACATTCACTGAAAGTCAGTTGATAAGCTACTGCCGACTGGCAAACCAAGCAAATGAACTGGTAACAAGTGACTTACGGCAGTGTAGTCCTCGACATTCAGCGGGAATCACAAACAAATCCGTGAGATTAATTGGTTATCTTGCACTGATTATCAGTCGCTCAATTTTAACTGTTTTCACTGATTTGGCTCAACTCTCACTGTTTCGGATTTGGAGTGTGAAATTTCAAGATGGCTACCATATAATAGGACTAAAGGCACAAGGATTGGAGTATCAGAACGCTCACCCTCGTACTGTCGCCTTGCACAGTAAACTAGACACTGCGGTGTTTTCAATAACGAAACACGCCCATACCTAGATTCTAACCCAGGTTGTGTTGCATCCCCAACGGTTGTACAATTAACTACGCCCATAAGTAGGTATGCAAATTAAATTATCGACACAAGAAAATATTTTTTTTAGCACAATTATGTTTACAAACGTATCCGTACAATACACGAATACGTTTGTAAACAGAATGGTGCTAAAAAAATATTTTTCTTGTGTTGATAATTTAACTTTCATACCTACTTATGGGCGTAGTTAATTGCACAACCGTTCGCGATGCAACACAACAACAAAGCGCAAAAACGTTGAAAACGAAAAATGGCAGAAATTATAAAACGCAATTTTATCCGATCAAATATCTTAGTTCTGCAAAACCACCCTTTGCATTCCCTTTAAATCACAAAAATTTTGTACTTAGTTTCATGGGAATAAAGAATATTTTGGATTCTAGATTAACATAAATTAGCGAGTGCACTTGATCGTAAAACATACTGTAACAATACTTTGCAAAATAATCCTTACGTGCGCGAGCATTCAAGTAGGCCTATGAAAAACCAAACCCTATGAAGCGTGCGTAAATCGTAATACAATGGAACCAAGATTTAGCTACTGACAGACATCTCGTTAAATTGTACACAAAAACGATTTGCGGCGTTTTTCATGTCAAAATCTATTCGAGAAGAATAATGGGGTCATCAGAAACTCATTTGAAATTTGTGTGCAAATTACGAAAATCTGCGAACAAACACGTATTGGATGTCACATTTCACGATACAAGTGAAACGAATATTATAGATCTATATATCAGTGACTGTAATTATGTAACGTGAGGATATTTAATTTTGCTCGTCTACTTTCAGTTTTTTTTTTGTTTTGTTTTTTAATCGTAGCTTAAAGCGTTAGCAGACGCGCCTTCTCAGTATCTCGTATGGAAGATGGCAGGAGCTACGTTAATTTTCAAATGTACACCAGCTGACGGAACAACTCCCGCCAAGCGATAAGGATGATGTACGATCCCCAATTATTCGCACTGTTTCCTCCCGAAAGCAACAGCGGAAAAGATAAACGGCCCGTCTGAACATCAAACACACGCAGGAATGAAAAAAAAATTTTCAAACAAGCGTGTGGCTGCGGTAACTAGCGAGAAAATGAAAACACGTTTCATGCCACAACACACGACTGGAAGATGATATTTATGCTGCGGTTATATTAGCATAAATTAATTTCGTGTGAATTGTATGTAGGGAATGGTCTCTGCTCTCTCTCACTCTATGAAAGTAGGTCTATGCATATACTACGCACATAGGTGACCTATGTATGACTTGTGGCCAAGAAATATAATAAGAACGAAAATTTGGCTAATTTTTACAGACAAGACAAAATTTGCGTGTATTTGTACACATGTGTATGTAGGTGAGTGTATGTGTAGTTTTTAGGCGACTGCAGGTAGCAGGTAGATTTCGTCGATTCAAATCTGTAATTGAATGGTAAAAATAAATTGGGCAAAAACGATTTTTTTTTAAACAACTAATATGTTTGATCATATATAAAACCGTATCTCATTGGTGTCTACAAATATTTTTCACATTATGGTGCCGCATATCAAAGCCATTGTGTAAGTAAATAAGCCAAAATAAATTATAAAGTATTCCCATTAACGCGAACTTAAAGAAAAAAAACGGAAATATGTTACGTTAACATGTATTTAAATTGCTTTGAAAATTAATTTGCTGTTTATTTTGGAACGAAACTTGAGTTACACGCATTCCCTAGGTGCTCGATCGGAGTTTTATAAAACGAGTTTGACTGGCCTTCCCTTAGGGTTTTGCGTAACAAACCAGCAAGCACAACAGGAACTAAGATCAGCTTGTACATTACTACGGGTGTGACAAATGTTATAGACTTTCGCGGAACTATAACCTACAGTAAAGCAGAAACTCTGCAAGGAAATGCATATTGTTACGCGCACGGACTCCCGCACTGGTTACCTGGTTATGCGTGATCCGGCGCTCCAGGAGGGGGAAACATCGACTCTCCTCTCCTCATAGGCAAACACGCGTTCGCTTCTCCTTCGTCCGGCGAGCGGGATAAATATTGACAGCCGACCTGGCTGGCATTACAGCCCCTCCTCCTCCCCTGATGGAGGAGCGGACGATTTTGAAAGATGCACAAGAATATTATGGGAACTAGGGACCTCAACGCAACGCGGCATCTGGAGAAATTTCTCAGCTTTGGTCGACGACATTATAAACACCGACGTAGCTGGATGGTCGGGAGTCTTGTGGTTGCCATCTGGCTGAAGTGTGGTAATCTGACAAAGTCTGGGAGGACGGACAAGGATGGAGGACGTGAGATGACAGCCAACGAGTGTTTCGTGTGGCGTAGACAGGTGAGAGGGTGTGATAGCCAACGGGTTGAAGGTAACTGTGCGTGTGGGCGCTCGAGGATCTCTAGGACATTGCGTACCGGTGGGATCTGGACTAAGCTGAAGTGAACCGTATGAACATTTGATAAAGCCTTTACTGTAAATATTGGAACTGTCAAATATGGACATGTAATTCATAACATAATTCAATAGGTTTTGATGCACTATTTATTGGGACTGCTTTCAGTTATCTAAATACATTAATTTATTACAGGTAATTGTAAATTGTATTAAGTTTATTTATATTGAATAACATTTGATAGTAATTTATTGTGAGCTATTGAGTAAAGGGTATGTTATTTGTAATAATTGTGAATAAATTACGTAATTACAATTTTCTTGTGCTTAATTATGACCTCCGTGTCTTTTAACGAACCTGGTTCCGCGCACTGACCTTTGGAAATTGTATCAATATAAAACTTGCCAAGGAATTGGACATCGTGTACAATAACATGGTAATGGCGAATAAGGGCAATAAATAAATATTTCGCTATACACATTATCAGAGACATGAACCGTGGAGGACCTTATTCAGAAAGCGTATGCTTCATTCTTCCTTAATCGATGGGAACTGTTATGGAAGCGTATGTAATGTTATATCCCTACCATACTGTATTTTCCCACACCTGTGCCACCGACCTCACATACATTTTGCCAGGCGGTGTCTGCGTGTTCCCAAAATTTACTTAATCGTTTTCCACTACCTTCGTCTAAACTGTTGTGAACGTCTCTGTCTCAAAAGAAGGCCCATTCTGGTACGCGAAAGCAGAATTTTTTTTTTTTTAATGTAAAGAATTACAGAATAACGCCCTTAGCCTCCGACTGTATGCGTGTTACGTAAATACTGATATGGAGGAAGCCTATGAGACTTATTGTCTGAAGTGGTCCCTAAAGGCGGTCTGTGCTATTGAAGATGGAACTGACACTCGATTTTGTAATAAAATTGCATACATATTTGAAACTGAGCAAATTGTGTGCAGATAAAGAGTAGCGTGACAAATATATGCAACCGCGTCAATACGTGTCGTTTTATTGGTGTTATTTGCGATTTGCAAGTGTAGATGATGAAAATAACTAGTCTTGTGTTATTTAGCTAAGCCGAATTCAAGCATCAGTGCTTCAAAGTAAGAAGATACAATTTGGTATTCCAAATGTATCTTGACACCCAAAACACATTTAAAAATTAATTAAAAACAAACACTACTAACTATACGAAAACCGTTTTAAAATTTTCGAAGAGTTATATTACTACTACAGCTTTATCATTTTACATTGTAAAGAAGATGCCATCTTTAAACTTGTAAACATTTTAGAATTTTGTTTAAAGACGTATCTATTAATTTTTCAATATTTACAAAAAAAATTATTTTAAAAAGTTTAATTTTAAAATAATTAAATGGGTTCTACCTACCGTGAGGGTAAGAAGAAGAAATTCATGAGGTTACACAATGTTCGCAGAACTAAACTAACCAGAAGACTGAAAATTCAGTCTGATCTTACTTTCTTCACGGCAGGTAGAAAATTATTGTTTTAATAGCTCAGAAAATCAGAGAGCTCATTTTTTAAAAGATCGCCTATTCGATCCAGGTATGCCATAGCTATCCCACTATGTTCTACGATTAGTAATCCAGATCCTATTAAAGAACCACATACAGGTGCTTAGATGTACCAGAAGAACGTAGAATCATTATGTGAATAATGAATAATATATAGCTTGATATTACGAATCTCTACAAACAGAAGCCAAACTACAACGGGATGAAGCGCGGCTATTTCTTTGAGCCACTGTTCATTTGATTCATCCTGGAAGGTAATGCTGACCCAACGGTAAGTTAACAGCAATCGTGTAGTTGAATTCCAGCTGGTCTTTTGGAATAGGAAAGCTGCTCCGTATAGCGAAGAAAACATTGGATGATTAAAACGACTGCTGCTTGAGTATGCACCGCAGAACGGGATAACAAGGCGAAATTGCAGGGTGGCCGATCACAGATGACAGAGCTAGTCGGGCTGATGGGCAAGCCGGTGTCTTTGTAAGTGGACCCCAGAGGCAGGAAGGAAACCGAGGCAAGTGGGCTGGAGCCGTACCTCGCCAGCTTTATTTGGGAGGTGGTCCCCGCTTGCGTTGCAGGGAAGCGCCAAAGTGGACGGCCGCGCCCATTCGGTCCACTTCGGTGCGTTGGCGTACCGCGAGACCGCACACTACGCAACAATACAGAGGCGAAACAGACGCTTATACCAGACGTAAACACGCCAGCAAAATGGCGTCACTGACCAGCATCAAGCCGCGTTTTCGGAAATCAATCATTGGATCCATCAGTGGTTGATGCACCTGTGTATTTTGGAATATTTTAAAATTACGACATGAGGGCGCGTTTGCTTTTATTTTTCAGAGTTAGCATTCCAAAATTCATCGGTTGGTGTTTTGATGCATATCCGCCAGATCCACTGGATTTTCAGGCCGGTTGAACTGGTGGATCAATCGCGTTCAACCGGACTCGACCGAAACATTAGTTATTGAAAGTTTTGTGTACAACGGTGGATGCACCGGTAAATTTTCGAAAACGCGGAGTGTATTGCCAGGCGTTGTTAGTTTCGCTGTGGCGAAATGTACCGGAAACAGCGACGCCAGGAGGGCAAATCAGCTGGCGCTTCGCTGCTGTTTTGTACAAACTACAGAATGTTTCCCATTTAGACCGACAAACTTTTGCTTCGGGTTAATCACGTAAAAAAGGAGAAAACATGTATATGCGAATTTAGTGTCTAAAGTGAATCCCCAGGGTGGTACGCATCTAAGTTGGACCTGACGCACTAGTTTATTACGAATATTGGAGAATTTATTTCAAGAAGGAACATTTAGTGTGTGGATAATGTGTAATGGAACAAAGATCTGCAAACGCTGCAACACCTCTCTGACGCTCTCGTCAAATTATTTCGTGAAATAATAATGGTTACTACCCTTATTTCGACTTATTCTCCATGACACTCAGGCATACTTAGGGTTTGAAAGAAGAACTAACACATTATCCAGACTTCCAGTTATCCATTTCCAGTAATTGCTATAAACAAGTAGTGATTCGGATCCAACTGCAAAGATATGTACCGTGCTTAGGATGCAATTTACACCATACGTCGTTTATAGGTTTCAACATTCTTTTTTCGCAATTAACCTGCAGCCAAAATTTGTTGGTCTATTTTAATAACATTCTGTATAATTATTGCAGTATAATTTGCATTCTTCCCCTGACTTGATACCTTTCTGCAGTTCACTTGACTTTTCTACGTTGACATGATTCATAACAGACTGTAACGTTGCTTATTTCACATGTTCTTATGTATCCTAAACCATTAAAAAACCCGCAAAAAAAAAATTAAAAACGAATCGCTTACAGCTAAGTTGAAGAGTAATATGAGCCACCCCCCCCCCCCTCCATTTTGGAAAGCATCCAGTAAAAAAAACTACTTCGGATTTAGTCTGCATGTAACTGAAGTCAATCCTGAAGTCCTGCTCGTTACGCAACTAAATATATGTTCGTTGGAAACATCGTATTTCTCTGTCACTTGGTGAACGTAGTTTTTCTTCTGTTGCAGCTCCTGGTATTGAGATGACACTAGAATTCACCTTTGTCCAGCGTGAAACGTGCTAGTTAAATTACGTCCAAAGCACCTTCGCAAATGAGAGTCGTAATGAATTATGTGGCAGCTGGAGGGTAACAAATGTTGTTCCGAAGAATATTTGATTTAATTATTGTAATTTATGAACGATGCTAGCCTAGAGCCTTAAAGTCTTGTCGGGTGAGAACGAACTATGTCGCCTGGAAGGAAGTAATACTTCGCAGGATTCAAGCTTCTGAATCACAAAAAAAAAAACCTTATCGAGATCAGCCGTAAGTCGTTTGATTATTCCTGCTTTTCAGCAAAGATGTATCAGTATTTAAGGCGAAAATTCGTTACCTTCAAAACAGTCAAGTGTTNGATTATTCCTGCTTTTCAGCAAAGATGTATCAGTATTTAAGGCGAAAATTCGTTACCTTCAAAACAGTCAAGTGTTCATATTCCCTTCCCGTCAGCATCTTAAATTCGGATATAATCATGTCACAGAGTAGATAAGCACAGAGGGATAAAATNCATATTCCCTTCCCGTCAGCATCTTAAATTCGGATATAATCATGTCACAGAGTAGATAAGCACAGAGGGATAAAATGGCATGGTGGTTCCTTTGATGTGGGCCTACCTGTTCGCTGATTGACAAAGCTACTCTCTGTAACGGGCTTTGTGTTTGATTGGCTACCACGTGCTGCNTGGGCCTACCTGTTCGCTGATTGACAAAGCTACTCTCTGTAACGGGCTTTGTGTTTGATTGGCTACCACGTGCTGCGGACGATCTCCTGTTGGCTAGGTTGCCGGCTGGCGAGTAAGTCAGTTACCACGCGCTGATTGGCGTATGGCGTTCAGTCATGTTGATGACCAGTGGCGTCATTTTCCTGGCGTGTAAGGCTGGAATTCGCCTTACAAGCGAATATTTCTCCTCTCTATTGTGAATTACTCTGCGATCCTGTGGCGCAGATGCGTGGATGCTGAGCGGAAGGTTCTTGGATCGAATCCCCGGCTGAGTCGGGCGAGTGAAGTACGTACCAGATCACTTCGAAGTAAAAGCGCATCGGCGCCATCAACTCCTCGAAAGGAAATAAAGGAAAGTAAGCAATTTTTTGCCAAATTAATCTAAGACTAGAATGACGTTTGAGTTTGAGTCAAAACACAAGGCAGCTGTGACCAGCTGCGATAATCTTCACGAAACACTAAAATGTGAATGGCCAAGTTAAACACTATTCGAAACTCCTGCCTACAACCACTTTATTTAAAACTTCCCTTACAAGACAGCTGTGTGGCTTGGAAGGCAACAAACAAAAGCCGACTCTGTTCGAATGTAAAGCACGTGAGTAAATAAGGATCGGGGACGTTTCAAAACAAATTTGTTCGTGCCGAAAGCGCGTGTGGCCACCNCCGGTCTGGGACGCTTCGCACTCCAATAGTAAATTCACTGTAACTTCCAACTTTTCTGAAGCCCTGCTAAAGTTCTGCTTCCATTTCTACGCCTCGTGCTTTAAAGGGACAACGCACCGAATTCATGAGCACGCACTTAAAATTTTGCGTAAGAACTATTTCTTACCAGATATTACCAACGCGCTTATTATTTATCTGTTTTTGTTCATGTAAATTACAGAAGAAATATTATAATGTATAGATACAATAATATAAGATAATGTTCAATTCAACTAAAATAAGGTACTCCTATATAAACACAAGTATATAAAGCTCGTGATTATGACATATTTAGAAAAAAAAACCAAACACGTCATATATGGGATGATTTTTCAAATGTTTGATTTCAAAAAATTCTGAAGAAACCGCTAATAAACTGTACACTTCGCTGTTGAAGGCGTTTAAGTTTATTTATGTAACATTTGTGGATTAATGTCTTATTTGTATATTTGCGAAATAACTTTTATACAATTAAACGTGTAGTTGCCACATAGTTTTTGCATGAATAGCAGTCAGACTTCACAGTTTTGATGTATTTTATGTTAAAATAAGATAAACTATATAGCTCACTAGACCAAACCTGGCCGATCTTGGGAAATTTCAATACACCATCGATAAATTTAGTTCTCAAATTAGATCAATTTATTAATAATAGAGCTATGTATGCTCCGTTATCCGTGAATTTTCACTCTTACAAACTTCAAAGAATTTTTCACAGATGATTGTGTTGCAGCCTCAAAGTAGCCAATGAAAAAATATTTGTTATACTGCGTTACAATATGCTGAGTGCTCATTTTTTCTTATTCTTGCATTGCCACGAAAAAGAACTAACAGTTTACAAACTAAGAAATATTTCTCACAAATATTAACATAGGGAAATTAAATNCATTGCCACGAAAAAGAACTAACAGTTTACAAACTAAGAAATATTTCTCACAAATATTAACATAGGGAAATTAAATGTACCTAGCTTCCTTAAGGCGCTCGTATGCGTGAAGCTAATTTTTCCTTCCTGAAACACGGTGGCAAGGGTGCAATATGTACAAGTCCCTTATCTCTTTGTGCGAAACATCGAACTGAGATGTAGATATTTGGTTGTGCTGCGTGGCAATACGAGACTTTAAGCGGAAACCCTGTAATTTAAATGGTGAAATTTTATTGCAAAATTTTTGAAGAACACTAGAAAAGTTAAGCATGTGTATGCAAATATATGTTTATAATAATATATATGTGTTTGTGTATCACAGTAAGACTGCATGTAAAATAAGTTTATGGGCTATGCTAAAAGGCTTAAAAAGAATTTTCACAATATGAGACGTGTTTTGAAAATGGTTTACTGGGCTTCTTCTTGAAGTGCAATTTCTTTTCGTATGTGAATACATATCTTAGGTGGGGCTTTCCGAAGTGCTCAGTTATCTGCAAACTTCCTATAGTAAGCAGGCATAGGATGATGAATCAATGGGATAGATTGTGAATCAGTAGGAATCATTCACTGCAGGAATCAGTTGACTCCAGTGAAGCGGTTTTCGTTGGATGGTTGTCAAATGTCACTGATTTGAAGAAATTGTTTCTAAGTAAATGTTAAGATATGCCCACCAGAAGAGCCAGAGAGCAAATGCAAAGTAGAGTGCATATGCCAACTGTGCATTAAACAATTCCTGCGTCCAAATACTGAACAGCTAGTTTTCCTGAAGACGTTAAAATCATAACACTTTGACTTTTGGTAGTGGCGACTATTTAAACTAATAAATGCCTTTGAAGTTTAAAACGCATCTTCCACCCAAGTTAAGCGTAGCGAAGTTATAGTTAACTAAGCAAAATGTTATTTTTGTCATGTGAAATATGGTGGAAAATTAATAAAACCGACACGTCACTGCCTGATTACATGATTTTGTCATAACTGTTGACAGCCTTTGGCAAACAGTGAGCCATTGCTGACGATTTGACGATACGCATGAAATAGGGACATCAAATTACTTTGTCTTAACCTACGAAGAAGCCTGGAATACACTACCATTACAGGTGTTCAGAGTAGGACGTTCACTACGTTTATGTTCGGTTATAGTTAGATTTAATAACACACTTGGACAGCCTTCTCGCAATAAGGAGCACACGTCGACAAACAGTTGTAGGTGGGCGAGGAATGTACCTAGTTGCCACTCAATTTCATTTACGTTTTATTCTTCGTTTACGGAGACAAAATACCGTANTGGGCGAGGAATGTACCTAGTTGCCACTCAATTTCATTTACGTTTTATTCTTCGTTTACGGAGACAAAATACCGTATCGAACAACATGAGCAATTTTAAGTTAGTCCCAGCCAAATATTTCTATAACGTGTCGAAGTTATCCATATTGTGTTTTGTTTCAGCGACTCGGAGGTTCTTTCTGCGGGAGAAGTGATATTGCCGGTTTGTGTTTCCAAAGGCGAGCTAGCTTATATTTTCCCAAGGAGAACTGCTATATGCTGCTGACGCTTTTCATATCGGTACAAATAAATATTCCTTCTAGAATCCCTTCGAAACGAATACATGTTAAGTAAAGATAGGTCTGTTTGTCTTGGAGAGTCTGTTTCTTTTTTTGTGTGTGAGATTCGCCTCGTGATACTGGCCAAGAGCAATGAGAATAAAATGCACTATTCGTGCACATTTTAGAAAAGAGAAAGCATTCAGAAAACGAATTCGGAATCGAAACAATGTTTCCCTACTACTTATAAAATTGGGAATATACGTTGTAGGTAAATGTGTAGTTTTTCACAATATTTTTAAAATGCTTTATACGACTTTGCACGGTGCAAGGGAAAAAAGAAAACAGTAGATCAGATGCTATGTGGAAACGCCGATTTCCCCGACCTAACAAAAACTGATCAAATTACCAAATTTGTTAACTAACAACCGTAGGAGCCTTTTAAGATATGTTAATTCTTATTATACGTAGTTTGAGTACAAAATTTTGTCACAAAATTTTAATGGGAAGATGAAATACGGCTTGTCTATATTTTTTTATTATAATGATACCTGTAATGATTTTTATATAAAGGTATTTGTAGGTAAATAACTGTCACTATTTTACGTCCAAATAAGTATTCCACAATATTTTTTGCTCTATTCAGAACCTGAGTTTATCCCTCAATTTGGTTTATTAAAATATGTTATCCCTTGCCTTAATTAATTTCGGGCTGATCGAAAACACATTGTCTCCAACACATGTTCTGTTTATATTTTCTGAATATCTGGCAACCCTAATCCCACGTGACCGCTGCCATCAGGGCGCCAGAGGGTCGAGTGTAATATACTCTTTAACACATGGAGAGCTAATGAGAAAACACTCAGGTCATGCCTCGTTCTTCATATGTGCAGACTGAATTTCTAGACGCTGAAATTCTCTGTTTGAACCCCAAAAGGGGGTGACTGACAAGGTGAACCACCCCGCCACCAGGCTATTGCCGTCAGTATTGTTCTTACTCGACCACAGCCAAGGAGACACGTATCCGTTTAGGAAAACCAGGTATGGAGACCTGAGGGAGGGGGGGGGTCCTATTTTTGATTATTTCCATACTAAAGAGGTTATACAGCGGTGCCGCTTGAGATACCAGAGTAAACTGAATGAAGATCGTGTACATTAAGACTCTATAGTCTGTTATGTGTGCTATGCAACAAAAAAAAAGCAGCTGTTGTGGCCATGCTACTATATGTTACCTTTACATCAAAGAATATTTTTATCATCTCTATACAGGCCTATAAAATTATGTGTCCAGGATGACTGACTCACTCACTCAATAATCAACCCACTAAGAAAGGCTTTTTCGAAATTAGGCTCTTATGGGGGTGGAACCGAGTAAAATTTGTTTCCGAAGACTCCTCAGTAGAGCATCAATCCTATGAGATATCGCCGTGCTATTAGATTCAAAAGGCAGCCTACACGAATAACTAAAAACCCTTTAAGGGTTTTTTTAATTCAACCCTAAAGAAGGTCAAAAGGGGGAAAATACATCTATGAGGGCTCCTCAACAGCTCATCAACCCGATAAAATATTGCTTCAAACGGTAGCCCATGCAAATCCCTAAATCCAATTTCACGATTTTCTCAAAATTCAATCGCTTAGATGGTGAAAAACGGGTAAATGTGTTTTCGAAGAATCCTTAAAACATTAACGTGATAAGATATTGTTATTATTTTTGCTTCATGGGACGGCGGTGGCTGAGCTGTTAGCCTGTTCACCTCCCACTAAGGCGAAACGGATTCAATCCACGGCTGGGTCACTCCCAGACTTCCGCATGTGGGAATCGTGCCGGACGAGGGCGCTGGTAGGCGGGTTNTCGTTTCCGAAGACTCCTCAGTAGAGCATTAATCCTATGAGATATCGCCGTGCTATTAGATTCAAAAGGCAGCCTACACGAATAACTAAAAACTCTTTAAGGGTTTTTTTAATTCAACCCTAAAGAAGGTCAAAAGGGGGGAAATACATCTATGAGGGCTCCTCAACAGCTCATCAACCCGATAAAATATTGCTTCAAACGGTAGCCCATGCAAATCCCTAAATCCAATTTCCCGATTTTGTCAAAATTCANTCCCTAAATCCAATTTCACGATTTTCTCAAAATTCAATCGCTTAGATGGTGAAAAACGGGTAAATGTGTTTTCGAAGAATCCTTAAAACATTAACGTGATAAGATATTGTTATTATTTTTGCTTCATGGGACGGCGGTGGCTGAGCTGTTAGCCTGTTCACCTCCCACTAAGGCGAAACGGATTCAATCCACGGCTGGGTCACTCCCAGACTTCCGCATGTGGGAATCGTGCCGGACGAGGGCGCTGGTAGGCGGGTTTTCTTTCTCGGGGATCTGCCGTTTCCCCCTCCCTTTCATTCCGCCACTACTCCACGTACTCACCTTAATCGCCCTCATCGGTTTCTCATGGCCTCGCTGTTAAGAGCTGCCCAAATCTCTTCACTCGCTCTCTCTTTCCTTCAGAAGGCTGCCTATATAAATGCCTAAAAATTAGTTGCAGGATTTGTTTTTAAATTCAACACAACAGAGAGTGAAGAGTGGTAAAATGTGTTTCCGAAGGCTCCTCAATAGAGCAGTAGCCCAATAAGATACCGTTTTGCTCTTTACTTTATAAAAGGCTGCCTATGCAAATACTTAAAACTGACTTCATAATTTTTTCTAAATTTATATCTCTCAAAATGTGAAATGTATCGAATGAGTTTTCGATGATACGTTACCAGAATTACGTCGTTTCTTTGCCTGTAACCTTCAAATCAACGTGTTTTGTTTTGTAAACACTTATCAAACTAAATAAATAAATTGAATCTGTCTCTTACTGGAAAACAATTTTCACTTCCGTGACAGTTGCAGAAAAAGGTTGTCAGAACTGAGCAGAATCAATAATTAGAAAGTTTATTTTTCTAGGCTGCGCGGTAAATGAAATACATCGCGCAGCCTTCTTTTCCTTATTAGGTTCCATATTAGTGTTGACATCACATTTTATACCGCTATTAATAATTTCATACCTGATTTTCTATGAAGAGTGTGATAGTGACTTAGTGTCTATTCCAGCTGCACAGTAGCCATACTTATGTTGCACCATTTAATTGATTTCTTGTAAACAGGACTGTCAGAACTATAGACTTGTGAATTACCTATATAAATGTCGAAGTCACATAATAATTGCGAGCCCGTTTGTCCATATTTAATTTTCCAGCAAACAGAAGCATTTTTTCACTACAATAATATTTAACGTAACTTCAATATACTCCACTAGAATTGCGACTTCAAATGCTCCGGAGACAACAATACGTATATAAATTCTTTATTCTGTAGTTTTTAAGTGAATCTACATAAAGTTAAAAATTGCATAGAAGAAGATGTTACGAGGATTGATCAACATTACCAATATAACAGTATTATTAATTATTGGCATGGTTTGTTTAAGTTGTTCGAAAGGGTAGAAATGGAGAGCAAATCTGTGGAAACAATTGTAAGAACAGGTGATGCAGTTCTTTACCATGAGAATTTCATCAAAACAGCTTCCACTCTCCTTGCCTATCATAACACAACCTTCTCCTCAAGGTCGGGCTCTGTAAGTGTTACCGCACAAACGCTGCAGCAGCACCGGTCTCGAAGCGAAGGCTTTTGAAAAGGTGTAATCGATGCCACAGTCTTCACTGGATGGTCACGGGAAGAATTAGTTTTCATAACGCTCATGCCATTCATTCCATCTGAGTACCATTTCGGATTTAAGAGCAGTTTGCTACAATTGAGGTCCAGGGACAGTCACTTAAGGGTGCAGGGAACGATTAAATGAGGAATTCTTCTCATGTGGGTATCTCTACGTGACCTGCTCCAGAGTAAGCTCGCCAAGCAACTGGCAGTCCTATCATCTGAATGCAGAATCACAAATATAATGTACAAAGGGGTCCTTTTGTGTAATGAATTATATTATATTAAATATTTTATTTCTAATGACTGAAAAAAATTTATTCAGAGCTAGGCAGTCATTTATTTCAGATCCTTCAAAATTACAAACATATTTATGTTTTAAAATATTATTAATCTGTAGCAATAATATTATTTAATGTTTATAATGGCCCAAGTAATACAATTATAATTTTGTTTATTCTTATTGATACCTATATTACTTTTATGGTTTAGCTATATGTATTTTACATACTATACAAAAATTCCTAACAGAATTTTTGTAACAATGTTAAAAAAGTAACTTAAATTTTTTGTAGAACAGAACATTTTTTAATGAAGAGTTTTTCAAGATAGGCGCCAGGAGGGATGGGGCTGTTTCAGCGGCATGAAATTATTTAAATTTGGCCTTTAATCCTCTTTTACAAGGCGATATCTAGGCTTAAATTGCTGGCGGCCAACAGAGCATCGAGACGAGGCCGTATTTGAAGATTCTGGTGAGGAAGGAAGCGGCAAGTTGCTGACGGCCCTGCACATCCCGAGGTCATCTTCTTTGTCGCTGCTGATTCAAACGCACCAGAACTACAGCCCAGTACAAGAGACCTGAATCACAAAACGTTCTTCAATATCTTCAACCACGGATAAAAGAAGGTCGGCTTGCTCCCGGCCATGACTGATAACTTAAAATTTGTGACTAGTGTTTGGAATGTAAAGAATTTCACGTAACGATGAGGATTTGTAATCAGCAATTATTTTATTACGTGCAAAGTTCATCTTCTACATACATCCCGGTATGAACTTATATATTAAAATTAAATCAGTAATTGCTTTTATTGCAATTTTAAATCTTACGTCTGTTCTCATGCTTGTGCAGGACACGTTTAGCCATAGTGATCGATACCACACGTTTAATTAATTTCCGTAGGAGAAAATTTTTCTTCTTAGTTCTAGTATGATCTCAAATTTATAGTGTATAAGGTAATTATATATATAAACTCATATGTATAATACACAAGATTTTTAAAGCTACTAACTTATCGGCATTTTTGCACATGGGACTCCTCTATTGTCCATTCACGGTTATATCCAATTTTTCTGAGACCCTGTTACAGTTCTGCTTTCAAACCATTCCTCCTGCTCATGCAAACTAAGCTCAACCATGTCTAGAAAACTACACCGAAGGGACACCGCACCGTACTCGTGCCCACTCGCATTAGCAATCTTTCCATCAAATATATTTCTTACTAGGCATTACCAACGCACTTATTTCCTCCCTGTTTTTATTCATATGAATTATAAATGACGTAATAGACAATATATCATTAAATGTCCTAATTAACAAATATGAGACAATATTATGATAGCATAAGAATAAAACGCTTGTGGTACATTACATGTTTATGAAACAACCAAACGCTTCATGCTTCGGGTGATTTTTTTTTTCAAAAGTTTGATTGAAATAGTGTGGAGAAACAAATAGACTATGCGTGTTAAACTGGCTGTATAACTCTACACTAACTAAAACCCTCTCGTGCGACTCGTATTGCAGTACTTTTACACAACACGTCAAACAGATAAAGAAAATCCGCAGCTGCTTCGAGTACTGCACGCGAGAGAAGCCGCTCGCAGATAGATAGTTCTTTACCTACTTTTATGCTCGTCATGCGCAAACCGAAGGTGACCACCATGCCATAATGAGTTAAATACATATATAAACAGGGCTGGTTATTCATATTTTCCCAACACAATTCCCTCGCATTGCCATAACTGCTGTGATAAATGTATACCATACCGAGTTCATAAAATAAAGAGAAATTTTTTTTTTAACTTCAAAAATTTAAAGCGGGAGGTTTCCGTTGACTGTAGAGAGATGAAACAGGCACTGTATACCAAAACATGTTCGATATATTATCTTCAAGTCACGCCACATGCAGCAGCTCTATAAAATATGAAATTGAGAAAATAGGCGAGTTTTCCAATCACTATACCTCTTCTCCTTCTTCCAGTATCAGGTTGACCCTACAAAGTTGTCACTTTAAAATTTCAATTTCGTAGTAAAACTATGCGATGTTGATACCCCTACTTCTAGAAACGACAAACCTTTTTGTCACTTTTAAATACTATTTATTATCTTTTCCAACGCAGTATTATTTATTCGAGATCTGAACAGTAATTGTTGCAGGATATACCAAATCAATTCATAAAATAACTGTCGATATCAGGAACAAAGTATTTGTTTTCGGTATGAAAGTAAAACGATAATTAATATAGAAGTTACAAGGTGTACCACCTTTATAGAATCTACAGAACGAGACTGCCACTCCGTTTTTTGGCAGAATATACAGCAGGTAACAAAAAAAGATTGGAATACCAACTACAAGAATAAAATACCAACTGTAGTTGTTTCAGGAGACCTAAAGCCTAATGCGTTTTTGATTTCAACACTATCAGTGGTTCATTTTAAATGTAACTTAATGTTGCCGTCACTTAAAATTTCTTAAAATGCCAAAATTGTGTGATGTTCTTGAATGAGTTTGAAATGAGTCTGGAAAATTTATCAGTGTTGAATGTAGTCATTGTGTACTTTATTATGTTTCTTTTATTAAAATTATATTTAAGATTCGAACTTATTTCGAAATTTGTTAAAATAAATGCCAGAGGTTTTCATAGTTGCTATTCAATTGTTGGCCACACACTTTTATTTAGCCAATTAAAACTTTCTCTTTGCACACTACAGTTTTAAATGCTATTTGACTATTCTTAAAAAATCACGGTTTTTTAAATTATTATTTAATGATAAGGGAGGATTTAACACGAAAATTGTCTACAAACAATACGTTGGAGTGTGTTACTTTTAGTTAAGTTTTAATGTGTAATGGGGAGGTGGTAGAACTAACACTAAAAATAACAAAAGGAAAAAAAACACTTGTATTTTAAAGTGTTTGTACTTTTACGTACTACGCTTTAAAATAGTTAATTTTTTTATGCAATCACCTATACACTTTACAAACCTCTCCCGAATAATTTTACAAATTGCCATGTATTACATTCCGACTTGCAAAGGAAGAATCGAGCCCCTTTTTTTTAGTATAATGACGTGAATACATCTTTAAAACTATACCAACATATGGGGTACCAGAACGGAAAAGACGATGTAAATTTTGTAGTGTAATCAATCCTGTCACTAAAACTTCGTGATTAATAAACTGATTGAAATAAAATGTAGTTTCGTTCAACCGGGTATACGACTACGATGCGAACATGTCCTTTAAGTAGGCGCCGCTCGTGCGAAAGCACCCGAAGACTGGCGGCAATTTGGGGCGTGCGCGAACATTTCCGGGCACTACATCTCGTGACTCCTATGCTCTATCGTGCTTTCGTTTGGATCTGGCAATTTAATCCTGTAAAAACCGAGTATCCTTTTCGTTTCCGTATTAAAAAAAAAATTATACGCGATAACGCACACGTATTTACGTAAAATCCACGGCCATGTCCACGACACCACCAAAAGCTGATTTGTTTTCCCTGTTATGTGGCCTCTCGTCGAATGTGATCATTAAGATCGGGAGGAACATAACCACTCATATATATCGTCAATCACGTACACTGTGAGAATGTTCATAGAAAAATAAATATTTTAGTAATATGCAGTTCATATTACAGTCTGTATAGAGCACTGGTACGAACATAACATTCTTCCAAATATATTACGCAGTACGTTTCATGATTCTCCGCGAAAAATTACTGTGTGTATTCCACTCGACGTCAACGTAAAAAACATCTGCAATTATGAAAAAGAATTTTTTTTTTAAGTTGGCGTTATAATTTCTGAATTAACGTCGAACCATCTGTACAAATTAAAGGAGATGAGTACCAGCCATCTTGTATTGATACATTTTTGCCACAAGTTATATTTATGAATGTTTAACTAACATTTTCACGTGTCCCAACATAAACAATACCTTCTCAAGTGTTAACAGTGTATTACTATTTCACTACCTTTATTTCAACTTTTATTATTTACTGCAGGCAAAAAATAAGCAATTTCTTTCTTGCCGTCGTTCACGGAAATGATACTTACTGTAGGCGTTACAAGTTCCGGGGGCTCGCTCGCCTCCCTAGATGTCTGCGCCTGGTTCTCCAGCACGGCCCAGCCGGCGGCGGCTGATGTTAGTGACGGCCCGGGCTGTCTAATAACCGTTACAAAAACATTCGGCGCACACCGGCAAACGCTCAGCTGGTTATACGGAGACTAGTGTTTTGAGCACGGCGTCAGGCTGCGTCAGGCTGCGCGCGCAGGCAAATCTCCCCTCGCCGGCCGCGTCGCGCTCACCCCAAATTCACCCGCCAGCACTTCCGGCGCTGACGGCACGTGCAACGGTAGTAAAGCGATAAATATTTTGAAACACGTACAAATATTAATGCCCCTCGCCNCGGCGCTGACGGCACGTGCAACGGTAGTAAAGCGATAAATATTTTGAAACACGTACAAATATTAATGCCCCTCGCCTTGCCAATGCCTAAAATATAGTACAAAACCTGTGATTAGGGACACTCGCATTTCGCGGAAATATCTCACCGACGGTTGCGCTTCTTAACACACTAGCTCAGATCCACCTTCGCGATTTGGTGATCTAGGTGATAACGCGTCCTAGGTGTCTGCCCGCGAATCACAGACGTACAGTACGGGAGTGACGTAATTATGATTGGCCAACCAAGTGAGAAAATGTCCTATTTCAGAGACACGTGGCCAATAAGCAAAGGAAAAACTAGCATGCTCGGAAATATTTTCGCCAAATTCTGGCGTCCCTACCGTTGATGCAGGTTGTGGCAGAAATTCCATGAAGCCAAGAATATGGGTACTGATCCCCCTTAAGTAATCCATAAAACGTGAAAAAGCGACAGTGGTGAAACAAGTTATTCCCATTTCACGTTATAAAACTAGTTTACAGTTAATTTGCCACTTACAGTTCTGTTTATGTGAAGGTAACTAGNTATTCCCATTTCACGTTATAAAACTAGTTTACAGTTAATTTGCCACTTACAGTTCTGTTTATGTGAAGGTAACTAGACATAACCTATGTACTTATGCAATGATAACACAGGCACAAGTATCACATGACTGTAACGATAATAATTTTAAAAACTTTGTTACCTGCTTGAATAATGTTTCCTCCAGTGTGAACTCGCTTTAGCTCAGCCTAAAACAGTGCTACATTTTTGCTGGTGTTGATTCCAAAATAGTTTCTACTCGACTGAATGTAACAGTTCCACGTGTATTCCACACCCGAAGAAGAAGTGTCGAGCTTTTCTTCCGATTCAAACCTTGGTCACTTGTCCCAGTTGTGCACACGGGCTGCTCTCATAGCCACTGTTAAATTAATAGTACGTGAATAAAACTGAACCAAGGGTGAGACCCACAAGAACTCCGCGAGATTATTCTGCACAGGTGAATCAGGTGACGCACGCACGAAGATGTTGAAAACTGCAGAAGAAGAGTCCACTGTCGACGTAACACGACGTTAGCAGAACCCGTGGGTTCCACATGCTATTGGTTGCGGGTGAATCAGGGTAAAAAGCAGGGAAAATGAACATAACCCAGTAAATGCTTNTGGGTTCCACATGCTATTGGTTGCGGGTGAATCAGGGTAAAAAGCAGGGAAAATGAACATAACCCAGTAAATGCTTGAACGATATTCGAGAACGGATGGAGAAGAACCCAAAGAAGAAGTGTCGGTGAGCAAAGACGAATTATGAAAAATGCCACCCCCTGAAATTCTAAAAAAAAATTAAGAATAGTTATAGGTGCACACCGCCTTAACAACTTAAAGCCGTAGTTTAACTGAGCATGCATTCCGAGTCCTGTTGTCGTAGTCCAAACGATGTGGGAGATATAGCAGTTAGAAATTAGACCCCCCTTAAAGTTTTACTTTTAAAGTGAGGTCGGCGGTACCCCACGAGGCAATAGAAAAGTGATAGTTTTGGGTGCGAAATTAAAATGACATGTCAATTCATTCCGGNGCGAAATTAAAATGACATGTCAATTCATTCCGGAAATATTGGGAAAATTTAAAAATTTTAAAATTTCAAAAATTTGTTGTGTAGGTCAAACTCTCCCTTAAAAGATGTTACTGTGCAAAGTTTAAAGTT
This sequence comes from Clitarchus hookeri, assembly GCA_002778355.1. Taxonomy (NCBI): domain Eukaryota; kingdom Metazoa; phylum Arthropoda; class Insecta; order Phasmatodea; family Phasmatidae; genus Clitarchus; species Clitarchus hookeri. The sequence goes on along the minus strand of NQII01003724.1, from coordinate 14,294 downwards.
CCTATGCCAACACGCGTGTAAATAGCGTGCGATCAAATGTGCACAGCAGTAAAGACTCCGCTCCATCTTAATGCCATATCAACCGTTGAGTTTCGGGAGGGAGATTCGGGTGATGGAAAGTTTGAAAGAAGAAANTGGGTTCCACATGCTATTGGTTGCGGGTGAATCAGGGTAAAAAGCAGGGAAAATGAACATAACCCAGTAAATGCTTAAACGATATTCGAGAACGGATGGAGAAGAACCCAAAGAAGAAGTGTCGGTGAGCAAAGACGAATTATGAAAAATGCCACCCCCTGAAATTCTAAAAAAAAATGAAGAATAGTAATAGGTGCACACCGCCTTAACAACTTAAAGCCGTAGTTTAACTGAGCATGCATTCCGAGTCCTGTTGTCGTAGTCCAAACGATGTGGGAGATATAGCAGTTAGAAATTAGACCCCCCTTAAAGTTTTACTTTTAAAGTGAGGTCGGCGGTACCCCACGAGGCAATAGAAAAGTGATAGTTTTGGGTGCGAAATTAAAATGACATGTCAATTCATTCCGGAAATATTGGGAANGAGAAATTAAAATGACATGTCAATTCATTCCGGAAATATTGGGAAAATTTAAAAATTTCAAAAATTTGTTGTGTAGGTCAAACTCTCCCTTAAAAGATGTTACTGTGCAATGTTTAAAGTTCCTATGCCAACACGCGTGTAAATAGCGTGCGATCAAATGTGCGCAGCAGTAAAGACTCTGCTCCATCTTAATGCCATATCAACCGTTGAGTTTCGGGAGGGAGATTCGGGTGATGGAAAGTTTGAAAGAAGAAANTGCTCCATCTTAATGCCATATCAACCGTTGAGTTTCGGGAGGGAGATTCGGGTGATGGAAAGTTTGAAAGAAGAAACAGGGTGTTTTAAAAAATCTTGAGTTCCACGAAATTTGTTAAAGATAAGATGTGAATAGTCATCAAAATCAGCCAATTTTCGAAGCACACTTTTTGGTATAAGAGGGGCAACATAAGAGACCACCCTAAAGAAAAAAAAAAAGGAAAAATTAGCGTAAACTAGTAAATTCGTACACAGTAATCGAGAATGGGTGGGGGAGAACCCACGAAAGAAGTTCCGGTGAGCAGGAAGCAAGAACTACAAGCTTTGAAAATATTAAAAATGGACAGAGGTGCCAGCCGCCTTAACGACTTAAAGCTTTCAGGCTCATAGGTGTACCTATCGACTCCCGTTGCCGTAGCTCGAACCATATAGGAGAAACGCCAATTTGAAATTCCATCTTCCTTAAAATCGTATAGTTCGGGTGAGGTCGACGGTACACTGTATAACAATGGGAACTGATGAGATTAAGAGGCGTGTCAAATTGTATCGTTGTAGGTTGAATCGTTCCGGAGTTATTGGGAATCGAATAATTTACCCCACTTAAAAAACTAAACAATTTTCAAAATTCCGTAGTCTGAATAGAACCCCCTCTTTTGAGATGTCGCAATGCAAAATTGAAAATCCCTAACATGGACGCGCGAACGAAAAATGGAAGTGGCAAAAAGTACCCCTTGCGTCAAACGATCTCGTCCAATGGTGAGTGATGAGGGGAAAGTGAGGGGTGGAGTTGGAAATAAGAAGGATGGGAATAGGTATCGATGGGGGAATGTCCCCTCAACCTTCGAGGGTAAGGTGGTAATAGGCGTCGAAAGTAGCGATTGTTCGAAGTGAAATTTTCAGTACCCAAGGGGCACGAAAAATGAACCACCCTAAAGAAGGGTAGAAAGTAGAAAAAATTAACATAAACAGGTTAATTCTTCCCAACACCCCAGAATGGATGGAGAAGAACCCACGAAAGAANAAGTAGAAAAAATTAACATAAACAGGTTAATTCTTCCCAACACCCCAGAATGGATGGAGAAGAACCCACGAAAGAAATTTTGGCTAGCAGGGAACAAATTTTAAAAATCCCCCTCTCCCAAATTTGAAAAAAAAAAAAAAATTGTAACTGGTGTCCACGATAGGTACTATTGAGTCCCGTTATCGTAGCTCAAACCATTTATAAGATAAATCAATTTGAATTTCGACCCCCTTAAAATCGTACAGTTATGATGAGGTCGACGTTACACCGTAAGACGATTGGGAATTGATGGACTGCCAAATTAGAACTTTGTAAGTTGAGCCGTTTCGGAGATATTGGTATCGAAAAATATCCCCCATTTAAAAACTGAACAATTTCAAAATTCCTTATGCTGGGTGAAACCCCCCTTTATGTCCCGATGTCAAGTTCAAGTTGCTGGCACAAACGGGGCAGAAGCGAANAAGTAGAAAAAATTAACATAAACAGGTTAATTCTTCCCAACACCCCAGAATGGATGGAGAAGAACCCACGAAAGAAGTTTTGGCTAGCAGGGAACAAATTTTAAAAATCCCCCTCTCCCAAATTTGAAAAAAAAAAAAATTGTAACTGGTGTCCACGATAGGTACTATTGAGTCCCGTTATCGTAGCTCAAACCATTTAGAAGATAAAGCAATTTGAATTTAGATCCCCTTAAAATCGTACAGTTATGATGAGGTCGACGTTACACCTTAAGACGATTGGGAATTGATGGACTGCCAAATCCCCCATTTAAAAACTGAACAATTTCAAAATTTCTTATGCTGGGTGAAACCCCCCTTTATGTCCCGATGTCAAGTTCAAGTTGCTGGCACAAACGGGGCAGAAGCGAAATCAGAAGCGGTAAGTAAACCTAAACCCCAGCGTCAAACGATCTTCTCCGAAAGAAGGGGGGGGGGTGTGTGTCTTGAGGGTCGACAGTCTGTAGTCGTCTGTGGGCGAGAATTTTAAGAGGAAAGATGGGAATAGGATCTGAGGAAGGTGACGTCCTCCCAACCCGTGAGGCGTATGGGCGCTGTGTGTCTCCAAACTTTGCCATTTTCAGCGTCAAACTTTAGTTCTTCCTTAATATACCTACATACTCACAAAATTCCGTGGCACCCTTCAGTCATCCATCAGGCCGTCATCTGGCAGTCGTTTTCGTTCGGGAATCGAGAAATATACATCAATCCTCCTTCGGCCGATCCTTCTGTACAGCAAATCAGCATAACGGTCTTTCTTAGATGGAGATACATTTTTTACGGAAGGAATATTTTTTGGTACGAATTTTTCCTGAAGAGCGGTGTTAATAAACATAAGAGACTTTAACAAATGTTAAGAAAACTGCCTTTGTGGCCGATTTGTTACATGAATGAAAAATACAGGATAAATAATTTTTTAGTTCCAAAAATCTTGCACGACCAGTTCTAAAAAAATGAAACGATTAATCATAAATTTGGGGAGACGTAAAGATTTGTTTTCACCGTCGATCAAAGCAGCAGCTATTGCAAACCAAGTTTTTTCTCCGAGGCGTTTGTCGTGATATTCTTTGGCCTAAATACTCACTCTTTAACGTTATAAATATTCCTTCTAAAAATTTGGTAATAATTTTCGATTCCTAACTTTACCAGCTTCAGTAAAAAAAAAACACAAATCCACGGTGTTGCATTTATTTTAAAAGTGCATTTTCACGTTCGAGGAATTTCTTCAGAAAGCGGTGGCTCATCGGTCCGTCCACCAAAAAATAAAATTTCGTAAAAACTCGAAAGAAGGACGGGGGAAAAAGTGACCCTCTGATTGGCTGAAGATCACGTGACTGCCGGTCGGAGGACTGACGAATGCGACGGACTACTGTGAGTGCAGCCGAATTCACACGACCTTCGTGGCAGATTCCTAAATGCCCCTTCAGCTCACAAAGTTCTGGGTTAGTTATCCCTGTAAGTTGAAGTCACTGGGAGTTTAAACGTTGCAGGCCTACGGGTTTGTTTATTTTAGATTCCGCCATTCGTACCTCTTCCGGGTGTCATCGGGCATAAAAGTCATGAGGAATTTTTTTTTTTATATTTACGTTAAATATTATGTACACGAGCCTAACTGTAACCTAATATTTTGGTTGAGAAACTGGGAAATCGTACACCTAGGAAGTGTGCTAGTATTTGCACCGGTATGGATGGACAAACAATCTAGTGGAAAACCTTGTATCGTGCGGCCGATCAGGTGGA
>NQII01003724.1:0-10062 GCA_002778355.1 Clitarchus hookeri | reverse complement strand
CGACCCCCACGCGGTTGATGCGCGTTGCACGATCACGTCGCGTCCGTCCGCCCGGGTAAGCACGGCCGCCTAGATGAGTCAACACGAGCGTTGTTCTCTCCTTTAACAGTTCCGTCTTACTTTGATCTATTGCCAATATTATATTTTTTATCTGGTCAATGGAAAGTGGAGTAGAAAGATTTGGGCTGCTCTTAACATCGAGGTCTTGAGAGACGACTAGGGTGAAGTGATGCGAGTATGGAGTAGCGCCGGAATGCAAGAGCGGGGGAAACGAAAGATTCCCGAGAAATCCGTCATCCGGCACGATTTCCACATAGGAAAATTCGGGGGCGATGCCGCCGGGAATAGAACCCGATTCGCTTAGGTGGGAAGCGATTAGTCTGGCTGCAACACCACCGCGGCCCCCTTTAAGCAGGTCAGTTCTGAGCTATATATAAGGAAACTGGCTCAGTCACCTTGACCTTAGGCAAAACATAGAAGTAAATATGTGGTGTATATATATATTGATCTTGAATTTTTGGAACTATAGTATATTCACGGTTCATTAACACTTTTTTAATTGAGCCTTAGAAAAATCGTCCCATGTATGATTTCTTTGGTTGATTTATAATTATGTTATGTATCAGAAGCGATTTACACTTGTTTTAACATAAAATATATACGTACCTTAATTTTTATTAAACTGAAACTGTATTTATATGTTCCTTTTTATAATTGNGTTTTAACATAAAATATATACGTACCTTAATTTTTATTAAACTGAAACTGTATTTATATGTTCCTTTTTATAATTGAAATGAATAAAATCTGTGAGAAAATAGATGTGTTGGTAATGCCAAGTAAGAAATAGTTCTTATGCGGAACATTATTACACTGAATACGAACGAATGCTGTCCGTTTTCCAATTAGTGTAATTTTCTAGACTCAATTAAGCTTTGTTTGCATGAGGCGGAGAAATATCCTGGAAATAGAACTTAAGCAGGGCTTCAGAAAAGTTGGAAGTAACCGTGAATCGGCTATACAGTTACAAACGCTTTGCAAAATGAAATAGAAAATTTGATATGACCTATGTCCTACAGTGATTCGTAAGAGGGATAGATGCCCATCAAAATTAATATTTAAAATGGTTTCGATTCAAAATAATAAAACCTATTTGAGATGAAAGAACAGTTCCGTGAATNATCAAAATTAATATTTAAAATGGTTTCGATTCAAAATAATAAAACCTATTTGAGATGAAAGAACAGTTCCGTGAATGCTGTTGTCTTAAATCAAGATCTGAAATCTACGAACGGTTGTTGTGTAATATCATCCCAATTTATTAAGAAAATATGGGAGACGTTGTTACTATCCAACAAATGTGTGCAACCCTGGGGTAGTTGATTTTAATGACGTCATAATAATGTTTACATTAATGTACAAAAAACGCTGCCTTTGTGTAACTAAATCAGGAGAACTGTTGTCGAGAAAACAAGCAAAGTTTGTAAGGGTGCATGCAGTTATTCGCCTGCCAGGTAGGTACCCTTTCAAAATTGTTTTCTGAATGTGATAGTGTATAGAATTGTTAGGCTGGTAATTTTGGAGGAAAAATATGGTTCGAGCAATTATCTTCTTTCTTGTAGACCTAGTGTTAAATATTTATATGTACTGTTCAATCTCGATGCCTGATGATTTTACGTTTACCATAAAATCCTCTAAACTTAAAAGCCTATTACATGAAAACCAGGCCACTCACAACAATTCTGAAACACTCACGTAAAATGTTGTTCTTTTCTGTACATATCATACACTTTGTTCTTGCATTTATCTCTTCAAACAAAATACTTAAAATACTTATAAGCTTCTTACTTTCAACGTTGCAATTTTTCCGAAATTCTTCGCAAGAGTTTAGTAAATTGTTTTTTCTTACACTGATTTCCATTGTTTTTAATATTTAAAGTGACTACTTGGTGACGGCAAGGAAGAATCTGTGTGACGATTACCATCATACGGAACTATTTAAAAGAGTGATTTCGGAGAAACGACGTGGTAAGTTGAAATGTTGCTTTTGGCGCACATCGAATGTCATTTTGCTCGCGTCCGTCTTTCCAGTACTAAGTCGAGAAATAAACTCTACCCCCTGGCTTCAGCCGGTACTGCACACAGCATAGCAGCAGGGACATATGTCGTCGTTAGAAAGCCTNTCTTTTACAGTGGCGGTACATGCGTCAAGTTAATTTGGCGCACAACTGTGGGGCCTAGACAAGCCTACGTCAAACTCTACCCCCTGGCTTCAGCCGGTACTGCACACAGCATAGCAGCAGGGACATATGTCATCCCTAGAAAGCCTGGAAACTGGGCGATGCTGGTCGTGGTGTTTGGGCGAGGGAGGGGTGAAGCGACGGAATGCAGCAGTAAAAGAAATGAAAGTACTCCGAGAAAATCCATCTCGATGTGCAGCGTTAGCAATATATTCCAGATGAAATTGCCGTGGCGAGAAGCCGGCATGAGAATAGCACAGCCAACGAGTCCCCATGCTCCTGTCAGTCATCTTCAGAACGCTACGAGCAAATTAATGTTTCCCGCTAGGTTCACCAAAATGCATGCGATCAAGATAGTGGGGAAACAATACTCAAGCTAATATCCTGAGGAGACGTGACTACCATCGGGTGGCTTCATTAACAGCAACTAAACATATCCTCGCAAGAATATCGCATTTCATCGCATGAAACTTACAGAATTTTTTTACTTTTACGTACAGTTACAAAATGCAATTCTCGAACTTCATGAATGGCAAGGTAGGGCCTACTACTCCTGTGCTGAATATGCTTCCCCAGGGTGGTAAAGTTTCTTTTGAACACGAAACAAGTATACTTAGAACTAGACTTGAAAGCTAACAATAAAGGACGACTAAAAGCTATTCCGTAATAAAATAATTACGGAAAGGTCTTGTGGTACGTATTTTTCCGAAATCAAAAAGAACCTAATTTGAACTAATTTATGTTGCTTTGTAAGTTGTATATTTTAACTAACAAAACGATCACATACAGTAATAGTCAATAAAAGGTACATTTTTCAAATAAAAANGTAAGTTGTATATTTTAACTAACAAAACGATCACATACAGTAATAGTCAATAAAAGGTACATTTTTCAAATAAAAAATATCATTATTTTTCGAATAATAACGCGGAGAAAGAACTAAATTAGCAGATAGCGAAAATAATTGTTTTATAGTTTATTAAGTGTTTCTACACATAACTATAAAATGGCGAAATCAAAACATAAGACCATCCTAGAATTTAGTCGAATTCCGTCATCTTGTAATCTCCTAGAAAAACTGTTTAGAAAAAGTACTTTTCATTGAGACACATAAATATTAATGTTAGAGTTGTATGTAGTATTTTGTTGATTTAAAGACACTTATTTTAGCACATTTACTGATTTTGTGGCTTATGTTAATAATTTTTCGCCAAAAGCTGGTAATTTTTTTTAATAATTCTACAGAATCTACAAGCATTCAAATGTATTGTCAATAAATAAAACTCCATCAATATTTGTTAAGTAGTTCAAACTCTGTTCTTGGTTTTGTTTTTTTTTTTCTTTTAATTTGCGAAATGTGAAAACTTTTCATTGCCTATCGGGTTGCAAAAGCAAATGTTTACACTNTTTTTTTTTTCTTTTAATTTGCGAAATGTGAAAACTTTTCATTGCCTATCGGGTTGCAAAAGCAAATGTTTACACTCGTGGGAAAGTTGCCGGTAACAAAAAAAAAATGCGAAGCTAAGCAGGAGAATGCTCATCAGTTCTACAGACGTTAAGTCTCGTAAGCGAATTTTCTTCTTAACATCCGAGCCACTGGCATTTCCAACAGAGAGAGAAAGACTGGAACTGTAGTAAGAAGATTAGACCTTTAATTTCTCTGGCAGGATGACGGTAACAGAATTTTTACTGCTCCGTCACAGTGAAAGATTCGTGAGCTATGAGTCCTTGAAGAGGTCGAGATCAGGAGCAGCAAGATCCAGGAACAACTTTACAAGATGAGTCTTGATTAATGACGGCATGGCTAGTAGTGAATGCGGACTGGAACAGAACCCTCAGTATATGCTTTATTATCTTCATTTCCAAATTTATACACGTAGAGTATTTCTACGTCGGAGAAAGTTAATTGGGCGTTGCTCGGTTATGGAAAATAGTGAGATGAAAATATATTGACATTGCATAGTCGATGTAATTTTACCTTTGTGTAACGTTTTAGACGCAAGAGTATTAATACAGGATGTCCCAGAGAAACTATGAAAGACAATTCTTGTGGGACTGCTTATATTTGACGATATAAGGACAATTTTGGGCGTGTACTAGTGTTAATAAGATATACAAACGTTCAAAACGTCCCCCATCAGCAGTGAGATATCGTCTGGAACGCTATAAAACAGAACGACCAACAGCAGCTACGGTTTCCTTGGGAATGGATTTACAGGCGGTAGCAATCGCATCTCTCATGGCATCCATTGTCCGTGGNCAGCAGCTACGGTTTCCTTGGGAATGGATTTACAGGCGGTAGCAATCGCATCTCTCATGGCATCCATTGTCCGTGGATTTATGGTGTACACAGTGTCCTTCAGAGTTCTCCAATGATAACAATCTAATGGCGTTAACTCTGGAGATCTAGTTGGATATTAAAAACTTCCTCGTCGGCCTAACAACCTCCTAGCAAACGTTCATCTATGAGCGACCGCACATCTCGATGGTAATGTGGCGGTTCACCGTCCTGCTGATAAAGGCAATCGTCATGTGAGTTGGCGAACAGCTGACATAATGTTTTCCTGCAACGTGGTAGGTTAACCTTTACCGGTAACCGGGTGTAGGTTAACTTTCACTTTTCAAAGGATCATGTCCCCACAAGTCCTCTGGCATATGTACTGCACCACAGCGTTAACCCATTATTTGGGGATTTTCACAGTTGTGGCAGTTCACGTTTCCATTTAATTTAAAGGTTTCCTCGTCCAACCAAACAATAGCTTCAGAAAATATTTGATGACATTGCACATGTTCACAGCCACAACACAAATTTCGAAACCGCCTATCTGAGTCGTCTTCATTCATAGCGTGATGTAATGTGGAAAAAAAAGGGACTGTGATTAACTTACTTTGAAATGCGATTGATACCCGATTTACTGACACATAACTCACGCGCAGCTTGCCGTAGGTACGGACTTCGACTTCCCGGGGGATCGTGTTTAATGTGGCAGCACAATACCCACACTTTCTTCGTCCATTTTCGTCCTACTCCTGCTGCGCCGTTCTTTCTTCACATCACACATTTCCATCCATCGCAACGTTGTCACGTAATCGTGTTACTGTTAAATGCGTCGTTGGCGTGGTATCGAAATCTGCTCTCCTTTGTCTTTGCACCTCAATAATTTCCCCACAATTCCGAAAACACTTAAAAATACACTTATGCTGCTCAAAATAAATCCTTGTCACCTCCGCCATTTCCTTTACAATTTTAGTCCTGCGATGGCTGCAAACGGAACTGACATCAGAATAATGGCTACACATGCTCGCACACCCCCCAGTGTTGTTATTGTTCCAGATACATGCTGTCTAATCAGATAGTCTTTAATACTTTCTCTTACCAAGAGTTTACACATTAATTTGGAACATCCAGTATTTCAAGTAGGTTGCCCTTTGGGGCGGGTAATGCTGAACTAAGATCAAAGAAGGTGGACCCTTACGGTCCATGTCGTCTTAGAGTGGTGGCATGGAGATGTATCGGCGGTGAAATGCAAGAACGGAGGGGGAAACGGGAGTCTTCCGAGGAAACCCTCTGGCTGGCAGCAGATTCCACCATGTTACCTGCACGAAACAATTCGGAATGGTCCTGCCAGGATTCGACACACGGTATAACCATGGAGGCAGGTCAGCGTGTTGAACGTTTGACCAATGAGTAAATGTGACTTAACATGGCGTCGACAGCGAGGTCATTAAAGAGCAAGTTGCTCAGAGAAGCGGGAACGGGGAAATAAGAAGATATGGCCTGTAGTAAGGAACCATCCCAGCATTAAAACCTCCAAAAATTTTTGGAAATCATAGAAAACTGAAATCAAGATGGTCGGACCGGAATTCGAACCCAGTTCCTCCCTAATGGAAGTCTGTAGGTTTGTTATTGCGCCACCTCACTCTAATCGACAAATCGGGGCGGGGAACCTTAAAACAATATGTATAACACAGATAATTGTGACACCTACATTCCTCTTCCTTGTGCTAATTTTGTTGTCCTGTCACTGAAATGATGAATTACTGATCAAAAGATATTAAATCCCACTACTCGTAAAGTTAATGACAAAATTCTGAATTTTAAAGATTGTTAATTTTCAGAAATTTTTTGTTTCAGCGGTCAGCTAGGTAACCTGGATTTTAATTTCGAAAATTAAGTACTGTCTAATAGATAAACCCTGCAGCGAACAAATTTCTTCCATTATTTTAAGTGAGAGTATAACAATTATCTCTCTCTCTCTCTCTCTTTCACATTTTTTTTCCATTTTATAAAATGCTTAACAAGCCAAAACAACTAAATTCTAGTAACTACTGTACGCGCACTTTGCATTTTTAATAAAAACCAGTAATTTTCACAGTAATACATGTTTCTCCCCGAGTGATCTACGTTAGTTGTAACCAAAATTATATAATCTTATTCGATTAGAGCAGATTTATAATGCCTGCAGTAAGTTAAGTATGAATCTGCTACGCCAAATTTAACATTTCTCAAATAGATGTGCTATTTAATTGAAAAATCCTATAATTTCAAAGATATTAATCTCAATTGGTAGTGTATGAATGTAAATTATTGTCCAGCTGTACCATTTTGTTGCAAAGGAAGTTATGTTAGCCCAAAGAATAAACGGAAGTTCGTTTCCTTCTTATAAGATTCGAAATATTTTGCGAAAATACATTCTGTCATAACCTTTCTGTGGTGAACACGGTATTATTTTGCAGTGACCAATTATCTGGCTTTAAGTTTTTTTACAAAATTATGATTTTGTTTAGCGCAATAAGAATGGTAGAGTGAATTTCCATTAATCCATGATTTGCAGCAGTCCCCGCTAGGTGGGGCTATTTCAGCTGTGTACTCGATACAAACTTTAGGTCACAAGAACAATTATTCAACACAATAAATAACAATAGTTAATGTACGAAGAACTTCATGCATGATTGAGCCAATCCATTAAATACGTTAAGACACGGCTCTGAGCAACTAACTTAAGTATTCAGTACTCACTTGACTGTGTTATAAGTTATGTTTGCTTATTGCAGGTATCGTCTGCTCACGGTTTCTTCATACTTTTTGAATAAAACTTTTAAAAAATCACTCAACGTACGACGCGTTTGGTTGTTCCCTAAAAATGCAATATAATTCAAACGTTTTGTGCTTGTATTAACGTAAAAGTTCCCTATTTTTGTTAAAATTGAACCTTTACTTATGTTACGTCTATGAATTATAATATGTAATCTATAATTACAAGAAATAAAAACCGTGATAAAATAGGTATTTTGGTAATGCCTAGTAATAAATACATTGTTATAATGCAAAATATTATTAAAATAAGTGCGCTCGAATGCGGTGCGTTGTCCCTTTGGTGTAATTTTCTAAACTCGGTTCAGCTTTATTTGCGTGAGGAGGGGGAATATCCTGGAAGTAACACTTCAGTGGGGCTTCAGGAAAGTAGGAAGTATCCGTGAATTGACTATAATCATACGCGCAAAGAGAATATGTGGTAGAGTACGCCCAACAGGTGCACAGTAACCATCTCCGGAACTAAACACTTAACTGCTCGTCTTCTAACAGAATAGTCAAAACCAAGCGGTTTGGGATAAGGTTGGTACAATGTTCGCTTTAATAAAGTACTTACTCTAGCGCATTACGTTTGACTGATTTATAATGCAAATACTCTGTATCCAAGTTACGAATGTTTTTTTTTTCGTTAAAAGTTTTTTTTATTTTTGTAAAATCAAATGTAAACGAAAGTCACATCATTATTGAAATGCGTGAATTCGACAGTTATTTTCACAGTTCCATAGCAAATGTTGTGGACGTACGCATAATGCGAACATCAGTCTATATCATATTTTGTTTATAATGCACAAAGAGGTTTCAGCTCCCTGACTGACGCCAGGTTTGTTTCAATTTGTTTCATTTGGATGTTAGTAGGCTCGCTCGGTGTACAAACAGATTCAAAAGTCACAATACATAGAAATGTTAAAAATATTATTTTTGCCATCAAAGTCACCATTCAAATAATGTATAGATTGTTCCTGTGTTTTAGGTAGTGTGACACTTGCAATGCCACATTTGTTATGCTGTTGCTCAGATTCCTGTTCAAACATTGCATGGCATGCAAATTGAATGGGTACAACCAACGCATTGACATTTGTATTCGCAACAACGGAGGGTGCGGGGGGGNGGGGGGGGGGAAGCCATTTTGAACATGTTATGTAATGGCATCCTAACATACTCTCCTTGTGTTCTATGATGTGCACATTTTTTTTAACCCCTATGTATGGCGACTTTTGAATCGTCCTTTACAGCGTCGACTGTGTTGCTCGGCCTATTTTACGGGACTCGGCACGCAAATAGAACAGGCAAGGGGCAAGCAATACTGACCATACTATAAACGATACACCGCAAATGTGACGCACACCGAAATTCAAAGCTTGGGTCGCCCATCGATCCAAGTCTCGTAGAAGGGAAGTATAATTGGCCATGCCACAGAATAATGAGAACAGTTTTCAAAAATGTGAACAAAGGTTAATGAGTGCTGAGAGGACATTGGGAGGTTCGTGCCAAAGCCTATTTCGCACGAGAATAATTCGTTATCTGCGTGTTGGCGTATTTGCTAGATGTTGGCGAATTGATTAAATGATGATACGTAATGAACCTAAGCAGATGATATAAAATCATTGTACCTGTAGATAACATTTCTAAATAAAGTGGAATGGTTCTCTTCTCACCGGTTGCAACTAAATTCAGAACACTAACTTCGAAGGATAGCACGAGAGACCATAACAAACATTTTGTTACACGACAATTCATATCACATACTCAAACACGCCATGACGTTGGAGTGCAANGAGAGACCATAACAAACATTTTGTTACACGACAATTCATATCACATACTCAAACACGCCATGACGTTGGAGTGCAATGTGTGTGCCTTGACATTACGCAGTAGTTTCTCGTTCGTTTAGATCAGTGCGACGGAACAGCATACATTGGCTGAATTTACAGAAATNTGACATTACGCAGTAGTTTCTCGTTCGTTTAGATCAGTGCGACGGAACAGCATACATTGGCTGAATTTACAGAAATGCACTTGGTTTGTGGTTCAAGCAACGGTAATTTCAAAGAGCTGCTACATGTCTTTATATAGAGCGATATTCTGGAAGGTGTGTGCCAAAACTGTCGTACTTTTATTGCGATTGATCGCCGCTTGCGTGAAACTGGTTCATTGCACGTAAGTTTGTCAAAATGGGTGCTCGTGATCNTGACATTACGCAGTAGTTTCTCGTTCGTTTAGATCAGTGCGACGGAACAGCATACATTGGCTGAATTTACAGAAATACACTTGGTTTGTGGTTCAAGCAACGGTAATTTCAAAGAGCTGCTACATGTCTTTATATAGAGCGATATTCTGGAAGGTGTGTGCCAAAACTATCGTACGTTTATTGCGATTGATCGCCGCTTGCGTGAAACTGGTTCATTGCACGTAAGTTTGTCAAAATGGGTGCTCGTGATCNCGATTGATCGCCGCTTGCGTGAAACTGGTTCATTGCACGTAAGTTTGTCAAAATGGGTGCTCGTGATCATGGCACTCCACAGTACCAATTTAGCAATGTTAGGTTTTACGTCCACAGACCCGACGCTGGTCGTCATGGCACTGTGCGTACACCCGAGATGAAGGAGGACGTTTTGGAACAAGTCGATAACAATCCATCGACAATCTCGTGAAGTGTAGCACAGCAACTGCATATTGACCGCATGATTGTGTGGCGGGTGTGGCATGAACAGCAACCACGTCCAT
>NQII01003723.1:224039-235220 GCA_002778355.1 Clitarchus hookeri | reverse complement strand
AGGCCTCTTCCAGAACAGCATCACACTCCACACAAGCTCGCTTGGCCAGTAGATACTTATCACACACACTTGCAATGACGCTCTGTAAATCCTCGACGGCCACGAACATTATACTAAAAATATAAGTAAAGTGTTCATACTATATATATTAAAAAATAGCCCTACCCTCAGTCAGATTGGCAATTTTATCTTCAAACATATCGAGTTGGTGGAGAACTGCAGTACGCACATGCTGGCAATGTAACCATTTTTCATTGTACGTGCAAATGTCATTTAAATAACGAACAATTCTCTACCGAATAAGTTCTTCAATATCTGCAAGTCCTGTACTCGAAGCTTGGTTTCAACTATTGTGTTCGACATGCCCGCCCCTACGCCTGGTACATTAAGGTGCTCGACTAGTTTAGCAGAAAGGGAGGCAAAACCCTCAACATCGAACTGTCCGACCTTCGTTTCCACTGCAGTGAGCTTGACTTCTAGAACGGCCAACTTGCCAGCACACTCATTCGCTACAAGCAGATTATCCTTCAATGTGGCTGCCAGGGTAGTAAGTGCTCTGTAGTCGACACATTCACCCAAGTCAAGGAGCTGTGCCTCCACAGCAGGAAGCTTGTTTCCCAGCATGCTTCGCACATCAGCGGCCAAAGTTTGAAAATGTGTTTTCACTGTAGCAGACATCGTACCGACAGCATCGATGTTCGATTTCAGCTTATCTATTGAGGCCAGCACAGCATCACTCTCACACTTGGCATTAAGGTGATCGCCTAGTTTAGTGGTGAGGCTTGCTAGAACTCTCGTGCTAACTTGCTCTCCCACATCACCAATTTTATTCTCCACGGCTGAAATATTGCCACCTAAAGCGTTCAGTTTCAGTACATCTGCAGATAATTTGTGAAGCTGGGCCTCCATCTTGGTAGACAGTACATTCGTGTTGCCGAATAGTGGTCCTTCCATGGCTTCAAGTGCATCCCTGGTGTTAAAAGCAGTCAGTTGGGACACATTTTCGATTAATGTACCTAGCCATAAATCCATGTTAGTAGTTAGTATATTGGTGTCGAAGAGACTGTCTTCCACAGTGGCGAGCTTGTCTCCCAAAGCAGAGTTTCTTAACGTCTTCAGTCAATGGGCATAATTCACTTGCCATGGTCATATGAACTCTGCTGGCTATTCGCTTGCTCACACCACTTAGTGCAGTCTCTAAAGCACCGATCCGAGCCATACCAGCCAACAGCATGCAAAGATGTGTCTCAATGCTGGCCTGAAGTGCTGCCACAAGTCGCAATGCTTCCGAAGTAACGCTGCGGACAAAGGATACATTAGCTGCACCACTATCATGTTTCGCCCCGCCGAGATTCTTGGCTCGTTTCCCTCCGAAACTACAGTTCCCATCGATAGTAGATATAATATAGCTGTCTGGCGCACGCTTCAGACCACTATGGCCGAACTTGGATACTGCATAGCCCATACTTCACTGATGGTCGATAATGCACTGATAAAAACCCGTACAGTACCACCCCTTATGAAGTGGAAAATCCTTTCCTATCACTAGGAATCCATGAGGTTCACACCGGCAACATGAACACATGTCTTTAAATATGCCGAAGTCCATATCAGTATTAAAATGACCGGGGTAGACATGATGTAGATTCAGGTTGTCCATATAGAATACAATGAGGAAATTATCATTGTCACATAGAAGTTGTTTAGGCATTCGTGAATAAGTTTGACACAGGCAAATAGAATCCACAGGTACATAGCGTCCCATGCTGAAATACTGCTGCATTGTCGACTGTCTCTTACATTCCACATCGTCGAAAATAAACCGAGTTTGGTAGAGCATCACTTGGCTGTACGACCACATCATTGTCACTGAAGGGAAAATAACGAAGTCTGTCCATGACTTGTAGTATTTGCGATAGTCGTAAGTACTTTGGCTGTTGGAGTTATTTTGAGTATAGGTAAATGTTCTCGAACCAAAGACCGTTGAGTTCCTCCAGAAGGGTGAGAAATACACGTCTTGCCACACTTGCTCGGTCCTGCTATGACAACCCACACAGTGCTGGGTAGTAGCTTTCCATGATGCAATCTGCAGATGTTAATTTCATCGTCGACATCACTGATGTGGACAGGAAGCCTGGTGGACTGTGGGACGATATCCATTGAACTGATATATAAATTGGTTAAACCACGATACTTATGTTAGGCGTGAACGTCCGAGTTCGGGTGATTTGGTCGGCCACATACTTGTGTGTGTGTGTTAAGGGAGTTGTCTATCCACCACACCACCACGGCCCCCAATAAGCGAGTCGTCTATCTACTACACCACCACGACCCCCCGAGAAGTGAGTCATCTCGCCACACTACCTCGGCCCTCGAGAAGTGAGTCGTCTACCTACCACACCACCGCAGCACCCAACAAGTGAGTCGTCTACACAAACCACCATGGCCCCCAAGAAGCATGTCGTCTATCCACCACATCAGAGGCCCCAGAAGGTGGAGTCATAGGGAGCCTCGGAATGCGTGAGTATGAAGTTTGAATACTGTCACCACCATGGCCCCCAGGAANGATAATCGAATTTGGGAAGACTCTGAGAAAACCCTAACCCCCAGAAGTGAGTCGTCTATCCACCACGGCCTCAGGAAGGTGGAGTCGCTGTAGGGAGCCACGGAATCCGTGAGCATTAAGTAGACAACTTAGTAAGTAGGAATTAAATGATAATCGAATATGGGAACTGAGAAAAACCCCTAGCATGGAATGCACGAGCATGAAGTAGGGATCAGTTAGTGTGTCATGGCAGGGATTTGGGAAGACCCGGAGAAAACCCCTATTTGAATCCAAGATTGTTGTTGGTTCCCTCGGGCAACGCCCCAAGAGTACAATTCCCCTCGACTCCGGTTCCGAGAGCCTCACGTAGCTAATCAGAGACAAGTCTCACGTACCTGCTTGCAAAATTTTCAGCCAGCCCCAGCCTCATTATGCATGAGATCATAAATTAAAAAAAAAAAAAATCAGAAAACATTTTGGGAAATTTAATTTATTTTTGTAAATTTTTGGCATACTGGCTGGCAAAATGGCCGCCGTCGAAGTGGAATGCAAGGACAGGAGGTTTAGGCAGTGCTTGGAGCGTTTGACCTTGACCCCGTGTCCCAACTTCGTTGGCCCAGAACCTACTATTCCTCACTACTGTCTCATGTTCCATCTAGGCCTATACCAGTCAAAGATACTAAAACACATATATATATATATTTTTTTTTTGGCTATTTTGCCTGTTATGTCATGCCGCTCCCTAAAAAGTGCTGGCCCGGGCCTAGTCGGCCTAATGGAAAATCCGGACCTGGGTGTAATGGAGAATAGGCTAGCTTTATGAAATGGAGGGGTGTGGGGGAGAGAAGGCAGGCTTTGGTAAATGGTGGTGTGTGGGGAAGAGAAGGCTGGCGCGTGGGAATTATTCTCTTGTGGAAGATCTGAGCAAAAAGTGCTACAAAAGCCTCATGTTTGTTTTGCGGTGCAAAAATATAGCAAGGCAAATCATAGAATCAGAGATTCGGGTTTCAGTTCGGCCTTCGGTAATTTCTAACATGGATTTGAGGAAAAACTGACCTTGCCCCATCCCTATTTGTTAAGTAACAATTCCAAATCATATTGGTTTTATTTGGTTAATTTTAAATTTTTAACTACTCTCAAATCATTTTCGGGAATAATTTATTTTAAGATTTCATGGACTTTTAATTTAGGAATCATGATAACACCAAAATAATAGCAGCATGGCATGCTAGACAGTTCGATGTCGTGGTGTTCCGACTAAACCTTACAAAATGCTAAATACAAATTACGAAAAACAAAACTCCTAACGAATTAGAACACTGCCTGAGGAAGGGCATGTTTATTTTTCAGAGCCTTATCTAGTTTCTCCTTAGTACATCACCGTATGACAATTTCAGGATCGACATATTCTCTCGTGACAACTTGTTTTCCATCTCATCCTGCATAATTAATTACTTTTAACTTGAACTCAAAAGTTTAACTGCACTTTATATACTTTCCTTCGTATACTATTGTATCACACTCATGCACAAAAATCTATTAGCAGTGCAGAAACAATGGAGCCAGCTAAGCTGTAGAGCAGGTGTCGCATGTTGGTCGCCTTCTGTTTTCTTTTATGCTTGACACTCAGGTGCGCGACGACAGGCAAACAAAGTGCTTGCTCACGGCTCTTTCTCCCCCTCAAATTCCGGGGCACATCTTCCCCATCCCTTTTACCAGCTGTGGAAACGTCACTCTTCACACCCTCACCATGTAATTGGCCAGACTTTTTGCTACGCGGGCGATGGCAGGCAAGATAACTAGGCTAGGCTTGAAGACTGCATAATGGANTCCAGTCTCGTACGAATGTATCAGTCTCTTTTGTTGTATTCACACACCACTGATGAGGCTTCAGTGACCAGTATGATGCATCTTCCTACCGCCTGGGTGTGGCAAGAAAATCGTAGAAAACTCAGCTCGGTTTTTCTGCTATTTATAAGATCCTGGAGTTCTTTTTGGGATACCGGGAATGTTAGCGGAGGTTCAGTGATAGTGTAAGACTGCCAGCATATATCTTGATTTTCCTTTGCATTAAAGTTGAAAGGAGGAATAACAAAGGTAGGAATACCTCGCGAACAACTTTGAGCTTTCATGATTCTACATAAACCAAGCTCTCGAATGTGTTTTCTGTCATCAGTAATCACGGCCAGTAAAATGTTTTCGGGATGCGCAAAATAGCTGTTCCTCTGGATTACAGGATCTATCACCATCTTAAGCTCATTACTCGTGTAATGCGAAGCTTGGATCGTTTTAAAAACATGTTTAGCACAGTCTTTGCATGAAGAATGGCACTTTATAGCAAACCAGGTAGGAGCATACACCTTCACAATGTATTAGGCTAGTATCGTAAGATTACGTGACGGTTTTTCACTTGAAATATATAAACGCAGAATCCGGTTTGAAGTTGTCAGCCATCTGGCGTGGGACATCTTACCCGGATCTCTCATTAACAAACTTCCAGAGCACAAACCACTTACAACTGCTTCACAAATATCTAGGAGGTATTTCTGGTCTGCACTTAAGTCGTTTTAATTGATGACTGGTATTTCTGCGACTATCGGACGGTAGTCTGCTATTTTAAGCTTTTCACGTCCGACCAGTTGCTTGCAGATAGGACCTGAATATTCCCGAGGGCCAGTAGTCGATCCATCTAGGTGTTGAAACAGATGGCGTAGGGGAAGTTCATTGGCGTGAAGTTGACATACTAGCCACTGAACCGGACGTCCAAGAAAGGTTTCCAGCTTTGTGATAACTCCGTTTTTGAGTCGAGTGTTAACCACAGTGCCGTCGCATCCAACAGCAGGGAGATTTGAATAGTCGAAATTGTTTTTTTCTAGATATTTGACAATAGAAGACGAAACGAACTTTGCTGAGCCGCATGGAGGAGACACATGTGCAATATAAATAGACTCTGGTTCCTGGATCAACGAATAATGTTCCTCTTTTATTGTTTTATGATAGGATTTTCCCAAATTTTCTTCAACTATAATTGTATCATCTTTTCTTTCATCAAAATATAAGCCCTGCAGCATTATAGTATTTTTCATCTCTCTCTCTCTCGCTCTCTTTGTTGTTGGTTTTTTTTTTTTTCTTCTTCTTCCCACTGCATTTTCTTGCTGTCTCCGTACTTTCATTCTGTCTATTACTTTTGAGGTGTTTAATTTTGTAATAATGCCAACATCTTCTAAAACAGCACTGGCAATTGACACTGCACTTCTATCACACTCTCCTGTCCTGTTGTAAGCTAATGCAAATTTAGAGAGAGAGTGTCTCATTTGAGAATTGGGATTTTTTTCTAGGTAAAGACTTTTTTGGCTTTGATTGTGGACTTGGGATAAATTCGTCAATATTGACATCACAAGAAAGAAAACTGGAATCTGAATCGTTGGACAGAGGCAATCTACTTTCGGCATTAGTTTTTCTGTATTTAGCAGGTTGAGATGAACTTTTAACTAGTCTCAGAGCTTTTCTTTCATTCACCTTCGATGCAGTTTTATCTACTGAGCCCATTACCATCTTTCGGTTGTTTCTTTGATCCAAGAGAAACTCGCGTTCTGCCACTGGAACTTGCGTCCTTTTGCACAATCACAACTATGGAAATCAGAGCATTTGCAAGAGGAAATATCAATCAACTTTGTTTTTGCACTATTCTGGAAATCCTTGATCTTTTAACAGCTTAATAAGATTTATATATTTGTCATAGTAAGATCATAAAAGCTGCAGAATACGTGTGCGACACCAGATGGAATTGAATCCTGCTGCCACAATTCTTCGATTTTTAATGCACCTTGACTGGCTATTTCTTGAAAAGATGGCTCGATCATATTTCTTTGGTACTTGCTTTGCTTTCATGTTTTATCCAGAGATAGAACTTCATAACATTATCGTACATAGGTAAAACAGTCTCGCATAGTAGTTCTGAAGCACCAAATATCACACAATTCCACTTATTCCCAGTTTGCACTTGTGATACAGTTTCCATATTTATTTGCTTACAATAGTCGGTAAAAATAGTTAGTGAAGGTCAAGTTCAATAATCTTACAGCAAAGTACTTGACAATGTTATAAAAACAATTAATCAGTAAATTTGGGAGACGCAAGTACAAGAAAACTTTATGCTAGCCCGTGGTGCGGGCGACTGAGCGAAATAAATGACCCGGTACATTGACCTTTACCCTCGCACCGTACGCCTCAGTATTCCTTACTATGCAGGAATTTCGCTTTAAATACGTCAGGTCTGAAGTTATTCCATCATAATTTAATTAAACCATAAAATATTTTTACCTAAAATTCTGAAACATTAGGTGCTGTGGGGCAGCTGTAGATATTTTTTTATTGAAATGAAACACTGTATAAATAATCATGACATTAAAAGGCACATTTTCTGCACTATTAAAATTAAATTTAATATTTTTAAAAAATTTGTTCCACCCACCCTAGTACACACTAGTGATGCAACGAATATTCGCATGTTTTTGAACATTCGCATTCGCAAAAATGATGCCAATATTTTGCGAATGTNAGTTTTTTTTTTGTTTTTCACCTTGGCATGCAAATTACGAGCAGCAACACGACAGTCCACATATTACAGCAAAGAAAATAATGTTTGAATATCTGATTCAAAACTGAAATGAGAATTTAATATTTGAATACTTATTATAACATTTATATGTGTTGGCAGGACGGTTACAAATTGGAAATTGGCAGGAGAGACAAGTGTTTATTTTTTCTTCCTGTGAAAAATACTTAAAATTAGCACATCCAGTTTGTACACATTGTTCTTTTTTTAACCTACCTAGACAAGATATGATGATGTGACAAATCTATTTATTCACACTGTGGAAATACAAATTGTAACGTGTCAGTTGCGACGCCAGTGAAATCACCATTGTTGTGTCTCCATTGTCAATTGTGTAACGTGCTTACGTTTCTGTGATTTGAATTTTTACCACAATCCCAACAAATTACAGAACCCAGCCGGAAAATTTTAAATAAATAAGTAAATAAGCCCAGTAAAAAGTAAGCTATCTATGTAAAGATATATGAGCAGAATAAAATATATGGAAGGCCTATTTATGTGCATGTATGTTCACAACTATGTTTTAACTCTCCGTCGCTGCTTCGTACAAAAAAATAACCGACACAAGTAGCGTGCTTGAATCTACTGCCTTTTCGTTGAACTGGTTGCTCCTCCGTTTTAATATTATTATGTAATTAAGGCCGTTCTTTTAACAAAATAACCCAATACACATAAATAACAAGAGGTAAAACACTACAGTTCTTTCCCCCACAGCTGTAACAGGGTTAAACTGTCATGGCAAATTATTAACGTGTATTGTGTGTAACGTGCTATATCGTGATAACACAAATATGTTAATAATATGTAAAATAATAATCATTAAGAACTATCAATATTATCAAAAATGTAAAGTAGCTGACCTAAATATGGTCATTGGCATTAATTGAGAACATTCATACGTAATGGTTTTTGAATTATGCCAGAATTCCGTGACAGCTGAAAATGGTAAACAAAACATTTGACAGTTGAAACATAGAAGTCACATGGCAGTGTTTATGCTGTAAAAATTCATTTGAATAAGATATGTTGAAATTACTTTCATGGCAATATTTAAATGGAAATTAGTACGTCGAAATTCTTTTCACCAATTTTATTTCTCGCTTATCTTCTCACACATCATTTGAAAAATCTTCTTAAACACAATATAATCAATCTTATTTATCTTCAATTAATAATTATTCCAATTAAAAAAAATATCTTACAGCGATTGTATTAAATACTAGATATTGTCTAGAAACAAATGAAATATACACACATGATCTCTATGTCAATAAAATAATAAAATTTCCAAAGATTATACTGTACTTTGTTTAAATCATATAATAAAGCTTAATTTGGAAATTATTTTTAATGAATTGGCAACATAAGCAAATACTCTGTAATAATACATACATATAATATCTGTGACTAATGATAAATATAACCCCTGAAAAACAGCAACGTTACAATGTCTACATGTAATGGAAGAATACATAACCAGTACCTGGTAGCCAATAGTAGAACTTTCGTAGGGCTTCGGAAAAGTATGAAGTAATTGTGAATGGCATGTACAGCATTGAACTGCCCACACTGATGGAAGCAGAGTGGCACAGCTTTCTGTTTACACGTGACTGAAGCTTCCAGACATATGGAACAGAAACTCGTCCCTCATTTCAATCAGTGGTGCTTGCTGTGAATTTTTATAGAAAGTATACAGTGTATCAGCAGAAAAATTCACCACCATCAGGTGCCCCCCCAGCAGACAAAATTTTTCTTTGTTGAATTTGCAAAATGTTAAATATTTCCCAAATATTTTTAATTTTCTTAGTTTATGTTTTTGGGTAAAATATTTTTCTTTCTTTTTATTTATAAAAACAATTCTATAAAAATGCATAATAAAATTAGAAATTTTTAAAATATAATTCAAGACCCTGTCCAACATTGCCATATTCAATTTTAAAATGATACAAAAACCGTATATGCATTCCCTAACACATAAAATATCATTAACATTTCCCAGGACTTAACTGAAGTATTAATGTTGGGTAACCACCCGTCTTCCCCTTATTCAGAACAAAAGTTATACTAAATGTTTCTAAGCAGTACTACTCCGTCTCTTCCGAAACACTGCAAAAACATCTTGTGCATTATCAATCGCCCCACGCAAAAAATCTCTGGGAGGTCGGAAAACAAATTCCATGCTTATAAAACACTGAAAATTGTTTCTTCGTGACGTCACATATTCCAACAGAAGTCTCCAGCAGAGAGGAAGTAGTGACGCTTCGCGGATATGAGCACGTGGCTTCACACAGTTTGTCTCCCGACGCTCCGCTAGGCAGCAACTCCAGTCAACAGGGCCTTGCCTGGCCCACCACACAGGTATATGCAATGTGTCTAACTATGAAAGCCATTTCTGATATGTAGATGTTCATAATCGATGTGACAACAGTCACAATATCAATAATATCCAGCGAAATTTTTAGCATAATATATAGAGAATAAAAATGAGCAGTGATAAGACAAGGTTGAGTGCATGCTACCTGGTCAAGGTGAAAGTCGTAGTGAAGCGGCCCGCAGATATAATATATAATTTTGTAAATTTATTAGTTTGAATTTAAAAAAAATTTAATTTCCAAGCATTTTTGTTTGAGAAAGAAGCTTAATAAAAATTATTTGTGAAGAATTTAGCAGAATTATTTGCTTCCTGTCATGCTACACAAATTATTGCAGAAATGTTGTGTCTTACATGTTACCATGCAAAGTTCTTAATTTTTTTTTTTGCCTTTGTTGAATCTGATATACTTGCATGCCTGTTTCAGCTCAGTACCTTGGTTATGAAAACAAAATTTTAAATTAATTTGTTTAAAAAAGTTACAAAATAAGTAGAAAGCACACAGAAATAATCAAACATTAGGTATTGAAAATAGTGAATTTCATAAGTTTTTTGATTAAAATGAGTGGTAAACAAAGCTCTGAATAACATGACACCAATTCGATAAAACTTTGCCTTACTAACGAGACCACGAAGAATCAACAACGTAAATAATGATGTGCATGTCCACAATTTCATAAACTTTCAATTATCCCCTCAGTCATTGCCACACACATCAATCAGGGTGTCCAGTTATGGGGGAAAAACAGGAAATGTCCAGGGATTTTTTCTAGATTATGAAATCTGCCTTTTAAGTTCAGAAACTTCATGAAAGGAGGATATCCAGTCTTTGAAAAGTCACAATTCTACAGCACGAGCTTCCCCTGCTGTGCAGTGAGAGGTAGGGCTTTTCTATAGGGTAGAAAACCTGAGCTGGAACGTCTCTGCTGGCCTAATTGTATACTGTGGACAATTTTAGTAAAGAAATTTGTGTGCGTGTGTGTGTTGACGTGAACCGCACGCTCACGAGTCCTTCTTGCCCACTGTGACTGCCGCAGTATGTCCACACCAGAAGCACCACACCGACAGGCTTGGGGGAACGAGTACAAGTGCATTAGTGTTCTAATTTATTTATTCAGTGTATTTCATCAGTGTATTTGTTAATAGCATCAGTGTATAGTTAATTAATAACTTGTTTTATCATCGGAGACAGTTTGCCCAGCCACAGCCAGAGAAATGTGACATTCTATACTTGGCAACACTGTGGCTGGTGCAATACAAACATTAAGGAATAATGTAATCATTTTTACTATGTATTTGTGTAAGGGTAATTATGTTTTCTTATGTTAATTTAGTTCATATCATTTTCCATCCCATAATCATCTTTCAGTGTATATTGTGTTTCACCGCATGGCGTCGGCTGCGCTTAGGTGGCGAAAGCCGGCGCACGCTTCCCCCCAGTATTCGTTAGCACTTGAACGGACTCGGACGTTACGCTCTCTCACTCCGCAGAAGCCCTGGCAAGGCCATCATCAGTCGAATTGTATCCAGTCACATCAATAGTATTGTAAATCATTATCATCATCTCTTTCATTATTTAACTTGCATAGCGCCGAGGAGAGAGCGATGTTAGTATTTATCGGGAATCGTAAAGTGCATTTCGAGCTT
>NQII01003723.1:190715-217928 GCA_002778355.1 Clitarchus hookeri | reverse complement strand
GACACCTGAGGGACTGCGCAGTCAAGTGGTCACCGGAGGAGGGGCCGTTTGACGAGTCCTTCTTGCCCACTGTGACTGCCGCAGTATGTCCACACCAGACGCACCACACCGACAGGCTTGGGGGAACGAGTACAAGTACATTAGTGTTCTAATTTATTTATTCAGTGTATTTCATCAGTGTATTTTTTAATAGCGCCAGTGTATAGTTAATTAATAATAATTTTTTTGTCATCGGAGACAGTTTGCCCAGCCACAGCCAGAGAAATGTGGCATTCTATACTTGGCAACACTGTGGCTGGTGCAATATAAACATTAAGGAATAATGTAATCATTTTTATTATGTATTTGTGTAAGGGTAATTATGTTTTCTTATGTTAATTTAGTTCATATCATTTTCCATCCCATAATCATCTTTCAGTATATATTGTGTTTCACCGCATGGCGTCGGCTGCGCTTAGGTGGCGAAAGCCGGCGCACGCTTCCCCCCAGTATTCGTTAGCACTTGAACGGACTCGGACGTTACGCTCTCTCACTCCGCAGAAGCCCTGGCAAGGCCATCATCAGTCGAATTGTATCCAGTCACATCAATAGTATTGTAAATCATTATCATCATCTCTTTCATTATTTAACTTGCATAGCGCCGAGGAGAGAGCGATGTTAGTATTTATCGGGAATCGTAAAGTGCATTTCGAGCTTCACATTATAAGACCACGTGGTCGCTCGCAGTTCCGAGCCATTCAGGCCACGTTTCTTGTGTATAGTTATGTGTACAATAACGGGGTAGTAAATATATTATCACGCACCACTCTATTTTATTCATAATTAAGTACGGCATACGAGGTGGCCGACAGCCTCGGCATAGTGTGTATAACGGAGTGTTTACCAGAGCCCCTAGGCCGTCGACGAACGACCCTACATCTCATCAGCTCACCGCAGAGCTGTGGCGCCGGGCACATACATATCACTTCACAACTCTGGGAACACCGCAGATCAAGTTTGCTTTTTCGCCGTAGCCAAGCTTGGTCACGTCAGTGTGTTGCAGCTGTATAATAGTGTAACTCAGCTATTTGAGTGAATCCATTTTAGTCTTCGGCAAAGACTTACAGCACACAATACATTGTATCAATTTGGTGTGGTGTATACGTGCTTTAAACCTGATTTATAAAAATTTGCCAGACTTTGGTTGATAAATACCACCCCCCTATACATTTTTGCATTAATCACACGTAAAATGGCTACATGAACCACAACTATTTCACAGGGCAGACTGAACACAAAATATTAAATCTTTCTTGTTCCTTGTATTTGTCATACAAGGACAGGCCATATGTCTGGGAATGACGAGTGTAGCTTCAGACATTTTAACTTATAGCATCTGGGGGCCATCATTGTTTTGTGTAAATAAATATCTTAACAAGTGTTCCATACCTCATAAGTAGACTTTTTTTACCCAAGTGGTGTCCAGTTTCATTGTGGCATTTACTACATTTTTAAGCCAACAAGTTGCTGGATGCTTTTTCCAATGCCCATTTTTAACCTTTGTTTCCTATCCTTCTCTCTTGCCTCTCTATCTCTAACATGTCTCCTCTCTACAACTTTCCCCAACTGTATTACACCCTCCGCCAGAAACTAGACAATCACAACTCGCTTATGGCTGGCTTTAACATTGTGACTAGCACAGGCGCACTTTGCAGAATTAGTTTAAAATAAACAAATCATTTACAGATAGTTTAGTTAAGAAACGCAGTTTTAAAAATAATTTACATAAAGTGCCAAGTGCCAGGTGTATGGCACACGGCTCAGTATTATCATTGGACATGTATAAACATGTTCCGAAATTTACCAAATTGCACTCGCAGTAGTTGCATTATTGTCTTAATATACACTGAAGAGCCAAAAAAAACTGGTATAGGCGTGCATATGCAAATAATAGAGGTATGGAACCAATCAGAGTAACGTGATGCGGTCGGCAGCTAGATCGGGGGTCCTACACGATATTGGGCAGGTGTACTAGTTTTTTTGGCTCTTCAGTGTAAAATGATCACAGCAGATATTATTTATTGCTTGATAACAAAATATATATGCATTCAGCGGTGGAATGTAAACATAAGGTTTGAAGCATGAAATTAAAATTTCAATGTTTGTATTTACGTATGGAGGAACTTCATAACTTGAAGGTTTTAAGCATGGCTTTCAAAAGTGTTTAATTGCAGGTTTTCTTGCTTTTATTACTAAAATTCAAAGTTTACCCAAAATGTTGGCAGTTCTTCAAAATTAAAAAAGAACAAAGTATCTGAAAAAAGAACTTAGTCTGTGTTCAAATTGGCAGTTTTGGTTTACTAAAAGATCACATGACCTGAATTGGTAGACTAAAATGATTAGTATTTGGTATTTTAGTATTTAGATTTTAGTAAGTAACAAAATTTATTAAAATACTAAACTACCAAATTGCACCCATTCCTACCAAAGAACCTACCAACGCTGTCTGAATTGAACACTACTAAATACAAAGNCCCCACCCTGACTATTTTTTATAAAAACCATGACAAATTTGAAGGAAATAAATTGAAAAGTAAGATTGTTGCATTTATTTTGGTTGCAAATCATTGAGATTCACTTCACCACTAATGTATGGAAGCAGGAGAGAGACAAAAATAGACACCACCCCTNAGTTACTAATGTACTAAGTGGTCAATTTGAACACAGCCTTACATTAGATCAAATTTTAAAGTTTTATGTACCGTGGCCATTGCCAAAGCTACATTTCAGGACAGTAGCAGCTCTCGCAACATATTACACATGTACGAGAGCAGAAGTTGCATTATTTATCAAATTATGCTATCATAATATTTGCTGTTCACACAGCAGTGCCACTTTCACAAGTTTCAATACAGAATTGTAATAGCTGTGTGTTTACAGAGACTTAAGGTCATATTTTGTTTGTGTAGGAACATTTACATTTGTATACGGTCAATGTTTTATAGTTAAATTTCTAGTTTCGATGGGGGTCATATTTTCTTGCTGGTGATGAGGATTTCATGTTGCAGAATGATAAACCATTTTCAGATGGCCAAAAATTATTTGGAAACTTTTCTGCATGCCATTCAACTACGTGCATGTAAAGTGTATTAGAAGATTATATATATATATATATATATATATATATATATGTCATAAGTTTTGTGCGAATGCGTATGTTCAACATGGCAGGAAATAAATAGTATGATTGCTTATAATCACTGCAGTGATAGGCAGTTACATTCTTATTTTGTTTGCAATTGTACTCGTGTTACTTTAAATACTGGTCATTGTTGATTTACTACGGCAGCATAAATTTTGAGATAAAAAAATTCTTTCAAATACTCTTACTTCAAGCAGGGATAACATTCACAATTAAAACAATTTTTTTCTGGACACAGTGATTTGCATTTATGATCCAATTTGTATGTTCACATAACTTAAAATAGTAGTTTTTATGTTTACTATTAGTCACCCTGGTTTCACAATTGCATGTGATGAGCTGTAGCCAGGGTGAAGCAGCTGGCTGTCTCTGACAGACTATGACTGGCAACAAATGTGTTGAATGAAATAGTTGAAATTTAGCTTTTGTCAGTATTGGACGACGACCGAGAAAAAGAAGCAT
This sequence comes from Clitarchus hookeri, assembly GCA_002778355.1. Taxonomy (NCBI): domain Eukaryota; kingdom Metazoa; phylum Arthropoda; class Insecta; order Phasmatodea; family Phasmatidae; genus Clitarchus; species Clitarchus hookeri. The sequence continues at coordinate 214,285 of NQII01003723.1, read as the reverse complement.
CAAATAAGAGAAAAGCAGAGAAAAACATTTGTTACATTTACTTGCTTTTACAATGAAAGCAAACTCCAGTTGGTTTTAACTGTTTGTAATTGAGTATCTATTTACAAAATGTTTGTGTTTATTATATATTCTATCTTTTGTACTTGTGTTAGGTTTTAATTGCCATTTTTCTCTGTGTATGGTCAACAATTACAATCTCCCTGCCGGTAAAGTATTCACTAGTTTATGGCAGCACGGTATGAGGAGATGGCCTTTGTTGCAGACAGATTGTCACTTGAGTGAAAAGGTTTCAAATTTTGTCTTGTCGACGACAGGAGTGTTGCGCCGCTTCGTGTCGCTGTATTGTGAAACATTTTAAGTACAATATAAATGTTCACATGTAAGCCACACGGCTGATTCTAATTGATAATTTCTTGCACAGGAATGCCGAGGAAAATGCAGGAAAGGTACAGGAATTTCAATTTACAGTAGCGCTGGACACACTGATCAACATTCTTCACCAGTCTGTTTTAAACATTTCACTTACGGAATCAGCTGACATTTGTTCCATCAGCCCAGATGATCACATTCCCAGCAAATTTCTAGTATTTACATCCCACAAAATTTAATTTTTTTAATATTAAGCAAAATGTTACATTATATATATGTATATATATATATATATTTATTCATGCACAGTTATCTTTGCATTTCTAGCTTGTAGTTACTTGGGAAAGCCAAATCTGGAAAAAATATGAAATTTTGATTACTGCCTTTTGCTGAAATAGAAAATGTTTATTCTACTGCCTTTTGCTGAAATAGAAAAGGTGTATTCCACTATGACTCCAGAAATAAAGACCATCTCAAAATACCACCACATCCCCAACCCACCCTCTCTCTTTCCCCACCCTGACTATTTTTTATAAAAACCATGACAAATTTGAAGGAAATAAATTGAAAAGTAAGATTGTTGCATTTATTTTGGTTGCAAATCATTGAGATTCACTTCACCACTAATGTATGGAAGCAGGAGAGAGACAAAAATAGACACCACCCCTGCTAACACAGGACGGTCTGCCATTTCCATCAAGGTCGTCAACGTTTACCAAATGTGCCTGCCAATACTTACATTGGTTGACAGGGTTGCCTAGCCCTGGGACCACCCTTTGTGAGAATTAATAATATAAATACTGGACTGAACTGCTGAAAGGTGAAGTAAAGACTATTTGTCTTTAACACAGCTATGAGCAAAAAAATGAATGAAAATTTCATATCGAAGTACAGTTTTTTTCACACATGAAAGTTATTAGGGAAATAGGCAAGGCAGAAACTTTGTGTGGCATTACAAAAAATAAAACCTTATAATAATTTGTTTAAGCTAAATATGTGATACTAGGAACCAATATCCCTAGTTTTGATACCCGCAAAAGTGCCACTAAAATATCTTCCACAAATAAGAAAAATCAAAAGTTAAAAAATTTGCATGATACACCAAGATGGGACAATCTGATAGGGGCAGAGTAAATCAATATTTACGATCCAGGAGAGCCCCAAAACTGCAGAGATAACAATTCTTTACATTACAACTTTTCTTTCAATGAAGAAAATAAACAATTGCAAACAAATGCTATGAGTGCAATGCACACATTTTTCTGACCTTTTCCTTCCATTTTATTTCACGGCAGGCATTGAAATGCTGATGTTAGCTAACTTCAGTCCAGCCCTCAATGTGGGATATTATAACTAGAGTTCTGTTTATTTTTCCATTGGGGGAAGGGAGAACTTCAACAGCTTTCATAAGACTACTCATTTGCAGTTCTCCTTTCGAGGTACCTATTTTTTTGAAAAGCATATTGTTTTGATGGAACAGTGGAAAGTTTTGCTTGTACAGAAATAACATTAAAATAATTCTAACGCTGGAAGATTTACCTTCACCGAAAGAATAAAATGAGATAATGTTGCTGTTCATATGGATGTGAGTAATAAACATACTTGATAGGCAAACATTTTTTAACGAAGCTAACCTCAGGCTTGTTGGATTTCCTATAAAATGAAATGTCATTCTTACACTACTAAATAAAGAGTTAAAGTATGTTTTTCAGGCCACATAATAACTGTTTTGAACTACATTATTTACAAAAAAACACAAACTTACTGTTCATAATCCTAATCACAACTCCTGAACACATGTATGACATTCCTTGTATAATTACTTCACTAAAATCATGTATGTCTGTCACTGATACAAAATAATTTACCTGCAGAATCACTCAATAAATATAGAACTTCACCTGTTCCCTGAAACCAATCAACTTAAACTTGGCAACATAGATGCAGAGGTGGACATAAGTATTCAAATGCCACTATAATGGTAATAAAAGTGAATGTGAAACTACAAAAATTAAATTAATCTCCTCCATATTTGTACCAAACCTTTAGTTCATGTCTAATTATATCTCTATTCCTATAAATGAAACATAGGTACATACATTTTCGTAATGAAAACTGAAATAATGTCTTTCTAACAGCTGGACATTAGTATTCAAATAAACAAACATCAACACTCAAGTAGTTATCATACCTTTCCTGTGAATAACTGTTGTCAACCGTTATGGAGTTGAATGTATGTGCTTGCTAGTTAAATCTGTATCAGATGTATGCCATTATTGCAGAATTATTTCGTTGACTTGTTTTGCTTATGATGTGGTGGTTCCTGATCCTATCTTCCAGTTCTTGGCAGATGTTCTGATGGGGTTCATGTCGGGTAATTGACGTGGTGTTTTCAGTGTGTGGGGTGTGTTTTATATGATCCATAACCTAGCAACAGCCAAAGTATGTTAAGGATCGCTGTCATGTTGAAAATAATAATTATTTCAAAGATGTAATTTTCCAGCACTTCTCGTCAGATGTTCTTGTAGTATATTCTTATAAACATACTCGTTCATGTTGCCACCAATGAAAGCCAGCTTACCCACACCACTTGACACCATACATCCCCGTAACATTATGCTGCCGCCCCCATGTTTGACCATAGCTTCCATATTTTGGGGAGCCCGGCTCGGTATTCTTCTACCTCCACACTTTCAATCTGCCATTACTTCAGGATACATTGAACTTGCTTTCATCTGAACATAACACACAATCCCAGAACTCAATTGCTCTTTTTTACATACTCATTGGTGTTCTGGAATTGTACCGATAATGCTAAGGACCCTACAAACTGTTCTCACATGAACCATCTAACCATGATTTTCTTCCAGGTGTGGTCTAATGTCTGTTGCTGCTATTCTAGGATTTGGCTGTACCATTTTCACCACTTGTTTTCTATCCCTAGAAGTAATTTTTGATGGAGAACCGTTCCTTGGATGATTGACAAGTGTATTCCTAATTTAATATTGTTGGATGACAAACCACACCATTGATGGATTTCTCTCCACAGCTTCTCCAATTTATTTACATGTTTTAATTTGTTTATACATGTTTAAAATACTTTTTCTCTCCTCTAGACATGTCTCATTTCCTTTGCGCCCCATTTTGCCTGTGACCACTTGCAGCTGATGTTGCTTGTGACTGAATGGAAACGTATATGAATAAGGTGTTCCGAGGGTATACAGGTCAACATTTGCATTGTTTACTGTGATTTACTGCTATATCATAGAGCGTATTTGAATACTTATGTTATATGGTAAAGTATATGTTTCAAATACATGCTAACACATCAATAGAATCATGAAATACCACATCATTCTGATTTTTTATTAATTATGTAACAGTAAAAGCTGGGGTATTTATTTTGTATATTTGTAACAGTGTTCATTCATATAATGTCAGGAGCTAAGGTTCCTCTTAGAGCCCTAGTTTCTTCCTAAATAAACTGGAGGTGTTCAAGGTGCAAACGAGGGCATTTGGCAACTAGAAAGCAGGATGCAGAAAGTGCATGATACTGGTAGCCTCCCCGCTCAACTCAGGCCAGCGGTTCATAGCAGACGCACGTTGTTCCTTGAGAGGCAGCAGCATTGTGCTAATAGTATTCTGTGTGTTTGGGCGAGTGAGCCGCCAATGCCGCTGTAGCAAGATGTGTAAGTGACGAGAGATTACCTCCTTATAAGAATTGCTTATTAGCAGATTGTGTGTGCCCCATGTTGGAGGACAGCCGTGACTTGCCTTCAGACAACGTGCAGCCTCGCTGCGTCACTGAATATCAATTTTGTGAGTGTGTGCAGGATGTCAAGCATGCCGGCCATTATGGTTGCAGGAAGTGCCAAGGAGGTGACAATTTTGGCAGGGGGCAGCAAGCAATATGAGGAAAGAGAGACACTATAATATAAGCTAAAGAACCAGTCTGTCCACGGGGTTTATTCAGTCTTAGTCACCACAGTCTTCTCCAGATGGGCAGCTTGGAAGGAGGCAACAGTCTGTCAGCAAGATGGGTCCCCACTTGTAGCAATATGTAAGTGAATTTAAAATTTGTATAAAGCCACTGCACGGTACAACTGGTGTACTTCATTTAGTAGCCTACTTAAATTAATTGAAGATTGACACATTTTATATTTCAGATAACATTTGATATAAAGTTAAGTTTGAGTTTCTGGTCATGTGGGATTAAAGTGCAACTATTCAGGGAGATGGCATGCAAGCTCTCTAAGCGTTCAGAAGGAGCTTGGTCATGCCCAGCTTGTCGGCACTCATTATTGCTTGAGTAAAAATAAGTTAAAAGATCAGAGCACTGGTGATGGCTTGGATAAAGGAAAATAATGCAGTTTTCATGTAATAAATGTTAAATTAAGTCAATTAACCAAAGTAACAGCGTAGGAGTAATATGTCTTTTGTAATGGCATAACATGTAAAAAGGAAAAGATTGGAAGAATACACTTACTTATAACAAGACTAATAATAATTTAAACGGCAGAGTAATCAGATGGATTAATGTATTGATAAATGGTTTGTGTTAGTGAATAAAAATGTCTATTTGAAATATTGAGTTTCTATTAGTAAAATGGATAGGTCCTCTAATGCTCCACGTGCTGCTATATGCAATAATTGCCATACTATTAACATTTCGCTGGATTGTAAGTGGTCGGTCTGAGATCTGCTTGCTAGAAGCAGAAGTGGCCCTCCAAGTGAACAGTAATATAGCTGAAACTTAACTGTTTGATACATTTGAATATACTGACTTTGTTTAAGAATCCTGTTAATTTAATTTCTTTATTGTGCTAGTTGAAACTACCCGGGTTGACACACACCATGGGTCCACATTAGTCCGAAGAGGAGCCTTACGCTAGGCTTAACATACTGCACAGTTTTCCATCTTAACCTCTGGAAATACAATGATGCGCCGAGTGCATCATGGACAAACAGAGCGTTAAAATACTATGACGCGTCCAGCACGTCATCGATAATTCACTCAACCTGAACTAGTCACTAGCGCTACTGCATGTAGTTCCCACATGTAGTACAGAGTTTACCCACAAGATAGGACCACAATGACCATTTCTCACTGCTGTGTAACCTACTAAAATAATATTTACGGCGTGGACGCCACATTTTTTTTTAGCTTCTTTACTCGCTATGGCATCTATGAGCGAGATGTGTAAGAAACAAAATAAGACAGTAAAATTTTTAGAAAAAAGCTGCCGTGAATCCGATTATGATATTGGTAGTTCGAGTGATGAGTATATGCCTTCAGATACTGATTACACTTCAGAATCTGTGACTTCTGAAAGTGACAAAGAATTACAGCAAGATGCAAACATTACTACTGGTTGTAAAAATTGCAGTGTAAGCCGGTAGAAGTGGAATAAAAAAAACAATGATCCACCATAATTTCCTTTTACAGGAAATCCGGGAGTGTGTACACCTATTCTATGGAGTTTGGGGCCAAATCAATATGTATTAGACATTTTTCAAATATTTTTGAATGGTCAGTTTTGGTATGCAGCTTTGCAAATGCAACACTGTAATGAAAATGTAAAAAAACAACAGTTTAACACCACTGTTCACGAACTGCAAACCTACATATCTTTATATCTCAGGTCAAGAAACCCTCATTGCAAACATATTCGTCAAAACAAGGCATTGTTAGCGATATATAAACTATGCGACTCTAGCTCTGGTTATTGTGTAAGCTTCAAAATATACACAAGCTAAAACAAAGAAGGGGAATTTTCAGCTAGTAAGTCAGTAGTTATAGAACTGATGAAAGCTTTACCGGGATGTGGGTACATAATGCATGTTGAAAACTGGTACACATCACCAGAATTATTCCAGCAATTCATGGTGTGGGAAAATTTTGGCAACATAGGAAAAACATGCCTCAAGTCCTGGTGCAGTTGAAAACCAAACCTGGGAGATGTTCATTCATTGTCTAGCCACAATATGCTAGCGGTGAAATGGCATGACAAGAAAGTTGTGAATATTCTTTCCACTGTTCTCAAAGATATTGAAATAGCACAGACAGACAAAGTAAGAAGAAAGCGAGGTGGGAGAGATGCTGGTACACCTATTGTCAAACCAAAGTGTGTAATAGATTATAACAAGGGAATGGGAGGTGTTGATAGGCAAGACTAGGTATTGGCCTATTTCTCAGTTATGCAAAAATTTGTGAAAGGCTACAAAAAATATTTTTCTACTTTCTAGATGTGTGCTTGCACAATGCCCACATTGTAAATTGCAATACAACACAGATGAAGAATTCACTTTCCAGTTTTTCGCCTGGATGTTGCTGAGCGATTGCTTCAGACCTGTGAACTTTCCGACAAAGAAAGGGATAAGGAGAAACACCAACAAGGCTGCATGGGAAATCTCATGTGCACTTCCCAGAGAAGACTCCTTTTACCCCAACATTGAAAGACCAGTATAGGTTAAAATGCAAAGTGTGCTATGTAAACAAAAAAGGAAGCAAATCTGTTTACCAGCGTAAACTATGTAAAGTAGAAATTTGCTACACACAAAAAGTTTTTGATGCCATTTACTTTACCTGCAATTGATTATATTTTATGTTTACTTTAAGTGTAATTGACTTTGTTTGTATATTTTACTTTGGACCTTGGTAAAGAATTATGCGTCAGAACAAAAGATGACTGAATATAAAAAAATTTAATAGTATTTAAATGCATGAACTTATTTTATTAGCATTTCAAATGGTTTAGCATCCTGGGTGTAGATTGGGGTGACAGTCCCTCTTTACACTGACTGTCTGATGGCAGTACTCTACCGATGCATTCGAGCCATATGTTAATTGGACTCCTTATCATCATATAGGGAATGACCAAGCGTAGATAGCCACTAGGCCACGTGACAAAATGGTGGAATAGCTTAGTAGTTAGGCCCCTCAGCGGTGGGTTGGCTGTGTAAATAATCCCTGAAGTGGTGGGAAAAATCTATTGAGACATGCCAGTGGTGGGATAAATTTTACTGATAACCGCTAGCAGTTGGATAGCTTTATGGAGATGCTTAGTGCAGTGGGAGTGCGCTTAGAGGTTCATAGGAGGTATACATGTGTGGTATTTTGTTATTAGTTCTCTGGTATGGCCAGATGAAAGGTAGCAATGATGAGTACAAATACAGAGAACATCGAGGCGGAGAACAGTGTAGGCGAGGCGAGCGGCCCCCTGCAGACACCATAGGCTTGAGAATGGCTGTAATAGTGCCTCAGATTGTGTAATGGCTACAGTTTATTGAATGTTTTGAGGCCAAACCGCAGCAATATGTAGATGTTTTTATTGATACCGTTAACAATGTAGCTGATATGGTAGGGTGGCAGGAAGCAGAGAAAGTTATGTGCGCATGATTGCGGCTAAAGAGACAGGTATTAACAGTGTTAAAGGCGAACCCTCAGATGAAAGCTTGTGAAAATAGGTTAGAGTTTGTTGTCTTTTTAAGGAAACATTTTAGGGTAGTAGAGAATAAAGTAGCCTCATTTGACATATTTTTTAACTGTGTGTAAAGGCAGGGTGAGTCAGGGAATATGCCACATGACTCAAGACTCGTTTGTAATGGAACAATATCTTATGGCCCGACCGATGAGGAAAGTGTGAAGGCTAAAGTGTTAGAAGATACAATACTCGCCCAGTTCCTTAAGGGTACTACAGGGAACATTTAGAGGTTCGTTCTGTCGAAGGTACATTTGGGCAAGCGATCCAGTTCGCGGAAAGTAAGCAACAAAATGAGTATTGGTCAACAAGCTGTTTTGCAGTCATAGTGTTGTTCATGCGAACAGGTCACTTGGCAGGTTTCATAACCGGAAGAGAACATGTAAAATGTTATTCGTGCGGAAGATTAGGGCATGTTAGGAGAGAATGTCGCTCTGTGAAGTGCTGTTAAGTGTGATTGAGTAGGGCACCTTGCGAAAGATTGTAGAGACAGGAGTAAAAGTTGCGGGAAGTGCCAAGGAGGTGAGAATTTTGGCATGGGCCAGCATGCGTTATGACAGAAGAGACTATAATATAAGCTATTGACCCACCTGCTCATGGGGCTTATTCAGTCTTAGTCGTCACAGTCTTATCCAGATGGGACAGCTCGGAAGGAGGTGGCAGTCTGTCAGAGAGATGGGTTGCCCGCTTGTAGCAATACGTAAGTGAACTTAAAATTTGTATAAAGTCACTACATGGTACAACTGCTGTACTTAATAGCATACATAAATTAATTACATATTGGCATATTTTATATTTCCGATAACATTTGACGCAGAGTTAGTTTGAGTTTCTGGTTATTTGGGATAAATGTGTAACTATTCAGGGAGATGGCATGCGAGCTCCCTAAGCGTTCAGAAGAAGCTTGGCCCTGCCCAGCTTGTGGGCAGAGTCATTATTGCTGAAGTAAAAATAAATTAAAGATCGGAGCACCAGCAACGACATAGGTAAAGGAAAAGAATGTAGTTTTCATGTAATACATGTTTAACATAATAAATGTTAAATGAAGTCAATAACAAAACTAACAGTGTTGGAGTAATCATCAGCCTTTTGTAATAGTGTAACATGTAAAAAGGATGTAATGGAGTTAACATGTAAAAAGGAAAAGATTAGAATATACTTACTTTTAACAAGACTATTAATGTAACAGCAGAGTAATTGTGTGGTTTAATGTATTGATAAGTGGTTTGTGTTACGGAAAAAAAGATATCTTTTTGAAATATATCAGTAGTGCTGCTAGATGCGAGAATTGCCGTAGGATATCTTCTGAAACACTTGCCTGGATTGTAAGTGGTCGGTCCGAGATCTGCTGTGATGTTGGAGGATATCTAGACCTATTAGCAATTAAAATAGTATTCTAACAACATTTTTTTTGCAGTGTTTATCGTGTGATCTTGCATTGAAACAGACGTGGCCCTCCAAGTGAACAGTAATATAGCTGAAACTTAATTGTTTGATGCTTTTGAATATACTAACTTACCTTGAGAATTTTAATTTTATTTCTTAATTGTGCTCGTTGAAACTACCCGGGTTAACATGCACCACGGGTCTTTGCTTGTCACACCGATTTTCCATCTTAAGCATCCTGAGTGCAGATTGGGGTGAGAGTTCCCCTTTAAATCAACTGTCTGGTGGCAGCACACTATCCATGCGTTCAAGCCATAGATTTATCGGACCCCTTAACAATATAGAGGGAATGACCGAGTGTAGATAGCTACCCAGCCACATGACTATTACTTTAAACATTCAATCATTGTCATATATTTGAATGCTTATGTCCGCCTCTGAATGTTTGTTGTGCTTCACAACGTACGGAAAATGGCAGATCAAGCCATTTAATGAAAGCAGATACAAAAATAATTATTAACTGATGGCAAAATATTCAGACAACTCCAGAAATAAGAACATTTACAAGGCAAGCAGTCCATGCTTTGTTCTGTTGTTGCTAGGCAGGATACCAGAAAACAGCAGTTCTATCGGGAGGGTAAGCACGCAGCTTTACTGCCAGGGGGAGGGAAAGCCAGCAACTCACCTTAGCAAGACCACTTTGTTTCCGTTGCACACGTGGCTCGTTCTGAACGAAGAGAACCATGCTAATTGTAACTTTGTAACTACATTAGGACATCTAGCTTTTACCACCCTTATGTCGAGTGTGTATAAAACCCACAAAGGATAGGAGTAATGTACCTGTGATAAAATGTTAACATTTAAATAATAAATACTCTGATTTTCCTGCAAGAAGTCAGTGAAAATGTAATCCACGCTTGCTAACATTTACTTGATGTGCTGTTTTTAGGTATTTTTTGGGCGACATCTGGAGGACCTATATGTCTGTCTGTGGTATCATTTCTCTCGAAAGACATAAAAATATTTAAATAAATTAATATTTCATTAAAATATATTTTAAACTATGGAACACTGATACAATTTTTGTTTTTTAGGGGGGTCAAAATCAATCAAAATAAATCAACTTTTATATTGCAAGCACGTAGATCTTAACAGTCAATTAATGGGAACCATTGGACTACATGTCATAGTTTTGAGAGTTGACTGTAAGTTCATTCTTCTACAGTTGTATTTCTTTGCCATTTGTTGATGGGGAACATTTGTTAGGTAGTTGTACACACACACGCGCGCGCGCGAGCGTGCACGCACATGCATGCACACACAGAGAGAGAGAGTCCATGTACCCTGCAGTGATTTATATATATATATATATAAACACACACACCTTACTCATTTTATACTTATAACATGAAACTATTCACTCAAATTGAATGAAAATCAGGGAGGTTTTGTGCTTGCATGACTACTTAATACCAACTAACTAAAAAATAAAATTATAGTAATATCTAGATGTACTGAGCAGAACTGGAAAAGAGAGTCTTGTGAGTTGCGACTTCAATGGCATACCAAAGTTATGGCCACGTTGTGCAGATTAAATGTACAAACTTAATTGGCTGCATAAAGAAAATATGTCATAACAAATGTTAAATATATTTACAAATAAACGTACAGTAATGATAGTGACAAACTATGAAAGAAATTATGTTACATATTTTAAAACAAATGTATCGTAAACTTCCAACACTGAAAAGATATAACCACTGTGCACATTACATCGTGGGCCTAATGATTAATGAAAGAACTGTTACCTTAAAAACACTTATTCAATGGCTATCACTGCACTTAGAATGAAAATGCCAAAGAAATATTACAAGAAACTACAGCAATAAAGAAACTGTAACAAAATTTTACAAACTAAGTTAATTATATCAGTAGAGCAACAACATTTATGTGCCACAGTATTTACATTGGACAACCCACAAATCAAAACTTGCACTGGCAGTATTGCTGCTTATTTTGGTTTTACTGTTTGTCTAGAATGGCGATTTCTCTTGCAATACAGGCAATTTAATAAAAAAAATCTTCTGATTTTATTGTTTCAAGTTTCTCTTGGAGGCTAATGCTGAATCCAGAAAATAAAGCTTCTCAGGTTTCTAAAGCTTACTAACACAAATGCACTATAAGCAGGAACACTGGCTGTGTTGGAATTGACCATTTAGTATGTTAGTATTTTTGTGTATAGTAGCATTTGATTCTGACGCCGTTGATAATGACTTGCTCAGCAATGGTGGTAATTTGGTAATTTACTATTTTTGTAAGTTTCGTTATATACTAAATACTGAAATACCAAACACAATAATTTCAGTAGATTAATTTGGGTCACGTGACATTTTATTAAACTAAACGTGCCAATTTGAACACGGCCATAGCAAATGCCTACACATGCAGCGGCCGCAACCATACCACGTACACAACTTTTTGGCCGCTCGAGGTCAGTCGATCAGCCGCACTCTTCCCACTAGTAGCCGATACCAGTAGCCTATATGGCTACGTGCTGTTACCTAGTTCGCAGTGTTACAGTGACCACAGCGAATCGAGTGAAATGTTTCTCAGTTGCGCTCAAAAAATATGGAATTATTTTATTTAAATTCAGTTGTTTTTTGCAAGAGGCTCACTTTGCTGAACAAGTAGGTGAAAATTCCAAGTTTGTATCTTTATCCGTTCGGGTTTTACACTGTTACGGAATGTGCATGAACTCATGAATATTTTTCGAATAAATATTATTTGTTCTTCCATGAGAGGAAATCATATTTCATAGGTATGTATGTCTAAATGTTTCCCCCATGCTTTATAAGCAAAGTCTTGACTCGTGCTTAGTCCACAGAGATAATGTGTAGCACAACAGCTGCCGCTGGTGTTTGCTCTAACCCGTAGTCCAATGTCCAGCACTGTGACAGGCTTTGAATGATCCTCACTGTTTTTCATTTGCTTGCGAGTAAAGTTTTTGTTGAAATTATGGTGCTAAGTAAACATTGTGCTAGCATACATAGTTATAAGTAAAGTTAACAAACAAGGTTGACCCATAATTTTTAGAGTGCATTCTTTTTTTACTATTACAAAAATAATTTTGCTAAAGTATAAATTTTAAAGAAATTAACAGTTTGATAGTAGAGCATGTGATGCTGGTGAACGCACAATGCGAATGTCATGCATTTACGTCAAAAGCAATATTTGTGCCACATAGGGAAAAATTTTTTTCAGGAAACTAGTTACAGATTTTAATGATTTTAACAAAGAATGTCTTCAGAGAGTGGCGTTAGAATTTTACAATATGGGAAAAACGTTAGACAAAAAATTTACAGCAGCTATGCGTGAGAAAATAGGTTATACGTTTTCATCACATTCCACGACAAGATTTTTCAAAGTGTCAGTTTTTGTTATAAGAAATCAAATGATGGGCAGAAGTTTGTAATGGAAAAGAATAAATAGCGTTACAACTGTGTGAACAGGGAAGATGAGTTTGTGCTACCATTACAAGCTACAAAACAAAGATGAATTATTTTTTCAATGTTACACAAAACTGTAAGTAAATGAAAACTAATAAATATATATTTGATAGACATTATTAATATGTAAATTTAAGTGTCAACATGTTATTACTACAAACATAAAATTTAGCAGTTCGTCGTCCCATGCAGTTTCCTAAAAATAGATACAAATCCCCAAATATATCTCGTATGTGTTTTATAGATTTGTGTTTATACTATTTTCAAATATTCTTCTTTATGTAAAGAATTGTAATTTCTATTACTACAGTTGAGATTTCACGGTTAACGTAATATGACGGGATAGGCGCTTGATAGATGTGGCAACAGGGTTTGGTACTGCTCGCTGATAGGCTGACACTGAGCTGCCAAGAAGTTCTGTGCCTGGTACAGCATCTATTATTCTTTCATTCTTACCTCTGTTCTGAGATAACAATCGTCATGTTTCTGTGTAAGGTCAGCACTTCATCAGCTAAATTTACCCTGCGCGCCAATGTACTTTTTGAAATACAACACACACTACAGGCGGTATATTATCATGAAACAATAATCCATGAAGAAACTCGGTACATCTTGTCAACACACACACAAGATGATTATTACATAATAAAGCAGAAAAATAATAATTTCAAGTGAAATTAAAGTGCGATAATGCTCTATCTTTTTAAAGCCTTCCCTGCTTTGCACTTTACAATACTCGACCCAGCGTTTGTCACTTCGCAGAATGCTTTAATGCACGTGTGATACCACGCACGTGTAGTTTTGTAGTATATTTGTAATGACGTACAACATTAATTATGCTTATAAAATCTGAAAATATAATGTTAACACGAGCGGCTAAAATTACATGTACATACGTGATTTCCCTGTGCATTATATAAATCCTGCTGTCCTGAAGTCAGGGACATCCAAGGAAAATATCTGTTAATGATGTGCTTTACTGATATTGAAACACAGATAAGAGTGAACACATAACAGATTTGCATCACTGCCAGCTCACATGTGCATCCGTCAGGGACACTGCTGTTATACACGTGCACAAATAATCGCACAAAAGAAACCCATATCCTTATCCCACACATTTTTCTTCACTCTCGCTTCATTGGAAGGGAAACATTCAAAAGAGCAATACTCGCGATGCAGTGCCAGACTGATCGACTTCTTCCCCTTTGTGTGTGTGTTCTCAACCAACGGCACTTCGACTGCACACTGCAAAACTTAGTGTGCTTGTTCGGGCGACCTGATTCTCTCTTCCTCCCTCCCACCGGTTCACAAACCCATTTCAAACCCTCCCCCCTCGTCAAGTTGACAAGTAACTTATGCCTTTTTTGTAACTTAAGTGGTTTCAAACTATGGCTGCCAACGCACGTCCTTTCGACCTTGTAGATGAAAGGCACTGAAGTTGGTATTTCTGTATAAATTAGTTTCCTCGACTATTCCAGGCCAGTAAAATTAATTCCCTGACTATTCCAGGTTTTCCCGTCCTATCGCCACCCCGAGGCTCTAAATTTTTCAATTCAATTTGACTCATTGGTTGGAAAATTAAAGAGTCAAGATAAAATTTATGAGTTACAGATGCTCACATGACCTATTTATCAATCTAAGAGTTAACATTTTAATTATGTGCAATAGTATACCCTGAGATAATGAAGTATATTATCTCTGACATATTATGAAACTGTATTTTGTTCTTCAGAAAATTTGGTTTTGGGTGCCCAGAACGAATTACTTATTTTATTCAAACATGGTACATATTTAGTCAAAGTCTTCCATATCACAGATGAAACATTTAACCTGTTCTGAACCACACACCTCTTGTTGCAGTGGTAATAATGTGATTTAAACATTAGGTGTATTTCCACAATTTAATTGGTTGTACAGTTAAACTGGGTAGTTTGGTACTTGTGGTTGTAATGCTATTTGCAATATTCTGCTACCACTGTCAAGAGTACAGTAACACGTTTACCAGAAGTTGTGGATATGGAATAAAACAAACTGAAGACATTTTTTCATACTGTTTGTTCTTAGACTTGATCTGGAGATGTAGAAATAATCTGTTGTTTTAAGAGAAGATTGAATTGTATTTTACCACTGCTGTGAAGTTCATGGTCATCACATAGGTTAACTCTCAATAAAGATTAGGTTTAAAATTAATCTCTCTTTAAGTTAGTGCAATAAATGTTTCAAAATGGAAACAAGTGTTTGTTTCTGCACGTAAATGGGATAACAAATTGCTACTAACCAATTTTGACCCCTAATTAAAAAAAAAACTATGTTTAAAGTGTTTATCCCGCAAAGTATAATATTTAATTGTCTCTGACATGAAACTAACCTGATTTTTAAATAAAATATTAATTGAATTCAATAGTTGGCATTTTTAGATTAAAATTAGAGTACTTGTGTATTTAACCACCCATTGCCATCAAAATTTTTTTTTAAATTTTGGTGGCTTCTTGCAGGAAAATTGGAGGATTTGTTACTGAAATATTATTTATTTCAATATAGACATTTCTTCTGAATAGACTGACATTTCGGAAGGGCAAATGACACCTCTTTCTTACAAAGTACATAAGAACCTAGTCAGGGGCACCATGTGGACTCTTGTGGGGAAAAGCAAAGGATGTAGTTTTGAATTATTATTTACTAAAAGTCATAAAAAAAAATCTTAATGACAGTGTTAACTTGCCTCTGTCTCCAAAATTAAAAGGTTTTTTAACAAAATAAAACAAAAGTTTTGTATGCACCATCTCCAGCATGTGGTCTTCATTAAGTACGAAGTGAGCATTGGCTTGAAGGGATAAGTTTTGGCTGTTCTCTAGTGAACTCAGAATGGCAAAGTGTGACCTCATTTCCTCTCCTTAAATGGTTGGCAAGTGGGAGATGGTTGCCTAGATACCAACATAACATCCTCACACCCTGAGATTCCACTGTATTTCTGGACTTCCTTGTACGTGACCAAATATTATTAGCTTCCGTATTTCATTGCATAATTTTCGCACCTTTATTTGTTGGTGCAGACAAATTTTTAACACCTAAAAATTGTAGTCTTTTCAGAACTGCAGCAGAGTCAGAGGAAAATGTCCTACTCCAGGTGCCCCTCCACAAAGCATGGAGAGGACGAGTCAAAGATGTTCTGGCCGAGAAAAGTTGCAGCTGAAGACTCTGCCCTGTAAGGAGATGAAGCGATATTGCACCAAGCAACAGCTGAAGATAGCTGAAAGTGAGAACATTGTGTTTTCTCTCCTCTTGCAAGGCATAGTAAAGAGGAGGAGGAAGGTCGTGCTGTGCCGAATAACCGCCGGTCGGCCTAATGGAAGGAAAGGAGAGCATAACTGAAGGCTGTGTTTGTTACTGAACATCTGCAATGTTTACTGGGAAGGGATGTCAGATACTGACTGGAAACATAATTGCATCAGTTACATCTAACCTATGATTCACATAATATTTGCTTGAAATGCAACAAAATGCTATGAAATACAATAATCTATCATTCATGATTAAACCACTGTAAAATCTAGCATTTAAAGGTGATTAACACCATGTCTAGGTTCAGATCATTCCACCTGTTCAATCGGACTAAAATGCAACAATGTACAATAACGACAGCCTACATCTGCCTCGAGCAGCTTGTCCACAACTATGTCATAATTGTGTATACTAATACAGCTATCGCACACAAATTTTCAGTGTATGTAGTCACCACACAGAGACTAAAAATACCTTTACAAAAACCAACAACATTAACTATTCAGGTATACAGTAGTTACAGTGTCGCTACAAAAGGGGCTGCACTGGAACAAAATACTTAAAAAAAAAAATTGCTAGAGTTGTAAAAAAATCTTGAGGAGATGTAATTTGAGCAAAAGGATGTGACGCTGTTCACAACACTGAGAGTTTAATGCATAAAATATGATAAATTGGTATAATCCATTCATGGTTACTTAACACTTATCTGAAACCCTGCTAAAGTTCTACTTCCAGGATATTCCTCCCCTTTTAAACTAACTAACCATAAATAACTCTAAGAAATTACACCAAAGGACAACGTACCGCATTCGTGCAAATTCAGTTGTATTGATATTTTGCATGAGAACTATTTCTCACTAGGCATTATCAACACACATGTTTTCTCCATGTTTTTATTAATATTATTTATAAATGAGGCATTATAATTTACAGATAAAATATAAACAACATTTCAACTTAACCAAAAAAAGTTAGTTTTATGAACAAAAGTATAAAATGTTTGTGATACATATTTGGGAAATAAGTAAACGCGTCATACATGGGGTGATTTTTCAAATGTTTGTTTCAAAAAGTGTGAAGAAACTATGATTAGACTATAGGTATGTAAACAGTCAAATCAAATTCTTATGACCACCTGTTAGCATCTAGAGTAACCACCCTTCGCAGCACAGATAGCAGCTAGACGAGCTGGCAGTGACTAACTCAGGTGCTGATAGGTCTCCATGGGTATCTGGAGCCATGCTGTCTGCAGTGCATCCCACATCTGTTGAAGGGTGCGTGGCAGAGACAGACGGCGTACACAATGATCAAAGTGGTCTCACTGATGTTCTATTAGAATGAGATCGGGACTGTTTGGCGGCCAGATCGTCCCCTTCCAGCCACATGCGGACACTTCTAGCTGTGTGGCAAGGCATATTATCGTGCTGGAAGATCCCATCCTCCCGAGGAAAGACAATCATCAGGTATGGGTGGACGTGATCGCCAAGGATGGATTCATAACCGATTCCTGAACTGTTGCAGTAGGCACGTGTCTGGATGCCCTCCGATTCATTTGGATGATGAGCTGTTCCACTGTAGTACATCAGTTGGCCTTCACGCACTGTTGTAATCTACGTTCACCTCGGACATCAATGGCGCGTGGTGCTGCACAGTTTCCACAACGGTTATTCCCAATGGTGTCACTCGTCCACTCACGATACACCTTTACCACAGAGGCATGTGAACAGTTCACAAACGTAGCTGTTTCCGAAATGCTGTCCCCCTTGGCCCGAAAGCAGATGGATGATCATCTCTTTTTGCAACTCTGTTAAATCGCTTCTCTTAGCCATGACAGCAGGAAGCGCACTGTGAACAGCCAGCCTGTCAGTCGCGTTATATACCTGCTTCACCAACCCATGTCATGGACTAAGCGTGGAAAATGGCACTTCTAGCAGGTGGTCATAATAATGTCATTCAACTATGTATATATATTGTTAGTACTCACCCACCTATTCCACATCATACTGCATTATGCTAGATTTTTTAATTCTTTGTGGCTGAGATTGATATAATCAAAATTTTTGCAGTAATCTTCAAATAACCTACACA
This sequence comes from Clitarchus hookeri, assembly GCA_002778355.1. Taxonomy (NCBI): domain Eukaryota; kingdom Metazoa; phylum Arthropoda; class Insecta; order Phasmatodea; family Phasmatidae; genus Clitarchus; species Clitarchus hookeri. The sequence goes on along the minus strand of NQII01003723.1, from coordinate 196,170 downwards.
GCATTTAAATCTCCTGCTTACAGTAAGAAAAGTTAAAATACACTAAAAGAACCTCACATTAGCCACGAATAACTATGTGCATACAGTGTCTGTTGTAAAATGATTTATTACACCAAAAAATTTATTCTTTTTAACACCACCATTGGCCACAGGCTAATTAAACATTGGTTATTCTTAGCCATACATTAAAAGCCCGAAAATGTTGCTACCCAATACTTAATTTTTAATCATAGCTTAATCTGAACAAAACCAGACATGGGAAACCAACCCTACTTGCAACAAATGAGGGGGGAAATATTTTTTTTCTGCCTATTTAGCTTGCATAAACTTTGTAACATTGCAGATTTTCGGCATTATGTAAATATGTAAGTACTAAATAAAATTATTGTGGTTGTCTCTCGTCTCGCCATTGTTGATTAGTGGAGAGATGTGTCATGGTCAGACGACAGCCAATTGGAGGACAGGAGACAACATAAGTAAGGCCGATGTAAAATAGAACTAATTTTCTCTTTAGAACAATTATCACCACTTCCAAAGATGGACGTGGATATTTACAAAGAAGTTTTAATGATAAAACAATAAAGAAGCTAGGTGAATTTTATTTAACTAATTGCAGCAAGAGGTATGTTTTTTTAAGGTAAATGTGTAATAACTATTGAATTTTATTGTATGTGAGAAGATTGATGAATAATTGGTTGAATGAGCTGAAGAGGAAGATTTTTAAATAAAAATATTTTGAAGCTGAATATATGATTTAACTAAAAGGCGCCCAACGTGTTAATGGTAATTTGTGAAATGTCTGAAATGTAACAACTTGTTCCAAGACAGAAGATTGTACCAAATGCCTTGAAATTAGAGATGCTCAAGAGTTAAGGCACTCGCTTACCTGGAATTTTTTCTGTGTTTGTGTCACAAAGGAAGGATGCAATCAGGCACATACACCAAGTGTCTGTTACCACTACAAGCACAGTACTGAACTGGCATGCAGTCTTTCCATTGTGTTAGAAACTCTGTAGCAAAGTTCAACACAGGGATATGCCCATTTTATAATATTTTAAGATATAGCAGCCTGAAAATTCCATTTTTGCTAAGCTGAAAGGTTTCAAAATAATAACTGTAATATGTGTGATGTCTTGAAAATTGTATTTCAGACTAATCAGAGGTGTGGTCTCTTAGGCATACAAATTTGCAGTAATATATTCAACAGTCTATTTTAAGTATGTTTATTTCAAACTTACTGCAATGTAGTTTGTGTACTACATTGGCAATATTTTGAGTAATTTTCAAAACTTGACTATGAGTAACAGAATGTCATATATGCTGGAAAGTAAATTATATAAACTTGGCATGACATATTGCTATTGTAATGCTATCTAGGACACCTAATAAATGGATGAAAAATTTCTTATATGAAACAAAAAACCACAAAAAGTATAGTAATGTGAAAATATCTTTATTGCTTCATGATGCTCAGTTAACTTACGTGTTTGCCTCTGTACAATTGGATTTCTATCATTAACTAGACCTGGAAAGGATAAAACCATATACAGGCACACAACCATTTGCAGTGAATATCTGTATCACAATTTATTAAAAATATAAGTACAGAGCATTAGCTCAACAAAGAAGAGCATGAATGCAGCCATACAACTGCAAAACAGTTGCAGTGTCTAATGGACACACATCATGCCAGTTGGATACTGTTCATCAGCTCACTCAATATAAGCCAGAGTAGGTACTTACAGTGCTGCTTTTAACAGTCAACAGAATTTACGTTGGCAGAATGTATTGCACACTGCATACCACATCATCTGCTTACACATAAAAAAAAACATTTAGTGTAAGCATAAGTGGTATAATCCAAAATTGCATCAACTAATTTTTTTTTTAAATAATTTTTAATTTTTTTCCATTAAAAAAGGAGTATTAAAACAATATGAAATACCTGATACACGATAAACTGGAAAAATCATTTGTTAACATCAGGTTGTAGCAAAAACCATGTCTCTCACTGTCTTTGCAATCTATGATGTCACTGCCTGCTACAAACATTCTGACATGGTGACAGATATGAACCAAGATGCTCTTGTAGTTTTTCTGCAATCAGTAAAAGAAATTGACAGGCAGTCATGATCAATAACACATAAAACAGCTTACAGAAACACAACTTAAAACAGACAGTTCATTACACAGGTTATACTGGTTATATTTATAATAAAGTGTTACAAAGTGACGGCAACCCTTTACTTCTACACAAAATAACTCAATTTGTTGACTACTAAGCTGACACTGTTTTCACATACATTTGTATATTAAATAATTAAACAAATATTAGTTTTAGCAAATTTTTATGTAGGTACATACCTGCCCGATGAAATTCTTTTATTTTTTTATTGCAGCAGATTGAATTTGTGGTTTGTACAGTTAAGAAAATATTGGAATATGTAATATGGAGAATGAACAATTCTGCAATTTATTACAATTACTTTAGTTCATTTTATGCTTTTATTTTTATTTACTTCTTCTAGCTTGTATAGTGAGAAATACAGAGTGATTCTAAAGTAGCTTTACAACTTTGAACATTAATAAAATCAGTGACACAAGTGCAAAGGAAATTTTGCACCCAGTATCGCAAAACACCACCCCACGGCCAATAATTTACTCCTAGCACAGGAATTTTGTTGATACGAGATGTTCTGTAACCCACAACGTGAAAACTAGCAGGCCACGTGTTTCTGAAGATGTCGTGGAACACGTTAGGGAAAGCTTCGCTCGAATCTCACGCAAGTCAACGAGATGTGTATCCCGGGAAAAAAAAGATTCCACAAACGACTGTGTGGCATGTTTTACTTTTTACTAAGACGTTTACATTGAACCCCTTATTGAGTATAAATAATGTAGGCCATTTCAGATTCTGATAAATGTGCACGCAGGGAATTTTGTATGTAAATGTTGCGGCGGAATGAAGACAAACAATTTATGAACTCAACTGTTATCAGTGACGAAAGCACTTCCCATGTAGCTGGCAAAGTCAACCGCTACAATTGCAGGATTTGAGGTAGTGAAAATCACAGTGCCTCCTTGGAACATGTTCGTAACAGCCCGAAAGTGAATGTGTTTTGCACTCTCAGCAAAGATAAAGTATACAGGCCCTTTTTCTTCATGGAGACAACCATTGCCGGCATTGCGTACCTGGACATGCTCCAACAGTTTCTCATTCCTCAAGTTGACGAAGATGACCAGGAAGGACACATTCACTTCTAGCAAGGTGGTGCACCCCCATTACCTTGGAGATGTGGGTGAGTTCCTAGACAACCATTTACCAGGTCGGTGGATTGGCCTGGCTGCACTGATAGCATGGTCAGCTCGTTCCCCTGACCTAACACCGTTAAATTTTTACTTGTGGGGCTACATTAAAAATCAAGTTTACGTGGCACCCTTACCTGCATATGTGGCTGAACTTCAAAATTGAATAACGGCAGCAGTTGCTGATGTCAGACCAGCTATGCTACGTCATGTGGGAGGAAACCAATGGAAGCCACATTAAACCATAAACAATGTGTGCGCATAAAACTTGGAAGTGTGTGGCTTCACTTGTGCGTTGGAATCAACATAGTACGTCCTTTCAATATTTTTTTATCAACGTTCAGAGTTGTAAAGTAACTTTAGAATCATCATGTACTACATCTCTTTTTATTGAATGGTGAATTCACAAATAACTATTAAATTCCTGGTTACTTACACTCATTTGCAAAAAAAAAATTGATCGCCCTAAAGGTGCCATTGCAGGAACACACAAGTGACATGGTAGTGTGTATACAGAAAACATGAAAATATTGTACCACACCAAGCATGTATTGCAGGGGACTAACATTTGCAGGGTACACTTAGCATGGCGTTTAGTCACCCGTAGAATGGAGACAGGCGGCGATACGGTCTGCCATTGAGGCATACAGACATCGGATGTTCTCCTAAGGACAGGGTTCTGAACAAATTCCAGCAAAAATATGAGGGACCTAGCATCTTTAACATAGATACCATATTAGGGACCTAAGTCTAAAATAGGGGGTTTAATAGGTACCACAATAAGTATTACAAATCCTTAACCAAAAGGCCAGATAAGCTGAAACTCAACTTTGTGCAAAAAAAATTATGGTGGATATATATCTCCAGCATTCACATGACACTGGAAAAGGGTAAACTAATTTAAAAACACAACACATTATTACTTAAAAGTATCAGAAACAAAAAAAAAAACCTCTGCAAAACACACACGCTGTTCCAAATGTTTATATTTGTGGTAGACAAGTGTGGCAATGCCATGCACACATTCCTGTCTCATCAAGACATTTTCATTTTAACACAAGGAAAACATTTTTAACACTGTGTTTGGTGAAGACTTGATACATTTAAGATTACTTTTATACTTCTTGTTTCTATTATCAAAGTCTAGGTCCTATATTTCAAAATTTACTGTGAACATCTATAACTACAAGACCAATATTATTCAAACAGTTTTTATATTGATTGCTCATATACTAACCAATAAATAAAAACAAATAATTATCATAACCTCACAACTGAATCACACAACTAACAACCACCACATCATCATCATTTCCCATAAAGTTACATTAATTTACCTGAACACAGGAAAAAAAGTACACACAAACACACAATTACTGAAACTAAAATTATAATACATTACAGTTGTCACTGTCAAACCAGCACCTGTATTTGGCAAAACAAACAAGCATTAAAAAATACTACAAGTAANACAACTGAATCACACAACTAACAACCACCACATCATCATCATTTCCCATAAAGTTACATTAATTTACCTGAACACAGAAAAAAAAGTACACACAAACACACAATTACTGAAACTAAAATTATAATACATTACAGTTGTCACTGTCAAACCAGCACCTGTATTTGGCAAAACAAACAAGCATTAAAAAATACTACAAGTAAGGTTCAGGCTTCACCAAGTCAGCACCTGAAAGGTAATGCTGCTGTGTTACTGCAAGCAGCAGCATGACAATATCCCTTCAGTATGCTTCAATGGGGATGCAAAACTGTTTCAAGTAACAGGAGTTCATATTAAACATATTACAACATTTTAATGCGTAAAAAGCAGTGCATCCGAATCCAGAATTATAATGGTTGCCTCTGTTTTCAGTCACTGGTAGACAATAAAACTCAAATTGACAATGAAACTGCTTGTAGAACATATAAGAACATTAATCACAGCTAAAACACTTTCATACTTTTACAATTATTAAAAAAATTTGTGGTGAAAAAAAAAAAATATATATATATATATATATGGACTTTCAGGGACTATTTGTGTAAAAAAGGGACTTACTAACTTAAACTAACCCCCATCCCCTCTCTCTCTTTATCTCTAACTCTCAGAGAGAGAGAGAGAGAGAGAGAGAGAGAGAGAGAG
>NQII01003723.1:139204-190260 GCA_002778355.1 Clitarchus hookeri | reverse complement strand
ATATATATATATATATATATGGACTTTCAGGGACTATTTGTGTAAAAAAGGGACTTACTAACTTAAACTAACCCCCATCCCCTCTCTCTCTTTATCTCTAACTCTCAGAGAGAGAGAGAGAGAGAGAGAGAGAGAGAGAGAGTTTTTTTTCTCAAAATAATGAAAGAAGCACTGGACATCAACATTGAACAAAGTGTCATCGACCATGCACAGAGAATAGGCAATCCTAACAGATCTGCTGTCCAAAGAAGGCAGAAGACTGATCATTGTGAAATTTGTGAGTTAGCAGTTCCATTCTAAAAGAGCCCTGAAGAGCACGCACATCGTCATTGCGGAATCGCTGACAGCGGATAGACAGAGCGTCTTTAAATCAGCGAAAGAAAAATTTCGTCAACGCAGTTGTTGGACAGAAGATGGTAGAATTATTGTTCTGCACGCGAACCACCGTTTTTACTTATACAATATGCGGGAACTTGCTACAATTCAGTAAATCCATCTACCAGTGCTAGCTTTGAGCTAGAATTTCATTATGTTTAATTATGTGTGTAAGTTTGCATGCGTGTGTGTTAATAATTCCTTGTATTTACATCACCACAGTTGCTCTGCATCGTTGTTATATAGAATACAATGGTAAGTCTTTCTTACTTAGTTCTAATAATTTAGTTAACTTTTTGAACCCATGATCAATGATAGTAAAAGCAAGATGGTAACACTGGGCCACACTACAAAGATTTTCCAAGAATTGTGTGCTCTACCTGTGCCCTGTGAAGATTGTCCTTTCAGTTGCTTGTCTACCCCACCCCTCACACACTACCGGTGCGACTCGCCGGTCACACTTCCAGCAGCTAATGGTACTGCCTCCGGATCTCCCGCTAACGGTCGCATTAGTAATGGTCAGCTTGTCGCCACATCTGGTCCACCACTGCTATACTCTCTCAGAAGCTAGCTCGCAAATCTAGAGCTTTCAACGCACCACATGTCAAAAGCCAGTCACTACTCGGCCACATCGACGAGTTTAGAGCAATTTTCAGTCCTCTTCATTTTCATGCAATATTAGTGTCAGAAACATGTCTTAAGGAGAGTCTCCCATCTACGCTTGTCGACTTGCTGGGTTATAATTTACATTGAGTTGACCAACAATGTAAACAGGGCGGGGGCATGAGAATTATGTGCACAATTGATTTGCGATACTTCCTAACTATGATAATGTATTAGTGATTTCAATACCAATACAGACCTCTTAAAAGAATCATGTCAAACATCATCCCTTACTAATATCTTCTCATGTAATCTAGCATACTGTCTTCTTGAAGTTACCCACCATACTCACTGCTTGGACACTCTGTTTGACCTTATATTTACATCAAAAGCTGACAAAGTCCTACACTGCGGAAAAATCAGTGCGCCAGGTTTATTTCACCACAACCTCATATATGTAACCTATTAATTTCATAACCCTAAATTTTTAATGAAAATAATCACCTACATAGATTTAAAAAGGACTGATATGCCACAATTTAGTAATGATGATTCTGAAGTATGGTGGCGTGACATAGATTATTTACATACAGTCAATGACAAACTTAATTACATGAACACATTATGGAAACTTTTTGATAGGTACATTCCGAAACAAAGCGGATTGATCATCCACCAGTACCGTGGACAACCCAGGAAATTAAAGCTTCAATGGCTAATCAGGATAATGCTTTTCATAAATATAAATTTTCTAAGAGAAAAAGTACATCCTTGTATCTATGACATTCAAGCAATACCGTTTACTTAGAAACCGGTTTACCCAAACTATTATAGCGGCTAAGATTGCGTACACTCGCCACTTGAGACAACCAAACTCATTCTCGCGGCATTTATGAAGCAGTGTTAAAAATATGGGTGTAAAATTGAAAGAGACTAAAAACTATACCCAAAAAATCAATTAAAATACTGACGAACTTAATGCTTATTTCACAACTCCTTGCGCCTGTATTAATCTTGAAACAAAAAACAAAACATAGTCTTATTAAAATCCTACTTCTGATGTGTAGAATAACAGTTTTACTTTAATGTCATCACGCCTGTTGACGCTCTGAGGGTAAGGACAGAATTTCAACTGACAAAAATCTAGCCTTGCAGTTTATCCTTGAAGCAATAACCAAAATATTTAATTATTCGCTGTTCACAGGCAGATTTCTAACTGAGTGGAAAACTGCTTTAGTAACACCCACCCCCAAGACAAACAATCCTCAATGTGCCAGTGAATATAGACCAATAAGCATTTCTTCCCGCTATTTCCAAAACCCTTGAATATATTGCACACCAACAGATAAAAAGGTACATTATTGAAAATAACCTGATGATTGACCATCAGTCTGGTTTCAGAAAGGGCTCTTAGCACTGTACAGCTCTTCCTCATGTCACTGATGACATAAAATATAACGTGGATAATCGTATGCTAACAATTCTGACCCTATTAGAATTTAGCAAAGCATTTTATTCCATTGACCATGATCTATTACTTGCAAAGCAGAAATCACATTTTAATTTCTCCAAAATATTGTTAGAATGGATTAAAAGTTATTTGTGTGGCCATTAGCAGAGAGTTGTCTACAGAGAACAACGGTCCGCCTCGCTCGCGCACAGTTGAAATAGGAATTCCCCAGAACTCTGTTCTGGGACCCCTACTATTTACTACTTTTTTTTAATGACCTCCCTCAGCTACTAAACAGTTGTAAATACCATCTTTGTGCAGATGACTTCCAGATCTACCTGCCAGCGCATCCCGGAAATATTGCATCAACAATTGACACTTAACCATGAATTGTCATACATCTTCGAATGGTCAATAAAGCACGGGCTACAATTAAACCCTAAGAAATCCCAGAGCATATGATTGGATCTAAAAAACTACTCAAATCATCAAACGTAACTAGCACTCCTAATATCATACTTAATGATGAGCCGATACCTCTACTAAAGTCTGTAAAAAACCTAGGTGTAATATTAAGTGAAACTTTAACATGGAGAGAACATGTCACATATGTAGACAAACAATGTCACTAGACATTCATTGAGAAGGCTTAAAAAATTTTAACCTGTGAAATTGATGAAGACTTTGACAGAATCATTAATAATTTTACACCTTGATTATGCTGATATAGTCTTCACTGACCAGCATAAAAATCTGGCTCAGAGATTTCAGCAAATACAAAACAACAGCGAATGCCTTATTTTTAATCTTAAAAAGAAAGACTATATCATCAAATACTGAAATACTCTCTCATGGTTTGATTTATAAAACCTACGTTCATTGCACAAGATCTGCTTGTTAAAGAAATTATTTTTAACAGCATGTCCTCAATACCTTTTGTTTCATTTCTTACTGTACAATACTTTAAACACTCATTCTTACGATCAACATAAGCTGCTGGTACCAAAAAAAAAACTTATTTTTCGCTTCATCTTTTAGAGTCACCGCAACCAAAAATTAAGTTATAAATATTTTAAATAAATGTAAAATACAGATTTGATGAAAAAAATTATTATTGTGGAGGTTTTTCTTTTATAACATCTGTAACTTATTTGCTTTATGCTTTATGCAACTATAGTGATGTTTCTTATGGTTATGTTATTGTTTATTTAATTAAATATATTGTTAATGTATGTAGACGTGTGTATGTACATGTGCAAATAAATTTTACATTATTATTTTATTTTAGGTATATTGTCAGGTAAATTACATTATTTTAGTTGTAACAAATGTAAAATGTCTTATTTTAATTAATTAAAAAAAATAGTTTTCATATTAATTGATGTTATATTACAGTTTCTTTTTATAAATAGTAGTACATTTTTTATACATATCTCAAATAAGCTACTTTATAATTTTACAGTAGACTTCACGTTTTGTTTTTCAAAAAACAAGTGTTAAGTTTTATTTTTATTTAAAGAGGTTAAATGTAAGAGAAGGTGATAATACGTTAATAACTTTGCCACAAAAAATAAAAATGTTTTATTAGTATTATCATTTTCATCATCTACATATGTGGGCATGTGTTCACTTTTTCTCGTTTCTCATGTTTTTCTAATGGCATTTTATATTTTCTTGTTACCATATGAAAATCCCATTACATTACTTTCTGTTTCTTATAATATATGGGCTGGCTTCCTAAATGTGTCACTTTCTTGTCTGTTTCTAATGTATGTACTTATGTCTACTGTTATGGCTTCCAATTGATCATTAGTGCTGCTTTTAAAAACTATTGTATTTTTCTAAACTGTTATTTCTTTGTTAGATAACTTAAGAATTGTCATAGAAATTGACTTTTTAGGTAAAACTTTACGATAATTTTGAAATCTCAAACATGTACTTGTGAATATTATCTGAAATTCCCGTCAAATGTTTTCGAGCCTCAAAGTTGCATTTAATCTGTCACTGCTGTATGCATTCCAAATGTGTACTTCAAAGATTTTTTTTTAAAACAAATAGCGATCAAGCAGGTAACACAGCACAGCATTAATAAACCTTTGAGTAAAATGAGATTTCATCAGTTTTCGGTTAGGAAAAAATGTTATACATTTAAGAATATCTAGAAGAATTAGTTTCGGCACCCATATTGATACGTTAAATGTTGCTCAACATTAACATAAAACAAGAATAATTATAAAGTCATTACGCCTTTTTTTTCATTGATGATTAATTGGGTATGCACATGCGCAAGTGTTTGGCTCTCAGAAGTTTAATTGTGAATACCTTCTCAGCCATTAAAACAGCATTAAGTTAATCAGAACATATTTGTAGAAAATTATTTTCTCTTCATTTATGTCCAACACAATTTTCCATTTAGGTAAATGTATGGTAGCTGTTCGTTAAAAGGTAGATGAAATACTTTGATCAGCAGCCATTTCACAATTATGAATATTGTAAAATTAAGAGGTACAGGGAATTTTGGCTTGTGTCCTGACAAACTTGCCAGATTTCAAAACTATTATTTAGTTATGTTACTCGTCCAAAATGTGTACAATTTCTTCACTTTATACAATAAATTTTCTAAAGCATTACCCTCTAGTAATTAAAAAAGAGGGAGAAAGAAGGAACTGTCTGTGGTCCTCTATGACACTGTAGCTCGAACATAAGTACAGGAGCTGTAGCACTCATTCGCTGCTGCATGCATCTCTAACTTGAACCCACACACAACTAGCTAGCTTAACACAGTAGTTATGCACAGTGGTAATTGGTATATTTGATTATTAAAATGGCTGTATGGGTTTATTACATAGTAATTTTCAAGCTTTTGTGTGTTATAAGGGAAGTGAAAAAATTTATTAACACTAATATCAACCAAAAATACTTATCAGTCACGTTGCACTGTCTCCATTGAAACAATTTAACACAAAGTGACATTACAACCTTCAACTTCAAAATAGCTATATTAAAGGATCCAAGATCTTCTTGACAACTTAACAAGACACTTAAATACAAGACAAACATTATAATGGAACTTTACAATCCTTTCATTTTTCCTAAAGAAAAGGAAGAGCTAGTCCTTCAGGAATGCCAGCTCACCAAGAAAGGATTGTACATTTTTTAAATTTATAATCACTGGTAGGGGCTGTGATGATGTAACTGTCAGAATACTCGCCTCACACCATGACAAACTGAGTTAATTCCTAGTGAGGTCAAACTGGTTTTCGATTGTAAGAAACATGGTGGAATGTTGCTATTGGCCACTGGATAGCGTCAGGGTACTCATACTCCCATCACTGCATTCCATCTCCACCTCTTTTCACCACTATAAGCAATGAAGACATCAGTATTTAATTGATAACTGAAGATGGTGTTTCACCTATTGTACATCTAGACTGAATTGTTACATGACCTGAAAAACATAATTGTGTAGGACTTAGTCACCTCAATCGTTAGAAAATTACCCACATTTTTCATCTCTGTTGTCAATTACCATTAATTTCGTGACCATCAAATATCAGATGGAACTTGCAGCTAGCTAGGACAAGAAAGACTGGGTTTTGTACATGCCTTGTGAAAGACTCCCAAGAATGTTTAAACTTGCTGCTTGAATTATGATCACAAATACACTAGAGACAAATACCGGACAGCTCTGCACAAATAGTATGTGTGTGTATGCAAAAAATAACCTAGTGGCAAGAAGTGTTACTATTATTATATTTCTGGAAATATTTCAAAAAAATTATTTAGTATTATCATGTCAGTAAATATTATCCGCTTCTGAAACATTTGACATATTGGGAATTAGTTTTCATCGTTTAAGTTTTGGTCATTGTTAAATAAACTTTCCAGAGAGAAAAAGTTTCGTCTTCATGTCACCATGTTGGTATGGTATTATTAATATCAATGGAATTTAATATTAAACAGAAGTGCTGCTGTCTGATTTTCTTTTGCAGAAATTTTTAAGCTGACCGGTATTGGTTTCTAGTGTATTTGATAATCATGTTCAGAACCATAAATATTTATGATAATGTTTTTTCTTTTATGAAACTCGCAAATCCTCAGCTTAGGGTAAATATTATGGTCTTCAATATAGAGGCTCCAGTTCTCTGGCTCAGTGCTAATCATTTAAGCCCCAATATCAAATGTTTGGTGAGAAAATAAAAATAAAACAAAAATGCAAAGGAGAAAATGTACAACATGCAAAAGTATAAAGATTGATAATGTCATGTAATTGCGATGTATTGCATTTTGTCAAAATATAATTTTGTTATGCAATTCATATTCATGTAACTAAAATTATTTTATTTTACTTTTATAATTGCAACATAAAATATTTTGAACAGTCTCAACAGGTTTTCAAAAGAATTTTTCCCCATTCAATTAAACCGCTTCATAGTCATGGCTGTGGGAGATTGCCACTACTTGCAGCTTTCACTAGTTTGCTTCTCAAAGGCTACCCGGGAGCTGGTTGAGTGTGTGTATGCATGTCTGCTAACTGGGCCAAACAATTTTATACGAAATTTGGAAAATTTACAGTCTAAATTTTAGTGAGCATTTACCTACATCATGTGCAGTTCATGGCGTTGAAAAGTAATGTTTTAGACTATTTGTTTTAATTGGTTTCGTTGTCGACATTGCTGTTATCTTGTTACGTTTTTGAAAGGACGTAGCCATGGCCACTGCACATGCACATTTGAAAATGGCCCACTTATTCACCTACTATCCTAGGTTATTTTAGGTGGTCTCCTGTTAGATTGGGATACTACATTGAAAAATGATGGGTGAAAATGTGCATATGCAGTTGCCACCCACAAAATATGCACAGTAACAATGGCAAGGTTAATCTACAAACACTCATTGTTTAACTAACAAGAAATATTTACAAATAAATTACAGTTTTTATACTACGAAAAAATTTGTTGACATGCTGCAACTTGATGCGTGGCGAGTACCGGGGATAGGAATTGCGCTGTATTCACTCCCTGAGAAATAACCCCCGGGGATGTCCCGAGGTATAAGAATACGCGGGGATGAACCGCAGCGAGAGAAAAACAGGGAAAGTCCCGAAAATTAGCTGATATAAGCCCTCAACGAAGGAAACAGGGTAACCCCCGCAGAGATTAGTGCCGACACAGCTTACAGGAACCCCCGAGACGCTTGCCGCACCCCTCCCACCACCCCTAGTTGGAGCACACGAGACGCTGAGGAGACACTAAATCCTATACAAAAAACGTGCGCGGGACACCAGGGAAGTCCCTGTTTCTGTCGACACAATCTGCTGACAGCCAATTTGAATATATCAGGAGACGGGTTAAATTCAGGAGCAACCAGGTTTCGGGAGCAGTTGTTCAGAGTCGGTCGATCAGCACGAAGCAGAGAGGACGGGGACGCGAGCCGAGGTCGCAGAGAAAGCACAAGTTCCGGGAAACCAATCCCGGACTTCCAAGAGAGAGTCAGTCAAAGCCGCAGGAAGGAGCCAGCTGAGTACAGCACGCCAACGAGAGCCAGTCCGAGGGCTGGAACCAGGGCCACCCAACTCACCATGCCTCAGCTACCAACGAAGACAACTCCCCAAAAGCCGCAGTCACAGATAAGTAGAGAAACGCCCCCCTTCAACACCTTCCCAGACGCATAGTATTCCGCCCACCAGCCCTTCAGGCAAACAACTTGCAGGGGGGCTCAGTCTGCCAGTGTGTGTAATAACTATGTGACCTTCAGATCAATAAAATCCTGGTGTGTTAAATAACGGAGTATACGAGTATTTGTTTACCCCTAAAGCAACAACCTCAGGTGTTATTAGTCTGCACCTAAATAATTTGAACTATATGAACTATTGGCCACCAACCTGTATAACTTAGGTGGCCAAGTAGCAACAAACTAATCCTAATCTGGGCTTAAACTAGAAAGAAACTTTTCTTCAAATCCCAGTCACAGAAAATCTCTCAAACACTAAGTTGTAGCAAAATATTAAATTAAAATTTTTCATATTTGACAATAATTATATTAGTAGGACATTAATTTGTGGGATCTGTCGAATTTCAGCACTAACTTTAACTAGACTGCAATCTGATAAATTATTACTTTTCAAATTCAGTTCAGTTTTATGGTAAAAAAAAGTTTCAGTTTAATTAGTAATTATCACTTTTTCACTAAACAAGTCCACATGGGGCCACGGTGGCTGAGTAGTTAAACTTCTCGCCTCTCACCAAGGCGAACTGGGTTCAATCCCCGGCCGGTTCACTCCGGATTTTCGCAAGTGGGAATCGTGCCAGATGATGATGCTGGCCGGTAGGTTTTCTCAGGGATCTCCTGTTTCCCGCACAGCTCCTCACCTCACTTCACCCTCATCGGCTCTCAAGACCTCGATGTTAAGAGCCGCCCAAATCTCTTCACTCACGCGCTCACAACTTTTACAAACAAATTTGAATAACTGAAGTCTTGTTCAAAACATTCCTTCCCCGGATTTGTGTTTAGTTGTAGTTGAAATACAAAGTTTCATACTATTATTTTATTTCAGTAACTGTTTGCTGTGTCCACAGTATTACTAATTTCATTTTTGTTCAAGTAAACATATTAACTATACTAGTCACATATGGTTATCGATTCAGAAATTATTGTTGTCATTGAACTTCTGACTTCACTCAAACTAATAGGAACAACATTTTGAATTTTAGGCAAAATAAGGTGGTGGGGAAGAAATTTTCAATAGTTCAGTTTAGTTATATTTTTATTAAATAATTACAAATGGAAAGCTTATTTTCAGTTTGGAAATGCACTGAAATGAAACCACCTTGTTAAGAACAGTCTTGAAAACTGGAATTTTAGTATTATCAGATCAATTACAGTCAGAAGGTTTAGATGGTTCTAGCACAGGGGTTCCACCTTGGAATCATGGTGGTGGCCATCTTGTAATCATTGAGGGTTTCCTTGACCTTGCAGTTTGGTTTCCAGGTATCCATCTTGTTTCCAGACATCATTTTGTTTCATACTTATATCTGCAATTTTGTTTTTCCTCTATCATGTGTGTACATCAGTTGTTACTAGGTGTGCTACACTCATCTGGTCCGCCATATTTGTTTATGGTAGCTAGATTGTGCCAGTGTCTTCAATCTCATCCACCATGTGGTGCTGCTTTCTCACTCATCATATGTTAGGTCGGCTTGGTATATATATGCTGTTCACGAGATAAAATGAGCACTTTTGAAAGTCTTGCTTAAGATCTACTTTGTATTCTTCCACAATATGTAAAATAACCTTTGTTATGGGACTGATCACCATATTTACAAGTCTGTCAAATGAAACTGAAAAATTATTACATAAATAAATATGTTACAAATTTGATAATTCTTATACTTGGATGTAGTTCAAAAATATAACAAAAAAAAATAATAATTTCTGTACTCAGAAATATTTACTGAGCCCTTTTAATTCAACATTAAGACACGGGACTACTTTCCCTCTGTCATTACCAACTTAACTGAGCGCATGCCAGGCAGTGTGCCTGTTAAAATATATGCTGGTAGGGGCAGTGACATTTTTCAAGGGTTGATTTCAAAAGTGCTCGCATTACCATTACGCATAACCTATATAGTTGGGGCTTTCGCCCTTACATGCATATTTATAGTAAGACCACTTCAGGTTGCAATATTACCTATATCATCAATTTATTGGCTATGACCTTGACGCATGACGAGTCTAGAGAAAGAACAGAGCGACGACGTCACAATCTGCCAGACCGTGCGTCAAACACGCATACAGACGTCACCCGATAGTTTCTTCCAATGACGCACGTGCCAGGTGACAGAGAGGCGCTCGGCGGCGCGGGAGGCTTGCTTCATCTGATCGACGCACGCCGAAGTTTGACGTACATCGGGTCGTCATTGACGTAGGTAATTCCTCGACAGGACGGGAGATATAGTCCGGCAGGGAAGTGGAGACGGCAGTTGATCCGGGGGACTCCGAGGACGTGGAGGTCGTGCCGACCTCACGGGACAGGCGCCGAAGGAAGTCAAGTCGATCCGAGGGACTCGTGGGACGCCGGAGTGAATCCAGACGATCCGAGGGACGACACCGCAAGACGAGAAATCGAGAAGAACCAGCACACCACAGCAGCGCAGTTAAGTAACCGCGCCTCCATATCCGACCACCTTTCCCCGACGTTTAGGAACTAAAACTCCGACCTGTAGGCCTCCGCCGGGTAAGGGAAAGGGGAAGGGAGCGGGACCCCAGAAGCGCAGTGTATCATTCCTATATATGAGTGACGTAACGATGAAATAAATAACTGTTAACTAACCAAATCCTAAGCCGAAGTGTTCTTTTGCCGCCTCATTTCACCCCTGAGTGTGTATCAGTCATTACACAATAAGGTTGATCTAGCGCTCCATCACCCTGTAGAACACCTACAGAGTGGAGAGCAGACTGGGATACGTCAACCTTCAATAGATTGAAAATGTTGTACAACTATGGTGATAAGGAAGTTTGTGGTGTATTTGACTATATCACTTTGGTTGAAGTCATGAGTAGTACCTATGACATGAATGTGGCAACTATAACTTCAGCAGACCAAAAATGGTGGGTAACTATGCTTACAAGGTTTTAGGCATGATAGAACATTTCCTTGATGGGGCCACTAGTGGTACCTATGATGTGAACTTGGCAGCTAGAACTTTGTGGATTGAAAATGGTGGGCAGCTCTGCTCACAAAAAAGCTTAAGGTATAATGAGCAATATTGCCTTGTTTGAGGTCACTAGTGGTACCTATGATATAAACTAGCAGCTATAATGCCAGTAAATCCAAAATGGCAGCCAACTATGTTCATAAAAGGGCTTAGGGCATAATGCATTTTTCATGTTGGGCAGGCTTATACTGGTATAATATGTTCCAAGTTCCATGTGCCTAACTCCAGCAGTTGCTCAATGACGATCAACAATGCTTTTAAGTTTGTGGGATCCAACATGGACATACTATGCCTAAAACATGACTTGAAGTAAGGCAACTACTGTTCGGTATTCATGGCTTGGGTTGATTACATAAAGACTTTAAAAAATCATAAATAAAACTAAATCAATGGCATTACAAGGACTTCAAACAAAGTATAAAACCATTATAGATAAAAGATGATTGAAGTGGATAAATTTAAATATTTAGGATGAACATTATCATATAAAGAAGAAGTAGATATGGCAAATAAAATTGAAAATCTCTAAAAAAAAATGTGTGAGACAATCAAGAGAATGCTAAAAAATAAAGGAAGAACACAATTATAAAGTTTTATAAGACTATGGCAGTTCCAGGAACATTATACAATAGCGAAACTTGGACAATGACAAATAAAGACTAAAGTAGATTACCAGCAATGGAGATGAGATTTCCAATATCAATCATAGGAATTACAAGAAGAGGGAGAATCAGAAATGGAGATATAACAAAACAGTTAAAACAATACAGGAAAAATTGGATTGAGTATGTAGAAAGGATGAAAGATACAAGATATCTCAAGCAAATTATATATTATAGACCAACAGAAAGAAGAAATACCGGATGACTGAAGAAAAGGTGGTTAGATCAAGACTAATACTTGGAGATTGCAACAAGCCACAGAAGGCTTAAGCATGAACAGGAAGAAGAAGAAGACGATGCTGTCATCTTGCCAATAAAAGAAAGCTATGTCCTCTCTCTCAGCCATGCACGTTTGTTGTTGTCTGTTACACGCCAGTCACCGTACAAATTTTATCAAGATATCAGTCGTCCAAAACACTTGTACATGCAACTTTCTTCACTGGTATTTCAAATGTTAGGCAATATATTTTAACAAAGAATTCTTTTTTTTTTTTNTTGTACATGCAACTTTCTTCACTGGTATTTCAAATGTTAGGCAATATATTTTAACAAAGAATTCTTTTTTTTTTTTTGCATAAGATGTTTACTTTCGTGTTCAAAGGTAATTTTTCCCCCCTGTAAAGTTGGCGTAAAATCAACATGAAATATCAATTTAACTCTATACGCAGCATCTTCTGAATAAAATGATATGCCCTCCCCTTGTCGCCGAAAATTATTTGAACATAGAGCAACTTGTATTANACTCTATAGGCAGCATCTTCTGAATAAAATGATATGCCCTCCCCTTGTCGCCGAAAATTATTTGAACATAGAGCAACTTGTATTACCAAACTAACTGTAAAGTTCATTTTCAGTAGCTTACTGCTAGGAGATTGGCGGATTTATATTAATTAATATCAATACACACACATCTTCTGACTAAACTGATATCCTGGAAGGGCATATTTGACAACATCTGTCGTCACATAATGAGTAAGCACCAAGTCCAAGCACAGCGTAACTCGCAACAGGCGAATGTGTACAGGACAAAACAGAAAAAATATTTTTGAATATTTAATTATCAAAAACAGCAAAGAAAGAAATTTTAATCAAGTAATTTATTCTTCTCTGTCTCAAAATCACACTTTTTATAGTGAAATAATATTAATTACTTTAACTACATTTTTGCTACGCAACATGAACACGTCGTCAACTAAGTGTAGATCAACCAAGATATGTGGCTTGGATTGCATAAGCTTCGGCTATCCTCTGTGATATTCGGAGCTCGTTTCCTCCCCTTACACAGCTGGTGGAGAGGGAGCTAGTTTCCTAGCAACCAGCGCAACATGCTTGCCTCCTCCCTCGATGTGCCAACCGGTTTGGAAGGGAAGGGATAGACTGTTTCACTCCGCTTACCACTGAACTTCCACTTCTTGGTCTCGCCTGCCGTGAACACACAGACGGGTCAATAACCTTTCCGCGTGGTGCGCGCGAGACATTAAAAATTCGGTATCATATAATTTTCTTTTCTGTTAGCTAAATATAGGCAGTGCGGACACACTGCTCTTGGTCAGTGTTATCCCAGCAGTCAACAAGGCAACATTGAGGGTCATCAGCCCTGGAGGAGCTCATGAGAGCTCAATAGATTAAGTTAGGTGCTCCATTGCCGAACTGGGCATGGATACGCTGAGAGATTTCAATTATATTTGTTTAGTCCACTATACGTAGCAACAATGGTAATGGGGTAATGTAGTACATAGTTTCATGTTGTCTGTCAAAGGAAGTAATGTATAGAGGTATGATAGGCAGGAGTTTAGTGTTGCGACACAGTTTGGCAGTGGCTATTTGGACCTTTCCAAAGGTGAATTTTAATAGCGGTCGGAGAATTAATAATTCTGATATATAATGTTTAGGTTTTTGGATTCCGCTAAATTATATTGTGTCAGCAGTTTAATTTGAGGATGTTATGAGATATTAGAGCAACGTTTTGCATAGGCCAGTATGAATCTTGGATGTTAATAAAATTCAGGGAAAGGAATGTAAATTGGTTTTGAATTATTAATTATTGATAGTGTAACAAGTTACATTTCGTTTTGCGGCTCAATTTGAGTTAAGGAATCAGTGTGAACTATACATTTTCAAAATTGAGTAATGTTATAAGTGTATTATGTTTTTGTATAATAAACTATAATTTTATCCTAAAAAGTATGTGATGATTCCATTAGAAGCCCCTTAATTTCTTGCAACCAGAAATTGGTAACACAGTGTTATGAAATCTGCATGGTTTGATAAATTTAAGGAGTGATGTTGGAATTACAGGGTGCAAGTGTTTATGGAAATTATATAGTAATAATCTGTGGGTATGAGTGACCCATGTTGGTATCTAAGGGTTTAGTCATCTCTGATTGTGTGTTCATACACATTTAATTTGAGCTCTTGTAGAAGAGTAGAAAGAGAGGTATTTTATTTTCTAGTACATTATGATTATTGGCTGTGCGAGTAATAGCGCCATTTAATCATCATAAGGAGACAGTCATCTAATGATATAATAATTCTTTACTGGTATCGTAAGTGAGTTAATTATATTTGCTGTGTCGTGTATTGTATTCAAGGTCACCTGGAAAGATGCTTGAAATGATATTTCGCAATATTCAGATTGATCATTGCGCCAGTAGGTAATTTAATAAGACACCTTTACTTTAATACTTGACCGTGACAAGTGTACAGCCGGTGAGGGGAATGGCACTAGTGCTAGCAGCAAGTAGCGAGCAGCGGTTCGTGAGAGGTGACATTGCGAGTAGAAGAGGGGAAAACCATAACCATCGTAACTGTCATGCGTACACTAGCCTGCATGAATGTGTGCAACAGTATTACACACGTTCATTGTTGATACAAAAATATGTAAGCTAACACACACGTATGTAAATACATAATACATTATAGCATATTCACATTTCATGTGAGGAAGTAGCTGATGCATGTTAATGATGATTATGATAGCCAAATGATAATTCTTATGGACAAATAGCACACTAATGATAAGTTCACTACTACTAACCATTTGTAATGTTTCACGTTGTAATTTGAAAATAATTAATGTAAATAGTCTAAACATCCAAAATGAGATTCACGTATAACTACATTATAATCAGTATTCTGCATCCACAATCAGCTATTAACGCACTTTTGACATTGCATATTTAACTACCTTTTCTTTCGTTCTCACTCACCAACATATTTCATCAAGACCTGAAAGGTTTCCATCTGAGCATGTGTTATTTTCACTGCTGTCACTTTCACTGTCTGTACTAGAGTCACCAACGTGTACAACTAATTTTTCTATCTCATGCTCCATCAGATAGTCACTTTTCCAATACTCCGCTTTTGTCTTACGGACATGTGAAATAGCGTTCTCCCACTCATCTTTGCCATTATTAATAACATCGATCGTGAGCTTTTCAATGCTTGCATCACCTTGAAATACATTTTTTTTCTGCAACACACCAATTCAATATGTTATATATATATATATATATGAACTCAATGGCATTGAGCTCACAGTGGTATGGTGGTAACCGCACAAGCTCATGTCCATGTTATTCTAACATTGCGTCAATGCAATGTTGCAGGGGGACGTCAACAACGAACAAGTCTGCAGAAGTTTGCTTTATGTCATGTCTATTTCAAATGGAATGTTGTTTTCCAGCCATATACGAATATCTGGTTTGGTCATACCTGTGCTTGGTGACTTATTAATTAAATTGTACCGAAATATAGGAAGCATTATCGAGTACAAACAACTTGCAGGGAGATTGGGAATCAGCTTTTCTTCCACACATTTTGAAAAGTTGGCAAAGTTCATCATGTTCTGGTAGTCCCCACTCTTGGTTTTTGATTTGAAAATAACAAATGCTCCAGGAATGAAACCTTGTTCACAACCTGCATGTATGATTATCCATCTCTGTCCTGTGCTGTCGTTCTTCAAAACACCTAATGTTTCATTATATTGCCAACACTTGCTCACTGTATATGTAGGATGAATTCAGGTTTCATCAACTACTGTCTTTTTGTTTTCACAAGCTTGGTCATTTTGTCTCATTTACCTTAAATACCTCCCTTTCCCGGCAATAATGTAATTTCTTTAAAACCTTTCTTCGGTTTTTGCACTTTTTGAAGAGAAACCCCATTTTTTTTAAAGGGTTTGGCTCAAAACCTCTTCTTTTTTCCAGGAAAATCTATCTCTCGTTTTAAAACCGTTAGCAATTTCTTTATCATCAGGACTTCTCCTTTAACAGTAAAATTTTTGTACTGTGTGCCAAATTACACCAAGATCAAAATCATCTAAACAGATATTTTTACAATTTTCCACCCTTTTTTACCTAGGTGTACGCAGTTTTTCACCACTCACATCAGTTTGTTTTCCTTCTTTTATAATTTTGCATATAGTTTGTTTTGATTTACCTATTGCAGCTGCTGAAGGTGCATGACATATCGGATAAGTTGTCCCGATGCTTTTTTCTTATCACAACACTTAATCACATTTCTTATGACATCTCTGCAGTGTCTGTGTAAAAGTTTTATTACTTGACTAACTAGTTCATGCCATTATTAAACACCTAACACCACTGCCACTTTTATTTCACACCTTGTACCTATCATTCGTGCACACAAACACTTCTATCAATCGTGAACGTACGAACATGGGAAAAACTGTGGCACGAGTTATGGCCAATGCTACACTACCTGCCCAGAGCTGAGATGCTTCTTCCCCTCCTCCACTAGCTAATGACAGGGGGCAGGGGGAGGGTAACATCACCTTATAGTTCACATTTTTTTCAGCTGCACATTTGTTACTGTCAGGTAATACAGCCTAGTCACTCGTGGCTAACTCATCCTGGGCTATGCTGGGCTATGGGTAATCTTGCACCCCTCCCCCTCCGAAGATATGCCTGGCTGGGCTACTTCTGACAGAGCTCAAATATTTCTGCACTTATCTTAGCAGGATAGGTTTCTGTAACACCCTTTTCCAAAATTACTGTAGTGGCAGCTACCCTCCCCATTTTTACCACCTTTACGTGAGAATACTTCTCAGCTGTTGCCCCCGGTTTAACATGTTTAGACTGTAACCCTGTTAACCGTTAGGGCATTGTGACATCTGTTATGTGTGCATCCAATTTAAGGACTCGCATCAAGGTAAGTTAAATCTTCTATTTAGCAATCAGCTACAGTTATGTTAATTGTATTTTTCTGGAACTGCAATTTTTTTTAATGAACATTGTAAAAAACCTATTCGAGACTTTATTTTGACGGTAAACATTTTTGTGGTTCTTTCTTTTAACCATAATCAGTTTTTTCTGATTTTAACTTTGAACAGTTAGATTATTTTGTTCACTTTCCCAAGCCTGTGCAGTCCATTTTATATGCAAAAGTAATTAAACAGCACATAACTTCAAAAAGTAATATTTACATCATTTATGCACAGAGTCTAATCATCTGCATTTATTTTGAATTCAAATGAACAATTCTGTGGAAAAAATCACTTAAAATACAGCTGTTCAGTCTCAAACTATGCTCCTTAAAATTTTGTTGAGACTGTAAAATTCCTATGACCTATTGCCTTAAAAATTTTTAGAACACAAATTATAAACAACAATTTTTGACATCACCGGCTCCTACTGGTCACATACACATCTCAAAAACTTGTGAATGCCATATTTTTCTTAAATGTGGTACCCACAGAATTTGTAGGAACCTAACCTAACCTTATGAAAATTACATTTCCAGATATGATTTTTGATAAATTTTTATTACCATGATCAGTTGTCAATACATACACAGTCAAATCACATTATTATGACCACCTGCTAGAAGCACCATCTGCAGCACGTAGCCCATAACGTATGGCCCATGACGTGGGCTGGTGAAGCGGGTATATAATAAGACCGACAGGCTGGCTGTACACAGTGCACTTCCTGATGTCAGGGGTAATGGAAGTGATTTAACAGAGTTGCAAAAAGGAATGATCATCTATCTGCTTTCGGTCCAAAGGGGGACAGCATTTCGGAAACGACGACGTTTGTGAACAGTTCACGTGACTCTGTGGTAAAGATGTATCATGAGTAGACAAATGGCACCATTGGGAATAACCATCATGGAAACTGTGGAGTTCCATGTATCATTGATGTCCGAGGTGAACGTAGACTACGACGGTGCGTGAAGGCCAACTGACAGGCTACAGTGGAACAGCTCATTGTCCAAATTAACCAGGGGGCATCCAGACACATGTCTACCGCACAGTTCAGCGAACCCTTCTGCGAATGGGGCTCCGGAGTAGACGGAGGGCCACTGCACCCATGCTAACACCAGTTGCATCGACGAAAACAAATGGAATTTGCTCGAGAGTATGGCAACTGGACCACTGCTGATTGGCGACAGGTAGCCTTCTCCGACGAGTCCATGTTTTCAGCTACATAGAACGGATGGACGTCAGCATGTCCGGCGAGAAACGTCAGAGAACCAACACCCTGCATCCATTGCTGGACGAACACAAGGCGGTGGGGGCAGTGTTATAGTATGGGGAAAGTTCTCGTGGTATTCTCTAGGTCCCATTATCCATACGTAAGGCACTCTTGATCAATTTGGTTATGAATCCATCCTCAGCGATTACGTCCACCCATACATGATGATTGTCTTTTCTCGGGAGGATGGAATCTTCCAACACGATAATGCGCCTTGCCACATGGCTAGAAAAGTCCGCACGTGGCTGGAAGAGCAACATCAAGACTTCAAAGTTCTTCCCTGGCCCTCAAACAGCCCTGATCACAATCCAATTGAACATCTATGAGACCGCTTTGATCGTTGTGTTTGCTGTCTGTCTCCTCTGCCTCGCACCCTTCAAAAGTTGTGGGACACACTGCAGACAGCATGACTCCAGACACCCGTGGAGACCTATCAGCACCTGACTGAGTCACTGCCAGCTTGTCTAGCTGCTATCCGTGCTGCGAAAGGCGGTTACTCTGGATAATAGCAGGTAGTCATAATAATGTGATTCGACTGTGTATATTGTAACTACTGTCCATTTTGGTGTGTTATTTAAAATGGTGACTGTCTATGCAGTACAGTTGCCGACTAATTAATGCCCCCATGACTGGAAAGGTCATATTTCATGTGATGTACATATTTTTATTGCAACTTTCATGTTACAGTTTGCACAATCTGTGAGGAGACATGCCTTAAGCCCAAGTGTTAATATAATTTAAACACACTAGTAAAAGCTAGGGCATTTATTTTATATATGTAGCTGTGTTTATATAATGTAAAGAACTGATGTTTCACTGAGAGCCCTGGTTTTTCGGTAAAGAATCCAGAGGTCTTCGAGGTGCAGACCACAGGCAGAGGTGATGAGTGGTAGAAATATGGAACAGGAAACCAGTAAGGTTAAGGGAACGAGGGTATTCGGCAACTAGAAAGCAGGCCTTAAATGAAGGCTACTTCACTTGACTCCGGCTAGCAGTTCAAGGCGAAGACACGCTTTTTCATTGAGAAGCAGCGGCCCCATGTTAATGGTATTCTGCGTGTGCGGACAGGCCACTGCCGCTGCTGCAGGATGTGTAAACGGACGGGCGTTCGTCTCAGCACACAAATTGCTCATTACCAGATTCGCGCATGCCCTGTGTTTGGAGGACAGCCATGGCTCGCCTTCTGGCAATGCTCAACCTCGCAGAGTTGCTGAATGTCAATTTCGCAAGAGTGTGCAGGACGTCACGCACGCCTGCCATTAAAGATGCTGGAAGAGCCAAGGAGGTGAGAATTCTGGCAGGGCAAGCACCCACTATGACGGAAGAAACACTATATAAGCTCTCGACTGGGCTGCCCAAAGTCTTATTCATCTGAGGATTATTCAGCTTACTCTTTTGGTTCAGCAGAGTCTTCATCGTTCAGGCGATGGGGCAGCTCAGGAGAAGTTAACAGTCCATCAGCAAGATGGGTCCTCTGCTTGTCGTACTAAGGAAGTGAGCAGCAGGCTTGTATCAAATAACTTGGTGGTATAGCTAACACACCTCATTTAGTCGAGATTGTAACTACTAATATGGACACAATTAAATATTGTTGATAAAATTTGAAGTAGAGTTACTTAAGACTTATTGGTTAGGAGAAATGGCATGTTAGCTTCCAAGTGTTCACTGCCCTGTTGGGGCCATTATTTTAGGACTCGGAATAAGCCAAAACTTGGAGCAACGGCAAAGGCATAGCTAAATGAAAACTTCGTAGTCTCTATGCAATTATTAGTTATATATGTCAATTGAGGTCCATTAAGAAAGTGTAGGATTAAGTATTATTCTTCTGTATTACGGTAATGGCTTTTTTGTAACACTAGCGAATAAATATGTGTTTTGAAATATTGAGTTTCGCTTAAAGTTCAATGGATAGGTCCCATAACACCCCACGCAATGCTAAATGGGAGAATTGCCATATAATTTCTTTGGTAACACCTCGCTGGATTGTAAGTGGCCGGTCTGATATCTGCCATGATGTTGGAGGATATCCAGACATGTTAGCAATTAAAATAGTGTTCAAACATTGTTTTTACTACGAGGTGGGCCGAGTGGTCTTGCACAAAAACAGGAGTAGCTCTCAAAGGGAACAAGAATATAGCTGAACTTGAATTATTTAATGCTTTTAGATATTTTGTTTAAGTTTGAGAATTCTTTTATTTTATTTCTTGATTGTGCTAATTGAAACTACCCGAGTTGACGCACACCATGGGTCCACGCTCGTCCAAAGAGAAGCCCTACGTTAGGCTTAACACACTGCCCCATTTCCCATCTTAACATCCTGGGAGCAGATCGGGGTGAGAGTCCTCTTTTCTTCAACCGTCTGGTGGCAGCATTCTACCCATGTGTTCAAGCAGCACGCTAAACGGACCCCTTAATGCCATATAGAGAATAACCGAGCATAGATAGCAGCCTAGCCACATGACAATTAGTTATGGTAGAAACAGCCTACCCCTCCCTAATGACAGACACTTTAACAGCTATTCTGCAACCCATGACTCATAACTGATAAAGTTCTTAAATGCATAAATATGGCATAGAATTGATAGAGAACAATTTATAGCAGTAAAAACATGTTTTTTTATTCACATCTAGTCCTGCACTTTTAGTGATCAATTATGCAAAGAGTGAAACTTCCACATTTGTTGTCAAATAGACCTTCTCTCAGAATGCACACACCTACTTTCCTATGGTACTAGTATTGTCAAACTGGGTGAGAAGAGTTAAAGAATAGGTCTGCCGACATGTAAACAAAGCAGGGCTACCCACCCCACTATGGAAATAAACACGTGGAACTTGTCACATCATATAATACAATGAAAAGTTTGAATACCTTCTTCTGTGTTTCTTCAATAAAAACTTTTTTTGTATTGAAATTTTGTTATAAAATGCACAAATTATGAATCATGCCACACATTTATGTTAGTTTGGTGTGCCAAGGAAATGAATCCCATGACTGAACATTATTCTTATGAAAACAAACAACTTTCTTAAAATTGTTTACAACATTTCATTTTTTAAAGAACATAATCTGACACTATAGCAAGACCTACTGTACACTGCAGCAATTTTGAAAAACATGGCTTAACTGCTGTGGAAACAATCATACTAACCTGAAAGGCCTGAAGTCAATTGTTTCCCTTCCCATTCATCTGAACCATCACAGCAATCACATATGCCATCATTCACTTGGTAGGTTGGTATTGCTCTCAGATCTGCATAAGAAATATTTTCCAAAGTTCAGTATTTCTGACATTTCAAAGAACATGCAAAACATGAGTATGAAGCCTTACATCTCAATATCAGTGCTGAAAAACAACAATCACAGAACTAGTGTGTCATTACAAAAAAAAGCTGGCATTGTTTTCCATATAAATAAACAAAACAGTTACAATCAGTGAGGTTATACTTTCCTAAGGTTCTGAAACTTGGCTAGATTGTGGTTAAATTTTCTGTGATAATATAACAGCATGTCTAACAACAGAACTTATAAAAAAAATTATCATTCCACTTTAATTTTAAAATGACAGCAGGAAACTAATACAATTTATAGGTAAGTTATTACTAGCAAAGTTTAATGTTTCAATATATCAATTATCAATATTTAAAAAAATTAATTACCAAATCATAATTTTTGAAAATGCTCATATAAAATAGGAGTGTCAATATTATGAGCATTTTCAACAATATTACTGTCACCTTTGATATTATTAGCATCTTAAATATTATAGGTACTCTCACTATTATTGATATCAGCACTATTATCAATGTCACCAAAAAAATCTGTAACGTTATAAAGTAAAAGCAACCTACCTGTACAAAGAAATGAAAAGGAACGAAAGAAACATTTTTTTAAAAATTGGTTTTGCTGTGCTATATTAGTATGAGTATGACAGATGTGCACAATACCTTTCCAGAACAAAAAAATAAATAAATGAGAAACGCGTATTATTTACAAAAACACTCTCACAGCCCATCCGTGAACTGCAAATCCTAGAAGCTTGTCTGCGGTAAGTTCATTTGATATTTGATTTCCTGGGTAGTGAGAAAGATAGAAAGAGGGGGGGGGGATATATATATATCTATGTGAAGCTAACTGTTACAGCGAGACACATTATAAATATGAGTGATATGCAACTGAATGTTTATGTCTTGCATCACTTGATTGTTTGATATAAATTGGACAAGATAACTGAATATTGTATTTCTGACATCATTGCTGCTATCTTGAAGGTAATCAAAGCAAGCAATAAGTTAAACATTAACGAAAGTGGAATGACCGTTATCAAGGGAGGTGTACCAAAACACTCACTGTAACAATACGTGTACGTGTGACGTCACATGGTTTAAACACAAATCAATGAACCATGTCATACCGGACTGAATGATAATTTTATAGTAAGGTTTAGTGCAGATCGCTGTACTGGGGAGACAGTGAAATGCACCACTGATCATACTGTATTGCTGAGCTTTCATTTCCTTAAACTTATGCTACCTCAATGTACTTTAATCTTAAACAGTTGAATACTTATTTCTGTTTACATTTAATTACAACATTACTTTTAATTTTGCTTCACTTTTTTTCTCATTGAAGAGGAGGTGGAACCCAGAACAAGGGTGCATCAGCCCAAGGGCCGGCGGACCAGTCCGAGCCTAGATACAACTATGTACAAGGTAACATGTATTTGCAATGGAATCACAGTAATTAATACATCACCTAACAGGATTACATAACACACTAGCTCAATAATAGATCACATACTTGCTAATTTTGTATGAACTGACACAACAGTGTCAACCATACACAGGTATTAGTGACCACTGCATCCTACTCATGCATCTCAAACAAAGACCTTCTACTGCACATGTCACAGAAACAAATAGGGTCATTAACGTAATAGATCACAATAAATTAAAACAGATAACAGTCTGAACGGCCTTAGTGGAAGGCTGTTGATTTTAACAATAATCCATATTCTGCACTAAACCATTTAAGTAATATAATCACAGATTCCATTTTCAAAACGAGCAAGCCCAGGATAACGGCAACCAAAACTAAATTTTCAATGTGCCCTTGGGCTACAGCTGACTTCCTGATACTTACCTCAGAGAGAGAGAGAGAGAAGAGAGAGAGAGAAGAGAGAGAGAGAAAATCTTACATCAAAGAAAGGGCAACTGAACCATCTACACAACCAAATAACTAGTATGGAAAGATTATTAATTGGTTAAAATAATGCTAAAAAGTTCACTGAGTGTGAGGGAAACAGTAAATTAATATGGCAAACATAAATAACATCTTAGTAAAAAAAAACAGATAAAAGCGGTGCTTTAAATGATTTAGTTATCAACACCAATGGAACCATTGAAAGTGACTAGACGAGAGTAGCCAATTTATTTTGTGTTTACTTTAGTAACATAGCGCACACGCTCTCTGACAACCAACAAATAAACAACAACTATAAACATAACCCCACACCACAGGAAACATCTATATTCCTAACACCTGCACTTGAGGAATAAATTACAATTATGTATATTATCGAAAACCTCAACAGTAACAAAAGTCTAGGACACGATTGTATACCCCCAAAAGTTATCAAACAGTGCAAAGAAATTTTAGCAAAACCATAAATGGAAACAATAAACATGATGTTAAGTACAGTACTGGCATATACCCTGATGCTATCAAAATAGCTAAAGTCATACCTCTCCATTAGGCAGGAGACAATACCCTACTCAATAATTATAGACCAATATCAGTCTTAAGTGTTTTAAATAAGATATGTGAGCAGGCCAACCACAAATGACTAATAGGTTTCTTTTGAAAGTAAATTCTTTTACGAAAATCAGTTTGGTTTCAGAAAAAATATAGATACATCATCTGCGACCATATCCCTTGTTAGTGATATCAGAAATGCAATTGATAAGAGTAATTATTCTGGAGTTATCTTCATTGATCTACATCAGCGGTACTTCAGACTTTTATTTAGGGGGCCATATTAAGAAAAACTAAGACCGCCGCAGGCCGCATTTACGACACTTGACAATAATATTTGTGAACTAAAAGTAGCTAGATAATTCGATGACATTTAAAATTCAGTGTGTCGTGTATTGTCTTGCAAGTTGTTTGTTTATTCATTCGATACGGTGATGGCGGGCGAAGGTAGTACATCAAAAATGTTTACAGAAGTAGCCTGACTGATAAAATAATGAAAAATATTGTCTAGTTTCATCAGAGACTTTAACTTTTAATAAATTCGTATTATATATTGCTTTTTTATTTTTGTAACAGACACCCTAACAATAAGAATTTGGTAACTTGTATCTACTGAAGCCGGCGAGCGCGGGCCACAAAGAATGGGCCCGCGGGCCGCAGTTTGAGTACCCCTGATCTACATGGTATAAGAAGTTCTGCACTAAAACTTATCAACAGTTACTTAACCAACAGATTTCAGTTTGTTCAACTAAGCTGTATTAAAAGAAGTATGAAGCCGGTCAGCACAGGTGTCCTTCAAGGAGGTGTGCCAGGACCCTTATTATTCCTAGTATACATTAATGACGTTGGGTGAAGAGTGATTTAAGAGATTTGGGCAGCTCTTAACAGCGAGGTCTTAGGAGCCGATGACTGTGATTCAGGTGAGTATGGAGCAGCGTTGGAATGAAAGGGTGGGGGAAACGGGACAACCACAAGAAAACCCACCGACCAGCAGCATCGTCCGGCACTATTCCCACATGCCGGCCAGGGATTGAACCAGGCTTGCCTTGGTGGGAGGCAAGTCGGCTAACCACTCAGCCACTGCAGTCCCAATAATATTGGAAGTCTGCCATCAATGGGTTCTGTAAAATTTTTTGCAGATGACACTATAATAGTTTACCAACACAATAACCTTAACAATATTATGCTAGACATGCAGAGAGATTTAAACATGCTCAAGGATTATTTGGACAACATATAATTAGTAATAAATACAGATAAAACAAACTATATAATATTCACCTCACCCTAATGTAAACTTAGCTCCATTTATAATGATGTAACATACAAAGGTAAAGTTGTGAAAAGAGCAAAGCATGTGAAATACCTAGGGTTATACCTGGACGAGCACTTAAATTGGGATATCCATGTCAACAAGGTTATCAACAAAACTTCACCAGCAGTGGGTGCCATCAGGAGAATGGTCTGTGTTCCAACAGATACACTCAAGATAATCTATCATGCCTTAAATCACAGACGCCTGCAGTACCTAAACTCATGAATACCACCCTCTAGTACTAATCAAAGTTGAAACGGCAAATCAAAGTGAAAACTGTAACCGACATTCTCACAACACTAGGCAAGTAGGCAATAAATTCCTTCAATTCATAAGAACTGAATATGGCAGGCAGAAAACTACCCACATTTTATGGCTACAAACAATGCTTTGCCAAGCTATCTCGCTATTTCAAACCACTACCCAAAGTGAATATTTTCAAAAAACAATTGAAAAAGGAACTATTAAACAGACTGAGCGAAGTAGACTCAGCATGGTGACTCAAGGGCCATAAGTATACTCTGGTGATTCACTTGTACGAGACCTTCAGCTGTGACATTGTACAGAGTTAATATCTACATTAACACTCAATTTTTCATCAGCACCTGTACAGTGTCTTGTATACTAACAACCATAATTAGCCACCAGGAATGTTGAGTCTGTGCATTTTAATTCATATTTTTTGGACTTGTTATGTACACAAATATTCAGAGCGAACGAGAGAAACAGAAAGAAAAATTCATTTTGGAGGTTAATGCCTACAAAACAAACTGTCTATACAATTAGCACTTGACATGTTATATAATTCCCTTAATGGGGATCTCCAGAACAAAAATCAAATTGTTCACATCTGAAGCAGAATGCTTAAGACAGTTAATTTGCATGCAAAACCTGTCAAAAGAAATTTCCCAAAATAAAGTAAAATGTCAACTAAACACTGAAAACATGAGCACCATTGAACTCATCAACAAAGGTAGATATAATGAACAAAAGGTGCAAACACAGATGTACGCTTCCACTACATCAGAGAAATATATTCCGAAGGATTGGAGATTTGTTACTGTCCTACAGAAAATCAGCTGGCCGATATACCGACCAAAGCTCTTGGTCCTACCAAATTCAACCATTTTAAATTGTCATTGGTTTCTTAAAAGGAAGAGATAAGACAATTTCAAATTTTTGTTATAATTTCAAAAAAAAAATATTAATAGTTAAGAGAGTGTTGAAGGAATTATTAATATTTTTATAATATTTTAGAATTTAGCAGTGACATGATATCTAGAAGAATTGCATAAGGAAAGACTCTAATCTTCTGTTATTCTAGGGCTGGTTTATCTTTTGTTTTAACAACTTATATTAAAAAATTTGCCTGTTTGTAGGGTTTTGCATTTTAATATACAGAGTATCAGAAATAAAATCAATGAAATTGAATTGTTTTTAACTCTGCAAAATTTTAATGTATTATGTTTTTGTGAACAATGGTTTCATGAGAGTGAAGTCTATTTTTACAAGATCCCTTGTGTTACATTAGAAAACTTTTATTGTCGTAAAAATACATGGAGGTGTTTGTATCTATGTTGCAAATTATATTGACAATGAAAGGTTAGATGTAACTAAGTTTTGTGATGAAGTAAATTTTGAAGCGACTTGTACTTATTGTGATTAATAAGATGAACGTAGTAATAGTTTTTTTTATATAGATCACCTTCTGGAGACTTGTCTACATATTATAGCAATTTTGATCAATTACTATCTTTTATAATTTGAGCAAAATCACAGTACAGGATTTTAATATGTATGGATATAAATATTGATTCTGGGAATCCAACAGATATTGAATGCCATAATATTTTAAGATCCTGGGGTTTATATTGTGGGTTCTAATTTTGACTCCACAAGGGAAAATTCTTGCTTGATAATATCATAACAAATATGCCTACATATAATTGTAGATTTGGTGTAATTGATCCTAGTATGTCAGATCACAAGGCAGTCTGGTTTGAATTTCAAATAAATTCTCCATATTCCACATCTAAATCTATTAACTTTAAATTTGTTAGTTCTTTGAATGTTTCTAGAATATCTTATTTTCTTAGTTTGTAAAATACTATTGACTGGGTAAATATGTTATCTGTTCAAGATAATCTTCATAAATTTTATTATTTCTTGGATATATCCTACTATGAAGTGTTTTTTCCATTATGTAAAATCAGAGTTAGGTGGTGTGTAAATAAAAGTATCCACCATGTTAAATGGTATAGTGAGGAGCTGATTAATAGAAAAAGTGAAATGAGGATGGTGTATAATATTTATAAAAAATAATAATAATGATGTAGCAATTTGGGAACAAGCAAAGACGAGTTACATAAAGTATACGCAGTTATATTGTCATAGCTAAAGCTAAGTTAAATGCTAATATGACTTATATAGAATTGTCTCAAAATGCATGTAAAGCAGCATGGGTACTTGTTAAAAATGCATGTTCTCCAACAAATTCATTTAACAACATTGATTTAACAGCAGATAGTTGTAATGAATTTTTTACTGAATCAATTGATAAAATTATCTCTAATGCTATACATACAGATAGATTATCTGAATATATCAACAATATGGAGAATTATTTGTAGTGTGAAAAGTTTTCATGGCAGGAAGTAACTTTTTAGATGTTATGAATATTGTTAAAAAAAATGAAACAATCAAACAGTAAAGCTTATAATGGTATTACTAATAATTTTTTAAAGAAAATATTTATGACTGTATTGGTTCCATTATAGGCTATTCTTGGTAAAGTGAGCACTTTTGAGGCCATAGTTACTTTTTCATTTCAATCATTTTTTATTCTTTAACGACCTTTCAAAATAAATACTGCCATGTAAGTAATAAACACAGTGTGTATATTCCACCGCAATCAGATGGTAACGTCTAAGGCTAAAATAAAATATATTTATTGACTATTATTACAAATGAGAAAACTTTCAAAAGTGCTTACTTTACAGTGAATAGCCTATAGCAACACACAAATGCCTGTTTTAAATCTGGCAAATTTCCTACAAAACGTAAGATAGCTAGAGTTGTCCCTATTTATAAAAAATGTCCACGACATGTTCCAGGTAGTTATAGACCGATATCCGTGATTCCAGTTTTTGCTAAGGTCATGGAAATAGCAATGCATGAACAATTAAATACTTTTCTTGAAAGTTATGATTATTTTAGTGTGGAACAATTTGGTTTCAGAAATGGTAAAAGCACCACTGATGCAGTTATACAGTTGGCAAAGTATGTATTAGAGGCATTTGAATGTAATTTTTATTCAACGGTCATTATGTGCAACTTAAGCAAAGCTTTTGATTGTGTCTTTCACCTGATATTGTTAAATTTTTTTTTTAATGTATGGTATATGAGGTATTGACATTAGTTTGTTTAGATCCTACCTGTATAATAGATGCCAAGTAGTTGACATTAATGGTGATATATAAAACACTAGATATATTAAGCATGGAGTGCCTTAGGGCTCTGTATTGGGACCATATGTTGTTTAATGTTATTATAAATGATCTACCTAAAACTGTAGGTTCCAAGTGTATAATTTATGCAGATGATACTACATTATTCAATGCTCACAATATAATATACAGTATATACTTGATGATGTAGTTGAAACCACATTAGACGATGCTCAAAAATGGTTTTTGGCTAATAGTTTTATTGAATGAAGATAAAACTCAATTTTTGACCTTTTCCTTATAACATGTAAACCTAGATGAAATTAAGTCCCATGTGAACACACTGAGTATTACAGTAGATGATAAATTAACTTGGTTGAACCATATTAATATTGTTATTAGTAAACTGTCAAGAGTATCGTATTTATTAAGAAATATTAAAAATATTGTACCATTACATTATGTTAAGTCCT
Source organism: Clitarchus hookeri (assembly GCA_002778355.1). NCBI lineage: Eukaryota > Metazoa > Arthropoda > Insecta > Phasmatodea > Phasmatidae > Clitarchus > Clitarchus hookeri. The sequence goes on along the minus strand of NQII01003723.1, from coordinate 160,970 downwards.
GTTATTATGCATTTTTTCAAAGTATTTTGATGTATGGATTGTTACTTTGGGGTAATTCCAGTCATACAACAGTGTTTTATTTTGGCAAAATAAATCAATCAGAATTATTACTAATTCATCTAAAACTGCTCATTGCAGACCGTTTTTTACTAAGGACAATACTATGACTGTAATTAATTTGTATTTACTACAGTGTTTATAACTTCCCTCCATAAATGTTAGACATTCTGTAATGCAACTGGCTAATCAGAATTAGGCTACATGAATGTAACAGTTGACTATTGATTCAAACATAACAGTAGTACATACAAGTGACAGATTATTCAAGTTTTGTTAAGCAAATCATAAGGTAAGTAACCTGCCAATTAGGTAACAAATTTTTAAAATGGAAATTTTTGCATATACATTTAATTTATCTACAATGTTCTATGTTAATTTAAACCATACTAGGGAAAATTTTTAACTTAATCTCACTCATTAAAGCTAAAGGGGGAGGGGGGATGTCAACTTTAAGTTCCAAATTAAGATGCATTTCCTAAAGATGACAGCACTGTCAACTTTAGGTTTTAACCATAAAATTAACACGAACGGTTTATGAGAACGAATAATGTGAAGTTTCATGCAAGAAGGAGTTGACGGGATGTTGTGTGCTCAGGAGCAGGTATCAGGTTTTGGAAGTTTGCGGTGACAGATTTACGAAGGTTTGCTTAGATTAATTATGATAATAAGGGCGCCAGCTCGGTCGAGCAGAGACTCTTCTCTAGGGACGGGCTGTTCACCCGCGTGGCTGCTCATGGACTCATCCCGCGTTGACGATGATGTATTATTGAAAGATTATACCTGTCTGCCTGCTTAGTGAGAATGTAGGCCTCCTCATATACCGCCAATTTCTGGGTGAGATTGTTACGGCTATCTCACACGCCGATAGAACTTATGTGCCAGACAATCACATCACTTTTGGGGTGCAGTAGTTCAGTGGGTAGATTAACCAAAATTATGTGGCAGTGAAGCGGCCGGCAGTGAAATAAAACACTATTTGCAAAACAGTCTCTTTACTCACTGCAATAATCCTCCTGGGAGGCACTTACATCGTTGCAACAGCTCTGGTGTGTTGGCAACCTAAATGGAGAGAAAAAGGTACAAAGGCGATGAACAATTACAGGTTTTAACAGTCCCGGTGCTTTTGAGATGGCGAGACGCAGGGGTGGTACATTACGGCTCCATAATAAAATAATGACTATTGAAGCTATGTGGCGATTGATGTAAAAACAGTGAAGATCCAGAGGCACGCGCGCGCGACCACCCCCCGCAGCACTCAAGAACCAACTGAATACCAAGACTCAGCCCAAAAGTGCGGGAGAGAGACAAGAAAATACAAAACATATATTACGAAAGGAACAAGTACACTGAAACATCAGGAACCTGCATTACAAAATGAATGAACACTTATTAATTAGCTTTGACAAACAAATTACGTAAGAATATAAAATGTGTTGGCAGTAAACAAGTTGAGCAACGTATTGTTGAAAAGCTCCGGAACTGTCTCTCCCAGTCCATTGCCTCATTAATTAAATTAAAAACACAATTACACTGCAATAAAGAAATTTACAAAACAATTATACTCTCAAATTTTACTATAGAAAAGTGGCATTGGGTGGATCGAACTGGGCAAGTCCACTTTCACCCCAGAAGGGGTATGGGTAGCCATGCCTGACTGGCTATAAAACAATGAGAACTATTTGAGCTGAATTTGAAGGTGGTGATATGTTAAGAAAAATTGCCTTGATGTTAGGCCGCACTCACTATGCCCGCACATGCACACATGGGGACGTAACACGTGTAGAGGGGACGCACGGAGGGGGTTGCTGGAACTCTAAGAGCCGTTGTGGCACCCTCGCTGCATTCATTTCCCAGGTGGCAACTTTATTGGGGGGTTGTTTGGTGATAGTGGTCAGCCCGAATTAATATACCCTCAAAAGTTCCCCCTTGAGGACATTAACGTGAGACGTCACCTGACTCCGGTAGTGCCTCGGACGTTGTACAGGTAGGGTGCACTCCTAGTACACTGTGACAAGGCAGGAATCATGGAGGTGTAACCGCCACATTCAGGCTGACATGTTCAGGCGGGCATGTCACAGCTGCGCAGGTGTAGTGGGACGAACGGGTTAAGAAAGGAGGGACACGGCATGCGTCATAACAAAAATGCATGGGAACCTTAAGGTGACATCCATGTCACCTTTGAAGTGTTAACTGTTAAGATTCGGTGTAAAAAATAACACTGTTGTGAAAGTAATTTTACCAAGAGACATGAACTTATTCAACATTATGTTAATAATTTTATCTACAGGTTTTAAACTATTCAACAATATTCTCATATGCCTGCTGACAACTGTGGACTCATTCAACAATACACTTATAAAATTATCTCATTAATTGTATATGTTTTCCCCAAGAGGTTACAGATAAAAATTTTCACTTTTAGATTCATTTGAAACCAAATGAAACTTAAAATTATTTCTATACCTGTTACATAAGCTTATGCTTGGGATTTCTTTTCTTTAATTATTTACTAACAGAAACTATATCGTAAATTGCAAGTGGCAATTTTGTAAACATAAAGTACAACAATGCTAGGTATATCTGTGTTAATACAACAGTATAACAAAACTTCTCTTTTTTATTGTCATCATCAGAAGTACTGTTTACACATATATATCCTGATAGTAAATATGTGGCTGAGTATGGTGTTTAACTTTTACAGATTATGGGTCCAAAAAAAATTCTTACATATGAAGAGTTGCAGATGAATACACCACAAGATATGTCCAATGGACTGCCTCATGCTACAGCAGCCAAGAAGCATCAAGTTCCCAAGACCACACTTATGTACAAGGTGAAGGGAGTCAAGCCCATTAGTAGGAAGATGGGAGCTCCTGCAGTATTTACAGAAGATGAAGAACAAATTATTGTGAACTGGATACATCTTGCAAAATGCAAGTTTCCTGTTTCAAAAGAAATATTTCTGTTGAGTGTCAAGAAGATGGCCAATGAATTAGGGAAAACTGTTTTCATGTCTAAAGTGCCCAGTAAAAAATGGTATGCAGCTTTTAAAAGAAGGAATCCAGAAATTTCTGACATGATTTGTCAAAATTTGACAGAAAACCAGAGCTCTGTAACTAAACAAAATTTGCAAAAATTGCAAAATGAGATTTTTGCATATTTACAAGAAAAAAAATTGACAGAAATTTTTGAGGGAGGAAAGGTGTTGGTAGCCTTAGGAGATAAAAATGTCTACTAAAGCGTCGGGGATGACGAAAAGGAATGTTTGACTGTCTTAATAAATGGCAATACTGAAGGCAATCTTGCTTCCTCAATGGTGGTTTTCAGATATACTCGTGTTCCTGCTCACATTGCAGACACTATTACATCAAGTTGGGCTATTGGTAGATCAAAAAGTGGATGGATGAACCACAAACTATTTTTTGAGTATGTGGCTAATGTTTTTCACAAATGGCTTCTGGCACAAAACATAACTTTATAATGTATTCACGGTAACTTCAAGATTTTCTGAAGCCCTGCTAAAGATCTACTTTCAGGGAGCCGATTATGTATCCTTCCGCAGTATGTAATCAAAACATTGCCATGTGACACCTGTCAAACGTTTTGTAAACAAAAACAGAGCCATGTGGGAACTGTCAAATATTTTGTTAACAGTGTCCACGTGGGAACTACCAACATTTATTTTTGAAGAGAAACAATGCCATGTAATCTTAACTGTCATATACTTTAATAAAATTCTCCAAATGTCTAAAAAATGCTAATCAATTTAGCAAAATATTGTAATACATACAAAAAGGTAGATTGAAGTATATATCGGAACTGTTAATTATATAATTTAATTAAAGTTTACTTATTGTATTAAGATTTATTTACATATTTGGTGTAAGGAAAAAGTTAAATTTTACATAATAAACTTTTGGAAGTAGCACTCAGGTTAAAGATTTCACTGTGATAAATGGTACCGTATTTTATCACATATAAGTCGCACATTTTATTTAAAAAATTTTATTGAAAACTCGGGGTGCGACTTATAAGTGAGAAAAATTCCTCCAGCCCCGCACTAACGTTTCATTTACAACGAATTCACGGCTCGCGGCTCGATTTCCAAACTCTTCAGCGAACAAAATCACTTTGAAACCTGCAGTGTAGGTACATCGCTTTTCCATCAAGAAACTGTCGCACTTCTTCACTGCAACAACATTAAAACAACACTACCTGCGGCGCAAAGACGTGTAAGTCACGGCTACATTTGGAACTCAAGAACCAACGCTAATGTGCTGCTATCTCTTACGCTCCACAAAAAGCTTTAGAAAATAATTGATTACCAGTTATTGAAAACAAATCTATTCCTTTTCATTCTTTTAAAATATTATTTTCTGTTAAGGATTGAGAAGGGAATTACGTAACGGAAATATTCAAATGCCTTTCTATATTTTGCAAGTTTATTTAAAACTTACAAAGATAAACTGCGGAAATAACAACGCTAATACTAAAATTACATCTTAACCTAGAATTATCTTATAAGTAGAAAGAATGTGTTACGTTAGTTTTATAACCACAATTCAGCGTCTCCAATATCCAATATGGCGTGGTTATACTTCTGAAAAAAACGTGCCCAAACGGACAAGATGGAGTGTATGAGTCCGCTGGACAGACACTGAAATTTATTTAATTTCAATTAATAACAGTGAAATCTTTACCCATGAGTGCTACGTAAAAATGTAAATATATAGTTTAGCAATATTAACTTTACAATTACGGCATTAAATTTATACATATTAATATTTAACCCTCGAACTATTTCTTTTCAGCTATAACCAACATGTCCCTTCAAAATCCGTTGTTAATTCGTACGGACTTTTAACAAATTATTATAATTTATTGAAAAAATATACTTAAAACTTAAAACAACCAATTTATATAGTGCTTCAGTGCTAAAAGCAAGACAAAACCTTTTTCCATATATAATTTTTTTATAACCAATTGAACATGTAACTCCTAGGGTGATTTTTCAAAGGTTCTTTTAAAAAGTATCGAAGATACCGTGAATGGATTATACCAGTTATTTTTTTGTCAATGGCAATGTATCACACTTGTCACTGGAAGTCAGACGTTTTTGTTCAGAAAATGGTATTGATCTGTATGGTATCCTAATGCTACTCATCTGATACAACCAGTGGATGTAGCTCTATTTCAATCACTGAACGTTTACTGAAAGGAGAAGGTCCTACACTGGGAGATAAAACATGGTGAGGTGAAAAAACAGATGCTACATACAATCTGTCATAGAAAAGGCATATAAACCAGATATTTAGAAAACGACTTTAAGAAATGTGGCCTTATACCTTGGGATCCTGAAGTTGTCTAGGTTGAAAGTAACTATACAGTGCTCCCAGAAGAAAAACTGCAAGTAACTAAAAACAAAGAAGTAAAAAGTCATGTGTTATGGTTAAGATCTATCATTGGTCACCATGAATTTGAGTTATATTAGAAAACTCTGAAAAAATAGAAGATAAAAAAAAAACCTTTGTGATCTGTGGTTGAAAGTAAAAAACTTAATTATGAATCAAAAGAACAAACAAGTCATCTACACGAAGTATTGAAAGCAGAAGCTACAAGAAATTTACAGGAAAAAGAAAAAATTGCAAAAGAAATAAGAAGAGAATTCCAGGAAGAAAAACTAAGAGGGCCTGATGTTCATGTTGAAGAGTTACATGGTGAGATAATGAGTGAAGAGTTGGCTGCTAAGTCTGTAACCACGATGCTGGATACTGAGTCTACTGACAAAGATCTGGGAATTACGACTTTAGCTTGTTCAGCAGTGGCTGAAGAGAGGAATGAAACAGTAAATGAAAAGGTGAAAGGAAAGAGTTCTTGTTTGCATGAAATTCCATCACCCTTTAAGAGGGTACTTTTCTGGCCAGGAGAAAAGAAAAGAAAAAGTCTAATATCAGACAGTGTGAAAAAATTCAAAGTGTTATTACTTCTGCCCAATGGCAAATTTATCAAGGAAAAAATCTTCAGAAAAGAAGAGAAAAGAGGCAGAAAAACTGGACAGAAAGGAGGCAAGAGAACTTGGAATTTCTCAATAAAATTAAATCCACACAAGCGACTTTGTTCACAGAGGATCAGATAACTTCTTCAGACTGTTCAGACATAATCTCACTTCACGAAAGTGATTCTAACTTCTCAGACATGTCTTCTGAAGAGGAAGAGCAAGAAAGTACTCTACTTAAGCCACAATATTTTATAGTTATTAAAGTGTATGGTAAAAACTCATTCCGGCTATATGTTGTAATGGTCAGGCAAAATATAGAAAATATATGTTACTTGGGAAATTTTTTTATAAAAGAAATTCACAAAGTATAAGGTTTTCAGACAGAGAAGAGACCTATTTCAGTCAAGAGGATGTAGTCCAAAAACTATCCAAACTAGTACCAAGTAGTTCCGTTCACTTTAAGGACATGATAATTTTTCCACTGACTTTGAGTGATTTAACAATTTTCTGACTTTATTTTTGTTTTTAGACACGGTTGATTGATATACTGTCGTTGGACAGAGTGTAGTTAATAAACATTCCCATTTAGCCGTTTTGAAGTATTTTTATTTCAGGAAACCCTGGGAAATATTTTTTTATAATGTAAACTTTAAGGTCCGACCGAACCACGATTTTTTGTTTTGGCAGAGACTAAGACCGAAAGTCAGAGTAAGTCTTGACCGAGACCTTTCAAAATATTTATAAAAATGGAGAAAAAATCAGTAAAACACAATTTTTATGTAGTTTTATGATATTTTTATTAATCAAGTAATAGTTTTACTGAAACAAAATCAACATTTTAATAATCAAAGTCAAACATCTTAATATTATATGTCATAAACAACAACTTTTCTGCATTTTGGCCCTTCAAATTGTGTCTCCTTTCGTCATATAACTGACCTGCTGCACTGAATAATTGCTAACACTTGTTGGAGGAGCAGACAAAAATTTCAAAGCAGCTGGTCGAAGCACTTTATAGGGAGAAGAATGTCAATACTCATAAATATTGGCAGTTCTTTGCAGACGAGGTTCTTTTAAAATATATTGGATAGCATGCTCCATGATACTGAAGTCTTCCCCTTGATCCAGAATTTCTGCATCTTTGATCTCAATAGAGTCATGCGCTGCCCATAGAATATTCATATTGTTGTCATCAATTGTTTGGGATTATTTTGTGATCATATGGAAGTATCATTGTCAGTTGAAGAAAGGCGATTGGAGTTTGATTCTTGTTGCATCAGAAAATGTATGATGTTTCTCTTTGCTAAATCAATATCGTTTTGGGAAAGATACTTTACCTTAAACCGGGAATCGATAAGCGTCGCTGTTATCATAGAAAGACAGTGTTTAAATTAACTAAATCGCCTGTTCAACGAGCTGAGCAAATTGTTTTTCATCTCTTCCAGATGAATTCTACCCTGAACGAATTCGTTATCTTCCTCACTATGGACAACATTGCAGGTTTGCTGCAGTTGTAATTTACCATTTAACATGGTTATCATTGGTATTACCATAGAAACACATGAGGAATCTGATGATATATCGTTCGTGGACCGATAAAAATGTTTTAATACTGCAATGAGATTTTTCATTAAATCCTATTCTTTGTTGTTTATTACAGCATTATTTGATCTTCCTACACAGTAAAGGCCGATAGCATTTTTTTTGCTCAATCAGACGTTCCATCACCTGATACGTATGGTTCCAGCGCGTCTCAACATCTTGAAATAATGCGTGTTCAGGTAAATTACACGTCCTTTGACACAAAGTCAAATATCTTCATGCTTGTTCACTCCTGTGAAAATGTCCAACCACTTTGCGACATTTTTTTATTGATTCCTCGACTTCTGGTAAGGAAAAGATAGCGTCATGAATGACTAGTTGCAACGTATGTGCAACACAGCCCAAAGATTCGAAATCAGTGATTCGAGTAGCAGAAGTCATGTTGGCAGCATTGTCCTTAACTGCCAAATGTATTTTTGATTGTATATCAAAGCTTGATATTATTTCAATAAGTTTCTGGGCAATGTATGCTTCTGTGTGGTCTTCTTCTAAGACACATGAGCCAAGGACTACTTTTAAACGTTGCACTTCATGAATTAAATGTGCTGTGAAGCTTAGCAAAAGGAGCAAATTTTCGTTGGATTGAACCACATGTCTGTAGTGAAGTTAATCCATTCGGCACAGACAACAGTAAATTAATAATTTTTTTTTTATTACTTTCTCATAGGTTTGGGGCATCAACTGTGTTCAAAAATATTTTTCGGGCTTTAATTTATATCTCTTTGGTCCAGCAGGGTCAGAGAAATTCAGTCTCTTAAAGCCTTCTCCTCCTACAGTTGTGTAAGGCTGCATGTCAACAATAATATAGTCCATAACAGCCTTATCAATGCATTTGCAATATCATGGTCATCTGGCCACTGTGATGATGATGATAACGGCTGGGTCAAAATATGTTTGATAGTTGGCTGAATTTTCTTGTCTGACTTCAAAGTTATAGATGTTTGGACTTTCGGTGCTGGTTTTTCTAAAACGGCTAGCTTGTTTAAATATTCTTCATTTTCAGACATATGGTACTTGGACATATGACCCTTCAAACATTTGATTGTTTGAAACTTCGGTTTTTCGCTACCGAGCGACAATATTTTATTGCACAGCTTACATTTTGCTTTAGATGGAGCAAAGACCACTTTTTCAAAATAATCCCAAATAGGGTTAACATTTGGCATCTTGAAAGTAATCTGAAACAATATAAAATAAAATGTTAACTAGGTATTATTTATTTTTAATCATGACTACATAACATAGGTACTATTATTCTCATTATGACACTTAGGGCCATACATAATGATTAAGTATGTATCATCATCATCTGCCTGTGTCTCTCAACTGATATGTATGACGTAACAAAAATATATCTTAGCTAGCATAGCAGCAAAAATCAAAATCAGACAAATAACGACAACAAACACTTACCTATGAAAAGTTGCCCTTTGAAATAAAATATTACTATTCAATATAATATAACAATGTTATTCACTTGCCGTCCTGAACAAAACTGTTAAGAGGCGAAGCAAAACAAATGGCACTCGTCGAAAGATTTCAATGATAAAGATTTGTTTACATTATACCCACATTACCCACCATCAAGTTTTAATTTAAACAAAACAAGCGAGTGTTAAGTTACTGCTCCGACATTCATTTCAGCCAATCAAAAGTCAACATTCACTCGCTTATACGTAATGATGTTCCAATTTTGCTACGTATGAGGTCTCGGCTTACGCCAAGACTTTCTGCCTTTTTTTGCCCGAGACCGAGAGTTCAGCTGAACCGAGATTGGCGAGACCGAAACAGAACTCTCGGTCGGATCTCAGCCAACTTTAGGTTCATGCAGCAATTTAAATGTCATCTTTAAGTGCCAAGGTTGTACTTTAAAAAGAAATTGTAAAATTGTTGTTATCAAAGTTTTTTTAAATTAAAATAGATAGATATTGTTTAAGACCATGGAATAGTGATACCACAAAGAAACTAATTCAACATCTTCCGTATTTATAATTTTATAGGATAATTTTCTTAAAATGTCCCCTTAACATGACACCTATTGGTGCCATTACCTTAATAATTAAGGTAATGGCACCAATTATACAATTGTATACAAACGTCATTATACAATTATTGTATAATGATGAAACCTATTAAAATTATACTGTTTAATGATGAATAAATATTATTATTATTATTATAAATTAAAAACAATTTATTTAAAAAGATTTTTTACTTAACCATTTCATTCCCACATTGATTTATGGTTTCTTGTGTTGTAAACAAGAACATTTTTGACGTATGCTGAACATAAGTTGCCTAAGAAATTGTTTCTTTATCACAACCAATTAAGCTGTAGGAGTTGTGTTCAATGATTAGCGATATGAACCAGTCGCGGTCAACGAATCAGTTACTTCAAGGGAAAATAATTGGGCACCGAGCTTCGTAGAGTACAGTGTCTGTAGATTCATAATAATAATAATAATAATAACCTGCAATTAGGCTACGGCCCGGTGACGAGCTCTCTAACCTCTTCCCTACCAAAACAAGCTCCTCTTCCACGCCCTCACAAGCATAGACTGCCTATCTCATTCTGTTCTCCTCCACACCTTCTGAAGCTTCTCACTGTTGTTTCCTTTTCATCTAAACATCCCCTTACTTAGCTGGCAGCGTAAATTTCCCCAACCAACCTCTTAATTCACCATCCTGTACATCCTCAACAGCCTTTCAACTTTCCTCCTGTCCTTCAATGAGCTACACACCATTTCCTTCATCACTGATGGCCTATTGTTCCTTTCATCCTCACCATCCTGCCCCTGTCTTCTCCACATACCCTTCACCGATCTTGCTGACCTTCTCTAACTTTCGCACCTCCATGTATGGGTCCCATACTGTTGCTGCATATTCTAACATAGGTCGCACCATTGTGCCATATGCCTTCTCCTTCACCTCACTGCTGACTCATTTCAGAACCCATCCCAACATACCCAAAGTCCTTCGTCCCTTTGCAACCACCCTCTCTACCTGTTTTTTTTTCTATCTGAGGTCTCCCTGCAATACAATCCCTAGATACTTATATTCTGTTGCTTCTTATATCTCTTGCTCCTCCCACCTTATTCCTTGTAAACCTCACTACCTTAGGTTTTCTTACATTTATCTTCATTTTATTCTGCATGGTCCACAACCATATTCTGTCAATGTCTGCCTGCAAGTTTTCCTCCCCTCCCACCACTGCATGCAATACACAATCATCTGCAAACAATCTTATTTACCCCTAATCCAAAAATCCATGTCATTTACCATTAAGGTGAACAACAGAGGGCCCCATACGCTTCCTTGCGGTACCCCTGACGTAACAACTTTTTCCTCCGATATTGCATTCCCCATTTTCACCCTCTGTCTTCGCCACCTGAGGAAGTCCACAATCCATTCCACTAACCACTTGTCCCGTATCAGCTCATCCACTTTCTTCATCAAAGTCCCATGGGGTACCTTATCTAATGCCTTCTCAAAATCAATGAAGCAAGCAACAACCTGCACCAGATCCTCTAACAGTCCAGCCAGCTGTGTTTCACATGAGTATCATTTTCTAAAACCATGTTGTGACTCCTCCAACAAATTCCTCTTGTTCATAACATTCACCACATACTGAACCACCAGCCTATCCATTACCTTTCCTGTACTCAATGTGGGACTCACCGGTCTGTAACTGCCAGGCCTCCCCCTGCTTACGTATTGGGACCACCAACACATCCTTCCAACCTTGTGGCAACTTACCCTCTCGCAAGGACTTGCTAAACAACACATCCAAATATTTTACTGACTCTCTCCCACCAACTTTAAGACCTGCGTTCCCTATCCCGTCTGGTCCCACTGCCTTACTGCTCTCCAACCTCCTGATTACCATTGCTATCTCCCACTCCCTCATCTCAAACTTACTAAACAATCCCCTATTAGCTTCCCTATTCCAATCCTCATTTGTCTCAAACACTGACTAGTACTGGCCTTGCAGCATCTCCGATTTTCTTGGTCATTCGACGCAGTCCCGCCATCCTTACCTTTCAGAAGAGGGATACCTTCCTCCCACTCCCCTTACAATCTTAACATACCTAAAGCATTTCCCCATTCCATTCCTTTTCCTTCTTCCACCATCTTCCCTAAAAATATATTCTTTGCCTGTTTGATCATCCTTTCAAGCTCCCTTCCTATTTGTTTCATCAATTTGTTAGCTCTTGTCATCACTTCATTCCTCCACTTGGCATGTAATTTTCTACACTTCCTCTCAATTTTTTGAATCTCCTGTCCATAATATGGTGGACCTCTCCCAGACTGTAATCTTTTCTTTGGCACAATGTCTCCAACATAACTTCTATTATTTTTCTAAATTCCTCCCATAATACTTCCACACTTTCCTCCATAAACCACTTTTTAAACCTATCCCTCAGGACGATTTCTGCCCCCTTCTTGTCACCTTTCCCATACTGCCACACCAACCTATCTGCCGTTTGCTCTTCCCTCATCCTGACAAGCCCAATTTCCACAACAGGAATATCATGATCGCTTGATGCCATCCAATACTATTGCACCAACTACAGCATTCCCAGGTCTGACCAACACCACATCCAGCACTGACCCAAAGTCCTCTTCATTCCACTTCGTAGGTGTTTCTACTGCCTGGACCAAGCCTCTGTTGACTAACTGCGCTGCCATTCTCTGCATCATGCTGCCCATCCCTTCTGCACCCTCAATCCATCTCACACGTGGCATATTCAGATCCCCTGCTACAACCATCCACTGCCTGTCCTTTAGTCTATCAAACCTCTCCTTGATCGTCTCAATTGCCTGCCATCCCTGTCCTGGTGGCCTATACGCTGTGCCAGCAAAGTAATCCTCCTACTACTACCCCCACTTAATTTAATTTCCATCACCTAAACATCTTCACTAATCCATTCTACAGACCCTTTCAGCCCCTCCCTACACACACCATTATTCCTCCTCCTCTCCCATCCCTCTCTTGTCTGAAGATGGTGACCTTATTGTGCCTACCTTCAATGTCAAGCACTTCCTCATTCAGCCAAGTCTCTACAGCTACCACTATATCCGCCCCATATCCCTCTACCTTACACCAGAAGCCCTCCAGCCTGCTGCGCACACTCCTATAGTTCACCACCATTAACTTTATGCTAACATGCTGCATAACCCTCCTACTTTGCTTATCCTCTCTCTCCGCCCGTGGCCACATCAGTGCTTACCTCTCCATTTCGCTCCACTTGTTACCTTGTCCCTCTATGGTTGCTATCTAAACACACGCTGCTCAGCCCTAACAGATTCCCTAGGATCCTCATTCCCTACGGTAAATATCCAGTTTAGCTGAATTTCTGAAGGAAACGTCCTAGACCAACAAAAATAGCATTAATGGGTTATGCACAGCTTATCTTGTTCATATTTAGGTGGACATAATGTTAAAATAAGTAGAACATATCAAATAAAATAGTTAAAAGTATGAGCAGCCTGCCGCTTGTTTACGCAGGATGCCATGATTTTTGGTGAAGTCATGATTCCTGCCGTCACCTTATTGGCTTGTGGGTATTGTTACGTCACAGTGACGCGTCACACGTGATGTTTATGGACATTTTTGAACAGCTCAGCAGCCATTGTGGTGTTTCCGGGGTGAGTTGTGACGTCCCAATCAGACAGATTTAAAAACGGAGAAAGCAAAAACGAGTGCTTCTGTGCGTTATATTTGCCTATGAACGAGTGCTTCAGTGCGTAATATTCGCCTAAGTGGCGTTTTAGTAGATCATGGTACTTCGAGTGAGGTAAAGTTGAATTGGCCGAGGACCCGCCGCCTACCTAGTTGAGTTAATTGATATTATTCCGGTATGTTTTACGGTTCCTTTAAATCCCTAACATCCTAGATTAGACTTAATTCGTAGGTTCGTTTAAAACCCTAAAATACGAGGCTAGTTTAAAACCCTAAAATCTGAGGTTAAAACCCTACAATCCTAGGTTAGTTTAAGATCCTACAATCCTAGGTTAGATTAACACCCTAAAATCAGAGGTTAGTTAAAAACCCTACAATTCTAGGTTAGTTTTAAAATGTAAAACAGTGATTCACTCATCATGGGGTTAGGTTCTAGGTGGGCACATATTACGAAATTTGTCATACGTTAATGACCCTAGTATATTCGTGTTCTGCGTAATTAGTAGAGTAAAAATATATGACTTTTCGGAGCTTTTTTTTTACAGAAAAGCCGCTAAACTGGATATTTACCTTCCTTCCTCTGTCAGGTGTACCTGGTCCCATCCTACACTTTCCCAGCTTACCCATTTCCTACTATCTATAAATGTAGCCCCCAAATCCCTACATACTCTCTGATAAACCTCACTTGCTGCTACTGCCTTCCTGTAAGTTAATCCCTTTCTAATCAGCACGCCACTAACTACTGTCCTAGCTCTTGGGAACTTCTCCTGTACTGTACTCATTACCTTCCTGTGCAATATGTAGACCATTGGCTACAATGGGCATGAAATGGTTAATTAAAATCTATTACTTCCAATTAAATATTTCAACAAAATGTCATCTTACCTCGGTATGACCCTTCAGTTGAGCAGAAAAACACCCCATTAATGCAAGCATTTGTTCCTGGCTCGTCACTGCCATCATGTTCACAGTCACAGTAATCGTCATTAACTTTGTCGAAAGAAATTTTATCACCGCTAGCAAAACAAATAAATGAGTTACTTTCGTCAGGCTTGTATCTCGTGTCCTTCTCATGAACACCTCTTACATAATAAGGATATCTTTTGGGTGGCAAATTATGGCTCAACACTTCTGCAAACTTTTTCTCTGGTACAATTTCTCTAGTTAACATTCGCTTGACTGTTCTTTTACCCGACAGGTTAATGCTATGCAATTGCGTGCTATAGAAATATTGATAGCACAAGAAAAATACGCACACGAAGACTGTACTACAGAATGTCACTTTGAGTCTTTTTCTTAATATCCGTTTCAGTTTAATGAATATTTTCATCTTGGAAATACGCCGTACATACTGGATTTTAATAACACGTTCAACACATTCATTTCTTGAAAATAAAATACCTGCTCAGATTTTACACTCCCTTGGCAAAACACATTTAAAAACACAAACATAGGTGTATTTGGCACTTTAGTTCGACACAAATGCCTGTACAGCCACAATCCCACAAATATAATAAATCTTCTAGACAAACTTTCTTTTGTTTGATTACAGCTTTGTTTGTTTATAATCTACCGTGAAGGCTGTGTTGGCAGAAGTTCGTTTTGTGTATATTTATTTGCCGCAGGTTTGTTATGTTGATAATTTATGGTTATTTATTTCATTACTATAAATTACGTATTTCCATCAGAATTTTATTTCAGTTTTGACTATTTTAAACTTTATTTTGAAAATATCTCTCTCTAGTAAAATAGAAAAGGAAAGTGGGAACAGACGGGATAGGGAACGCAGTAGTTTGGTGGGAGAGAGTTAGTGAAATATTAAGAGGTGTTTAGCAGGTACTTAGGAGAGGATAAGTTGCCACAAGGTTGGAACAAGGGTGCGTTGGTGGACCTAATTCATTGACAGTGAGACGACAAGGAAAGGCCTGACAGCTAGTGATGAGCAAAATCGAATGAAAAAAATTCGAATATTTTATTGTTGCAGTATAATCGAATTTTGCATTTTTTCTGTGGTATACGAATAAATCATTCATTCTGAAATTTTCCGTTTAGATAACAGATGAGACTAAATGGATTACAACATTTACATAATTTTTTAAGGTTTTCAGCAATTGACAGTTAACTTTTTGCCATTTTTGTAGAAAGATTTAAAATTTTATCTTTTGCTTTTCAGTTTAGGTAGAATAATCTGCTCACAGGAAGCAAAAGTCCACCCAACATTACCTTGGTTAAAAGAAGAATGATTCGCTTCACTCATGCGAATGTTCACTCGTATACTTATGCGAATGTTTATACATATCTCCACGAAGTGAATGTTTCATTTGAATATCAGGGAAGTAAATGGCAGCTATTGACATAATTCGGTTTCTGAAAATAAATTTTAGTAATTGTTTTCAGATTTGTAACTTTTTGTGAATTGCAAACAGCTTTTAATTCATCAAAAAACTTGAGAAAATTTATTTATCATTGAAATATCGAAAACAGATTGTGACTACAAAGAAAATAACGTAAAAACCTTCTGTTTCATTCTCAAAGGCTTACGACTGCTCCGAAAAACACATTAGGACGAAAAATGGTCGAGAACTTAAAAGGTTACACTTTTAATAAACAAAAAATTATTATAACCTCTTATGAACACAAGTGTCTTAACTTCACCCAAATACAACATTAATTTACTCCCTTCAAAAGAGTACTTTCGAACTGTTAACATGTGGCATCTTTTACATTTATTCATTTCGACTAAGATGCAATGAAGCAAATGGAGAAGAAAATAGAATATTCGAAACCTAATGATTGATTTGATTTCAGACGAGACTCTTCGAATAAAAATCGATTTTGAGAATTATTCATTTTGCCCATCACTACTTAGACCAGTGAGTCTCACATCGAGTACAGAAAAGGTAATGGAGAGGCTGGTGGTTCTCCCTTGGTGACAGTACTGGGATCCGAGGGGTACTACTGGAATACACCGGGGTCTCATTACCCATACCTGACAAACGTATGTGCTTTCCTAAGTTGTCTTGTTGCCGCTTTCTTAGTCCCCACCGCGGGGGCAGACTCCCTACTTCTCCTTCGTCGGGTGGTTCAAGGGGGTATAATTCGTCGGGCTGTGCCCTCTTTGGTTCGGCTTCCGGGTATTTATCTTTGGCATCGAACCCTCTGTTATTCAGGGGCCTGTTCTGGACCGCCATTGTATTTTCTTTGGGACCATAGGTGTGGGGTTCGGGTATAGGGCGTATCTGGTTCCTTGCCACCTTCCGCATTTTGCCCGTCTCGTCCTCAGCCCAATACACATTTCCTTGTCGCCCTACTATTACATACGGCCCTTCCCATTTAGGCGCAATTCCCGCACAGAATTTGTCACTAGCTCGGCTCAAAGAATGACTGCGTAGTAATACGTGACTACCATCCGCCAACTGGCGTCTGACTGTCGCTTGTTCTGGGTACTTACGCTGGATATACCATTGTTGGTTTCTCCGAGCTGCCCCTGTTCTCCGAATCGCTGCTCTTCTTATTTCTTCGGGAGCCGGAAATTCTGTAGGTTTGGTTATCCCACTGCCACTCCCCGAGTCGTCGGAGTTTGTATCCCAGTATCAGATGGCTGGGAGAAGTTCCAATGGCGTCATTGTGCCGGCTTCGCAATGTATACAGGATTTCAGGAAGCGGTACGTCCCATTGAGTATGATTGGCGCCCATTCTTATGCGTATGCTCTTTTTCAACTCCTGGTTCCGGCGTTCGGCAGTATTGGCCTGTGGGTGGTAGACTGGAGTCGTCCAGCATTCCGCCCCCTATGCCACGCAGGCTTTCGTCCACTTTATGCCCATAAACTGGGATCCATTGTCTGTCAACACACATTTCAGATATCCCCATCGTGGGAAGACCTCCCGCTCCATTTTTCGATAATAGTGGTTGCCTCCTGATTGGGTAATGGGAATGCTTCCGTCCACATGGAAAATTGGTCTGTCACGACTGGGATTTATCTCTTTCCTCTGTGTGTGCGTGGGTAGGGGCCCATGATATCGGCAGCTATGTGGGTTCATGGCGTTTTCGGCCGATGGGGTGTGTGTTGCATCTTCGGTATTGGGTAGGCTTTGTTTTCACAAGAAGTCCGGCATCTGGCGACGTATTCTCTAACATCCCAGCTAATTCCTTGCCATGTGTACCTGTTGGTCAGGGGCCTTAAGGTCTTGTGAAAACCCAGATGTCCTGCATGGGGTGATCATGGTGGTGCTCGCAGATACTGGTTCGGAGCCCATGGGGGACCCAGATTTTCCACTGATGAGTTTGCAGGTGCATTCTCGTCCAGGTTATGCCATCTCTTCCCTCGTACTGGTCTGGATATATCCTCAAGAACTCCTGGAATTTGGTGTCGGCCTGCTGTTGGTCTCGTAACAGATTCTTGTTTTAGTGTAAATTAATTAGCTGTAACTCCATGCTATCCGGCCTTGGGAAGTTTGATGGAGAAGAAGGCAGCATTTTCTCCCAGTCGTTGGTTCCTTTCTCCTTGTTGGTCATCTGTGGTCGGCAGGATAAGGATTCGGACAACTAGGTCGAGCCGGGGCAATGCTTGATTGTGAATGAAAATTCCATTAGAAATAAGATCCACCTACCCAATTTTGCCTTTTTGTTATTCATGGTTTTTAGCCAGGTAAGGTCTTTATTATCGGTTCTGAGAATGAATGGTCGTTCCTAAAGGTAATAGCGGTATTTGCGGACTGCCCAAATAACCGCCAGGCACTCCTGCTCATTACTATGGTAGCGGTGTTCGGTCTCGTTTAGCATAGTACTAGCATATGCTATAATCCATCACTGGTTCTGTGACTGCTCCTGATATACGACAGCAGCCATTCGGTTCTGCTTGTGCGGGTCTGTAAGATTAGGGGTAATTCTGGCAGAGGTCGGTAGACCTTTGTTATTTCTCAATAGTACGCCTTTAATTCTCGAAATGCTTCTTCTTGTCGGTCGGTCCACTTCCAACGAGTTTTTTTGGATAGGAGTTCGTTGAGGGGGGCCATAATGGGGGCGACATCTGCTATAAAATCTCGGAACCAATTGCATAATCCCAGAAAATGCTTCAATTGTCTCCGGTTGGTTGGTACTCTAGCCTGCTCAATATCTCGTACTTTCTCTGGCTTTGGATAATTCCAGTATGGGGTAATTACGTGCCCTAAATATTCTCCCCTGGTCTTCCCGAAGTGGCACTTCTCCAGTCGGCAAGTCAGTCCATGGAGTTCAAATCGTTCCAGGACTTTTTGAAAGTGTACCAGGTGTTCCCCCATGTGCGGGAATATATGATCACATTGTCCAGGCACGCCAGGCAAAACTGGCCGCTATAGCCTGTCAAGACTTCTACTGACATCAATCGTTGGAAAGTAGCGGGTGCATTCTTCAACTGGAAGGGCATTACCAGAAACTCCAGTGTTTTGCTTTCTGGGGTAGTAAACACCACCTATTTCCTGNTGTTTTGCTTTCTGGGGTAGTAAACACCACCTATTTCCTGGACCCTGGGTGTACCGGGATTTGCGAGTACCCACTGCGCATGTCTAGAGTCGAGAATTTACACGCATCCCCTAGGTCGCGCAGTATATTAGCATAGTTTATAGTTGGGGGTGCTATTGGATATGTTACATCGTTTAAGGCCTTGTAGTTGACACAAAAGCAGAGTTCCCATATTTATTTGGCACATGCACCACTCTGGTGTTATACAGTGAGTCAGTTGGTTCCACTATTCCTTGTGCTTTCATTTAGGCTACCTAGTTTAATATTATCTGCCTGCGATAGGCTGACAGGTTGCCTGGTCGGCAGTATATGGGGTGAGAATCTTTTACCCAAATTTCATGTAGGACGGTAGTGGTCTGATATAATCTGCCAGAATGCTCGAGTACAGCCACGTGAGTGTTCAGTATCCGCAATAGTGACCTAAGCTGGTTAGCTCCTAGTTGATGGATCACCTCTTCACTGCAGATTTCTTGTGGCTTTTCAAGGTTTATTGGGGCATCCCAGTTTATGGTCATCGTATTCTTCTTGCCTAAATATAGGCGCTGTTGTCCGCAGACGATTATACAACTTTGGCTAGTTAGCCATGATTGCCCAAGGATAATCTCTTCCACTAAATGCGGTGCGCAAAAGAATTCGGATTGTACTATTTCCACACCCATGGACACTGGCAACATAATAATTCCTTCTATGGTCAGACATGACTCAGACTGGCCCATCTGAATTATTTGGAAGTTTGCCTTTATCCAGTTTTTCTGTTCGGGAGTTAGAAGCTGGCTTTTAATGAAATTTCCGGTTGAGGCAGTGTCCAGGACAGCCTTAAGATTGTGGTTATGTATGTGTATTACGTCATGGGCAATTAAGTAGGTCACAATATGTATGTTGCTCTTGGCAATTACGGCAGCTGTATTCTGTCCCTTCCGTCGGTCGGAACTTGCAGGGCCAGCCGATACATTGATAACAGTATCGCTGGGGGCAGCGGCTTCACCGAACCATGTACAGTCTTGTTCCGTGACAAAGTCGGGCACTCCATTGCTCCGGTTGGTGGCATTTCCCAGCTCCCGCTTTCCACTCTGATGGCTCCCCTTCCCTATCTCTGGGGGGAGAACTATGGTGGCTTTTTCCCTGGTGGCGGCTATGTGGGTTTTCACTGTGGTGCAGTCACGATGTAAGTGCCTCTCAGGGCAATACCAACACTTCAGCAAGAATTTCCCCTCTTCGCTTCTAGGGAGTTTGACATTCTCTGTCGTTCGCAATGGGTGGGCAGGTGTCAGTCATGTCGAAACATTTGCCTTTTCCAGTTATTGGTAATCTAGTTCCCCTTCGCTCTCTCTACCAATTCCTCTATTCGTGTCGCCCCTGGTGTCGAAGGGCACTTCGTATGGCTGGTATCAATAACTTTGCAATGATATGCACACCCTCTGCCTCGGTTCCTTCGGGAGCTATTCGGGAATACATCTGTGCTTTCCTCATCATAAATAGCTGCGCCTCCTCCTGCTTTTGCTGTTTCTGTGTGTAAAACTATTTCCGTAATGCGGTGAGCACTTTTTCCCCAGTGAACTTATTGTTCAGGCGGGTAGCGAACTGCTCCCAGCACGTCACAAATTCGCCGTACCTATTCCACCAGGTAAGGGAGGCGCCTTTCTCCTGATATCGTCCTTTTAATACCCACCGCTTGTTGGAACCTCGCCGGCATTGAACTCGTGCTCACAATTATTTATAAAAAGGTCCGAATCTTCATGGGGCCTCCCTGAAAATTCGGGCAGTACTATTGCCTTGGGGACTCAGCCCGGGTTTGAAAGGCATTCCCATTCCCCTCGTCTTTGGCATACCTCGCAATAGTATACAATACATCTGGTGTTCTTGGCATCATCGGGCCATCCTAAACAAATATTGTGGACTGTCTCTGAAGATATAGCACATTGGGTTCGGCGTGTATGTGTATTACGTCCTGGTCAATTAAGTAGGTCGCAACGTGACTGTTGCTCTTGGCAATTACGGCAGCTGTATTCTGTCCCTTCCGTCGGTCGGAACTTGTAGGGCCTGCCGATACACTGATAACAGTATCGCTGGGGGCAGCAGCTTCACCGAACCATGTACAGTCTTGTTCCGTGACAAAGCAGAGCACTCCATTGCTCCGGTTGGTGACTTGTCCGAGAGTCTGCCGGCCTAGTACTTTCGACATGTCTCAGGTTAATTGGTTACTGGGCGCCACTAGGTTTTCTTATAGACTCCTCGAAGTCTTGTTCACCCTGACTAGCTCGGTAGGGGCAATATCCCTTCTCATGTGGATAGTCTGGTTCTTGTTTTCTGCCTACACAGAATTCACTGCGCCCCATGTTGGGCGCCAAAATAACTTTATGCTACTCGCCACCTGCTGTACACAGGGCGACCTGTAGGGTGCGAGTTACTCCCTGGTGCAGACTACATGTGCCTTGGGTGTTGAATATGGGGTAAACAATAACCTTTCTAAGTGTTTCAATTTACGAAGTTTATATTTGTCTCGAAGGAACACATATATACATTTAATTCCGAGAAGATACCCTGTGAGTTGGGAGCCTTAAGGGTGGCTTAAAGTACATACTCTTGCTAACTGCTTCCAACAACGTGGGGGAACACTAGGCCCGGCGGAAGTCCCTTGAGTGATGACGCTGGTGCTTAGCTGAATTTGTAGTTCTGGGTGTTTTGGTGGTAGGTTGAGGTCCGGTAAGCTGGGTGGCCCTTCACGGGCCCTAGGCTTGGTCTAGTTGGCGTGGTGAACTCAGCTGACGTCCTCCTTTGGCTGACCCTTCGGCCTTGGTGATGGCTCTCCACAACGGACTGTTCAGGGTTCTCTCCTCGACGACCACACAATACTACTGCCTCCGGCGACCACACGACCGGACTGACTCCCTCCTTTCCTTGGAAGTTGGCGTTTAACCTCTCT
>NQII01003723.1:83760-139182 GCA_002778355.1 Clitarchus hookeri | reverse complement strand
TGAGGGAAGGGGGGGTGCGGCCATACTGCCAAACACTGTCAGCCCTTCTTACTCGTCTAACTAGAGGTGCATCGGTGAAACTCTAGCTTACCTCTCCATTACCATGGCATGTGTCCATTTTCTCACACGTGTTGCTCGGTGAGGGGTAGGGGCCCACAGCTATACTGCCA
This sequence comes from Clitarchus hookeri, assembly GCA_002778355.1. Lineage (NCBI taxonomy): Eukaryota > Metazoa > Arthropoda > Insecta > Phasmatodea > Phasmatidae > Clitarchus > Clitarchus hookeri. Next base: position 139,012 of record NQII01003723.1, on the reverse strand, counting down.
AACACTGTCAGCCCTTTTCTCGCATATCTCACCTTGACATGTGTCCATGTTCTCAAGCATTTTACTTGGTGCATCAGCAATTTGCCAGCTTAACTCGGCATTTTTCCGCAGTGCATATCAACTGCCTGTCCGCCCCTGGGCCGACCTGGCTTCGCGGAAAATGTCTACTGTGGGCCTTCCAGGGGGGAGGGTGTGACAGCAGTGCTTCTGAATACTACCAATATGCGGCACACGTCAAGTACATTCTAGTTATTTTACCATTACACTCTCCTCAATATTAAAAAGGTAAGCTGTGCAGAACCAATTTATGTTACTTTTGTGGATGTACTTGGTTTCCTTCAAGAAAGCCCTTATTCTCATAATTACCATTTTCAATAACTCTATCTTAGCTAATACTTTGCTACCACATATAAATGTGTCTTAAGGTGTTGGGTTGCAATTTATTTGTGTTCATTATAAGAGAAAGGAGATATTGTGCAGGGATCGTCGACACTGCAAAGTCTTCTAGTAAGTATGCAATTTTCCATATAATAGCTTCTGAGAGAATATTTTCTTTATTGTGTCATTGGACTGTGCCTGGTTTTGTTCAGTGTATTTGCACCTAAGGTATTAAGAGTCTTAGTGTATTTTTTATGTGTAAGTGTCCTATAATTTACTGTGTTATCAGGGTCATATTTTTCTATGTTGAAGACATGTTATCTCTAATGGTGCACAGTGATGATAGGAGAATGCTGCATGCAGTAATTATCAAGTTTAGTGACTTTTATGTAAAAAGGAAAAAACCCCTTGGAATATGTCATATTATCACTCTACTAATAACAGAGAACATGAATATACTAGGGGCGTTAACATCCGACTAATTTTGTAATATGTGCCCACCTAACATAACAGAACCTAATCCTATGTTGGGTGAATCACTATTTTACTTTTGTAAACTAATCTAAGAATGTAGGGTTTTACACTAGCCTAGATTTTTTATGGTTTTAAACTAACCTAGGTTGTAGAGTTTTACACTAACCTAGGTTTTTAAGGGTTTTAAACTAACCAAGGATTGCATGGTTTTGCATTGACCTTGGATTGTAGGGTTTTACACTAACATAGGATTGTAGGGTTTTACACTAATGTAGAATTTTAGGGTTTTAAACTGACCTACAAAATGAGGATTTTAGGGAATTAAAGGAACCATAAAACACACCAGAAGAATATCAATTAACTCACCTAGGTAGGCAGCAGGTCTTCGGCCAATTCAACCTCGCCTCACTCGGCGAAACACTATGATCTTCTAAAATTCCACATAGGAAAATATTACGCACTGAAGCACTCGTTCATAGGCGAATATAACACACAGAAGCACTCATTCTTGCTTTCTCAGTTTTTAAATCCGTCGGATTGGGACGTCACAATTCAATTCACCAACAACACAATGGCTACTGATCTGTTCGAAAATTACTGTTAAAATCACATGTGATGCGCCACCACGACGTAACAATACCCACAAGCCAATAAGGTGATGGCAGGAATCATGACATCACAAAAAATCATGGCATTCGACGTAAATAAATTGGCGAACTGCTAGTACTTAACTATTTTATTTAATACCTTCTACTTATTTTAACATGATGCCCTCCTGAATATTAACAAGGTAAGCTGTGCAGAATCCATTAATGTTACTTTCGTTTATCTAGGATGTTTCCTTCAGAAAAGTCACTAAACTTAATAATTACCATATGTGCCCACCTAACTTAACTGAACCTAACCCCATGATGAGTGAATCACTATTTTACATTTTTAAACAAACCTATTAATTGTTGGGTTATAAATTAACCTAGGATTGTTGGGTTATAAACTAACCTAGGATTGTAGGGTTTTAAGCTAACCAAGGATTTTTTGGTTTTAAACTAACGTAGGATTGTAGGGTGTTAATGTAACCTAGGATTGTAGGATATTAATCTTACCTACGATTTTAGTCTAATCTAGGATTTTAGGGTTTTAAAGTACAGTAAATCACACCAGAAGTATATGAATCAACTCATCTAGGTAGGTGGCTTGTACATTTCCACAGTCCTCGACCCATTCAACTGTCGTGCACCTTGCCTCACTCGATAAGACACCATAATCTACTAATACATCCAATTAACATCTGCCACATAGACGAATATTACGTGCAGAAGCACTCGTTCTTGCACCCTCCATTCTTAAATCACAAGCCTTCGCACGGTCGGATTCGGACGTCACAACTCACGCCCGCAACAACATAACCACACTGTCTCGTATCTCAACTGCAACTAAAATACAGTGACGATGATGCCTACAGACCTACAGCCGAAAAGGTGACAGCACGATGCACATTTGTTCACATTACTAAAGCATTACTTCACCAAACATCATGGGGTCCGACGTAAACAAAGTGGACGATGTGCTCATACTTTTAACTATTTTATTTAATATATACTACTTATTTTAACATTACGCCCTCCTGAATATTAACAAGGTAAGCTGTGCAGAACCCATTTATGCTACTTTTGTGGGTCTAGAATGTTTCCTTCAGAAAAGCCGCTACTCTGAACCCCGTATTCAATTAATAGAGAATAATGATTCTCAGGTTAGCTTGAATCAGTTGTTTCACATAATGGAAACTTCATTCCAAAAAATGCAAGCAGAATTTAAAACTGACATTTAACAGTTGCATACTGAAATGCAAAGCTCACAATACAAAATAAGTAATTTACAAATTGACATGCAGCAGTTTCATACCAAGCAATCATAATTTAAAAATAGCATGCATCAGTTGAATACTAAGCAAAGAAGTTTACAAACTGACATGCAACAGTTAGACTCTCTACCTAGGTCTGAAATCATAAGAGATTTTGAGAACATTATCTGCAAGGAAATTAAGCAGGTCAAAGATGAGTTACAGTTTGTAAAATTAAGTGCATGTTCTCAAAATATACTGTTGGATAAGCTCCCATCAACCTTACCTAACATGCAAAAGGAAACTCAACACACACATAGAGTAATTTAGGTATTTATGTGCCACTGGTTATAATTGACATGCAAACTGAAAGAAAAAATATTCACACTCAAATTCAATCAGACTTGATTGAAATTGTGTGAACACATCATTTGTAAAAAAGTGATTTAGATTGAGGAAATTTTACAAAATGTACAATTAAGTGATACTCAAGTAAACATCCTCACACCAACCTTGAAATTCATGCCATCTGCAGTCGACTCACCTGGACTGCAGCACCAAGCCCACACTGATGACTTGATCAGTGTAAGAACACATTTGAGTATTTTTGGAATCACTGCTAACACACAAAACAGTGACATGCACTCAACTGCAAAAGGCAAATTCGATTATTTACATACAAATCTGTCTGATGTCCAAAATCATGTTTGTTCGACATCCAAACCATTGCAGTTTGACATTGAGAATCTGTTTGTTTGTTTGAATACTTTTGCCAGAAATTGTAATGGTGTATATGTAAACATTATTCATTTGTCATATTTATGTACAATTATGATAAGGGAAAGAACTTCGAGTACAGCAGCACTCGGAACCACTAACTTTTCCCTTACCCCAAATGAGTAATGAAAAGATTAAAATTCTACGTAGTAATCCAGACCAGATGAAAACTCACATTTTTGACTTAACTAATGCAAGATTGTACCATGCAGAAGAAACCAGAAAGAAATTCCAAAACGTTTCTAAAATAAGTTCTTTTAATATAGGAGATTTAGTATTGAGAAGATCTTGTAATATAAGTTATTTTTTGGGAGAAGGATACCCAAAAATTGTCTTTGTTGTATGAAGGACCACATAGTTTAAAAGCTATTGTCCACAAGAACTGTTATGAGTTGTACGATATGAATGGTAAACCAGCAGGAATGTATAATATTACTCAAGAAGTTACAACATGCCTAAAATTTAAATGCTATTTTCTATAAATTTATGCAAGATTGATATATGCATTGTTTTGTTTAGCTGAAGTACTCATTGCCAGCTGATAAATGAAAAAGGGTCTTACTGCAATTAGTTTATGTAAGTTGAGCTAATGAAGAGCTGAATAATTGCCTGCATTTAAAGGTGTCAAATGTTAAGCAAGCTACATGATGATTCAACACCTAGTGTATCTAATGTGCCTTATGTATTCACGTGTCTATGAATTTGTGTTGTTATTGTGTTTGTCGAATATGTAGCCAACAGCCCATATGTTATATTGTCAACATATCAGGTACGCAGTTTGAGATTAATTTACTCTTTGTTACGAATCAAGTGAAAGGCATTTAACATTAATTGCTAGCTCTAGTTAAATGTAATCTGCGAGTACTTCATTCCAGTATCAGAAATGTTTGGTCTGAATTACAAAAGAAAGAATAAAAGGTATTGTCTGAAATTCTGAAAATTTATTTAATGAATTTAATCTTCTAGCGCCATGCTTATATCATTACATGTGATGTTCTGAATGCCTTTGAAGTTAATATAATTAAACTAATGAATTTATACTGCAATATCGGTACTAATAATTATGATTCTACAATAACTCCCAGAACTCCAAGAACTTCAACACTTTCAAGCAAGAGATAGGAAAAAGAAGAGAGGAAGATTGTACAATTTTGAAATAACCTTATCTATCTCACCCTAACTAGTTGAATCATCATTGGAGTCATTTAAAGCTAAATTTTTATGATGTGGGTTAGTGTCTTCTAAATGTTAATAAACCCATTTTGATTTGCTGCTTAAATAGCCATTTCCATGATTTAAAATGAATTTTTATAGCATTTTGTTGTTATCTCTAGTCTGGATACACTTATCAAATATTTCATTGAATGATCCATCATGTTATTATCAATTTGTCTATTTGTTCATTAAGTTTATTGTTGAATGTAATGAATTTATATACACGATTATGATTATGTTGGTGAATATTCAATTGTTGAAGATTATGGTTATTAACATTTGTCATTGCTCGGAATTTATTAATGGCTGTAGGTGTCACTTTTGTCCCTTTTAAATGCTTATTTTATATTACTTGGATTTGTATTTCAATTTATTGGATCACGTCAATTTTAATTTTGAAGTTATATTTAATCAAATGATTTAGTGAGGGTCCAATGCTTCACTATTATCCATTTTATAATGAATCTACTATGTTGTGTATTAATTTGTTTAATAGTCGTAAATGTTGAAATAATGCTATGTACAAGGGTTATGATATACACTTATTATCATCAAATAATATTTCACTTTGTGACATCACAAGGCTGACATGTATGTAATTGATCTTAACGTGCTCTGAAAATGAACATGTCAATAAGTTTTGTAAGTGCCTAAATATTTAATGCTTTGTTTGAACTTGTACTGAACATACAACTTGTCAGTGCATGCAACACTACGAATTTTCTACGACACATGTATTTCAAGTGCTGTTCCATAAACTCTATTACAGACCATAATATTATTTGATGAAAACATTTAAAACTTAGCAACATGTTAATGTTTGAAATGCAAGATGAAAAATATTTTCACTGATAATTTGCCATAAACAAACGCGCTATGTTATCAGAGCTTTTGAAGATATCACCGTATGCGTAATTTTTATTGCAAATAATCATGTACATTTCCATTTAGGCATACAGAAACAAACTCACTTACCTTCAGTTTTGTGTAAATCTACACAAAATTTCAACGGGACGAGTGCTGCCAGGAATGCAGATATCTCCGATGCCAACTTCGACCTATGCAACAGTCGCACAGTGCCAGTTTGGTGCGCGCGCAGCGAGAGAGAATGTGACATCATATGCTGCTTAATCCCCATTGGCCAATGAGTATTCAAATTATAACTATGGTATATGTATTTATTACCTTTTAAAATATATGGATGATATTTTATCATACATTAAAAAGAATGTACGTATGTATTTTCATTTAATTTTCTACAGGATTTGTTTATGTTTAGATGTGTGCCGGGTCCTTCCTGCATTAGCCCGTTCATCCCGCTTCAAACAGCGTAGCTTCAATCTGCCTTCTACTGGGGGCAGTCGGCCCGAACGCTGAAGTCACCCCCTCCACGATTCCTACACCTGCGACATGCACCGGAGTGCACCACTCCTTTGCTACCTCCTGGGTACTGCCGGAGTCAGGTGACCGTCCCGCATTCGTGTCCTCAAAAGAAATATTTTGAGGGCTTGATAATTCGGGTCAACCAATACTGCAAGAGACATTCCCAGAATGAATACCGCCAGAGAAATGAATGCAGCGAGGAGGTCGGAGTGGTTAAAGTTTTCACAAAACCTCTTGTGTACCCCCTCCATTCAATTATTTACGTCCCGGTGCATGTGTGTTGCATGTAGTGCGAGTGTGTAAAGTATTCAGTAAATTTTGGGCTTTAATAACATGTAAACAAACTTCTTAATATTGAACCCAGTAAAAACATGCATTGTAAATCACGTATTCGTGCATGGCTACCCAACCCCTTCTGGGGTCAGAGTGGACTCTTCCACTGCAAGCCACCTGCTGCCACCCTCAAATTTCCATAAACAAGGGTGATAGTGATTTTTGCATTAATTGAAATATAAGTGCTAAAACGTAAACAAACCTAATGTACATGCAACGGACTGAAAAGACAACCCTGTGGCACATTTAAATTATGTTGCACATCAATCTTACTACCAACTCAATCTCTTTTATGCAAAATATGCTCACTCAAATTAAAGATGAAAAGTGTTCTTGGATTGTAGTGCTATGTAATTGTTTTTGTGTGTATTTGTTTCCTCGGCAAATATGCCAGTGTATTTTCTTAATGCACTTGGCGCACTTTCGAGCAGGGATCCCTAGTAGGCACGCCATGCTCGGCCGTTTGGTTCTTCACACACTGTAGAAAATTATGCTTCAAATAACTTCTCGTTAAACTGATTTGTTTCACCAATCGTAATTCCATCTCTGCTAGTAGGACAGAACACAGACTCAACTCAAGCCCTCTGAGAAAAAAAAAATATATATTTTTCACGACAGGAAAACAATTCGTAGAATTTCCTTCACATAGATATAGAATTAGTAGCATGGTGAAAATAAAATGAAGTTAATAGCAATATCACACCATATGCATTTGTTCAAGCTTACGAATTGCAGTTTCATTTTGGCATTAAAGCCTTATATTGAGGTTTTAATAAAACTCCAAAAATTAACTAATCTGGCACTTGTAGACTGCTTCGATAGCCTGCGCACATTTACAAGACTTGTGATGGCTCTCTTCCATCACCCTGCCTTAGGATGGGCGTTCACTAATGAAATTTTAATGGATTAGTTAAGATACAAATTTGCTATGAACCGTCCGCATGCATGTCTAGATAAAGAGTCGATGGGTTTCCCTCTGGGAACCCTTCTTCATGAACAAATCAAAGAAAAAATAGTTTAATAATGTATAATGTAAACAAGGGTGGAATTTATTTTTTTATCTCCACAGAACTTGCCCTCTCTGTTGTATTCAAACGTAATTAACATATGGAGATTGGATAGTACCCAGATTTAAGCTATAAATACAATTTCTAAGTGTTCGAAATATTCAAATATTTGTTGGAAAACACAAGTGCTAATTCTAATGATTAAAAAATACAAGTTAGCCAACTTTGCATATTAAGAGAATTAAAGTTAGCCAACTTTGTATATTATGAGAAAATTCCTTTCATTCTAACAAACAACCATAGGGGCCGTATGCATAGATCTTCATTTTCTTGTTCTTCAAGGCTTCTTTCCAGAAGGAAGGGCCGCGCTCCTTTTCTTAAAGTATCGTGCAGAGACGCAAAAAGGCTTGTTCGCTCCTTTCCTTACCGAAGGAAAGGCTTGTCTCGTCCTTTTCGCGAGGAAGGTCGATCGTGTACCGAAAATACACCTTAGTGACTTCATGGAAACGTCATAGTTAACAGCCAATAGGAAGAAGTGCAATATTTTGTGTACCTAAATGTTCTTATGTAGTCTATGGTAATGATATATGGTTTGGATCTGAAAAATGCCATCAGGTGGAAGGTTTGAGCTTTTTTCAAATAATGAACGAAGCATTTTATTTGGGCTCGTTCGTACTTATGCGAATGTAATCGAAAATAAGAAAACTGATTGCAGTAAAATGACTGCCAAAAAGGAGGCATGGGTCCAAATAGAATGCCAATTCAATTCGCATCCTGATGTTACAAAGGTAAGGAAGTATTGCATTTTAGTTCATTTGTTTGATACGCAGTATCATCTGTAATAAAAATATAAATCCTCACAGACAATAGTAAACAGTGCATTGCTTGTACTTACGTGTTTTACGGAAATGTTTAATGTTCTGTTAACCATAATTGTACAACTCTATATACTAATACGAGAGAATAGCAGCTGTTTGCATGTTCATATCACAGCAAGGTTAGATCAGTAATCTAAAGCGAATGGTTTGCAATAACATCTGAAAGTAAGCAAATTGTAGCTACTTTTTACAACCGAAATACACGTGAATGTCAAACACAACCTCAGTGTATTTGTATAAGCAACCTGGAAATAATGGGCGAATATGTATTATTACAATGCTGACATGTTAATTATGAATGAAAAAGTAATTTGACAGGATGTTTTGAATTGTACTTATACAATTAGGCACAGTGAAAGAAGTCTGTTTGCATCATGTAAGAAACCTTTGATGAATGTCAAATAATGTATATTGTACATTACAATATACATTATTATTGGTGTACTATCCAATTTAGCACATACTTGCCATATGTTTGCTAAAGCTGGGGCTACAATTGATTTAGCACAGAAAATAGCATACAGACAGTTCTGTGTAAGTTTCGTTAAGTGATAATTGAAACAGAGTTGTGTATTGTTTGTATGCTGTCTGCCCTTAAAATTATTGTATGTAATAACTGTTTTCAAGTAATAACGTTTTGTTACACTTTGCAGCGTACCACTGCCCAGTTGAAGAAATGCTGGGACAATAAGAAAACCAAGTGGAAGAAAACCCTTACTCTTGCCACAAGACAGCGAATGGCTACTTGGGGAGGACCTTTTGTAAACGATCCAGAGCTGGAAATAGCTTTGGGCGGTGTACTACATTGCGTGGATGATGCGGTAGACTGTGAAACAATAGTTTTTGCAGAAGGTGACGCTTGTGTAGAAACTATTATGCCACATTCTAGTGAGGAAGGCTGCATCTCTAATGCCTATTGTGATGAATTTACTTCTGGCAAATCGCTGGTAGTGAGTGCACCAGAAGAGGCCTCTCGGAGCATTATTCCACCAACACCTGTATGTGGTCCGCGTACTAGGCAAAGCTCTAGACGTATAACAACCATAGATGTGGATTTGGAATGTAGGGTTTCAAACCTTGAGCGTTCAGACAGACGTGCACGAAAAGTCCTAGTAATGCAACAGGCTGAAAACAGGCTTCGAATGAGGGCAAACAAGGCATTAACAGAGGCTGAAGAACAGCATCTTGCCAATGAACAAGCAGAGGCAGCTCGGGCAGTGCAACGTGAGGAACGGGCAATTCGATGCGAATTGCGAGCAGAAGAGCGCAGGGAAGAGCTTCATGCGCTGCAGATGCGACATGCTGAGGAACTGCACGAGCTGCGCAAGAAACTCCTCACAGAAGCAAATGTTGATGTATTGTAAAAACAACTTGTGAAATTGTTTTTATGATTCAACATTGTATGCATACTTGTGACATGGTTATAGGCCTCCTGGGGAACTCTCAGTGTAAAAAAAGAGTAACGCATTGCGTGCTGTACCTCCAGATTTTTACCACAGACATATGACAGATGTTTAAACACGAGAAGATGGACTAAAGTGTAATTTAATATTTACTTTTTATAGGATATTTGCCAGTAATTGTACTGTCCACATAATTTACAATTATCCAACATGACAACACTGAACGTCATGTTGCACGAACCAGTATTTTTAAGCATCTTATCTAATAGGTACTTGTGCATGGATAACCTAGTGGGTACTTTTGGTTTGCATGGCTCAGCTGATTTGCATTCCTTACATAGCATCATTAAGGGCTGGATCTGCAACCTATTATACTAGCATGAACAAACTGCAATACCAATTTCACACCCAACAATTCATTTGGAAGTCAACTGAATTGTGCTTGGGGGTTAATACACCACCTACCACAAGCACCACCACTTGATACAAAATGAACACACCATCAAGTAATAATAATAACCAACAAAATATCGGTATGGGCTACCGCCCGGTTGCGAGATCTCTCACCTCTCCTCTACCTGACTAAACTCCTACTTCATGCCTTTCCTGAACCTCATACACTGTTTCCTATTGTGCTACACTAACATAACAACAAATGTCTATGCAGATACACAAGCATCACCAAATTTATTGCTTAGCAGAAACATTTGTAACCTGCATGATATGTTGGCTGCATTAACTTATCACTATTAATATAACAGTGCCCTCAAAGTCCAGGAACAAATAATTGTTCTAAATTATAGGGCACTTAAACTCTGCTTGTGGTGCTTAATATGCAACATACATTCTACATTACAGGTAGCTTCAAATCTGCATGTGATACTAAATATACGACATAAATTTAATATCAGTTTATATTTCTTTCCCTTTACAATCCTGCTCACAATTGCATGAATGACATGGCATAGGACACCACAAACATTATGCAACAAAAAAACATTTGCCATACAATTTGATTTAACCTATTCACATCCGACATGTCTTACTAACATGCCTTGCTGGCAATTACATGTTCTATTTGGTGTCTGCAATGCATATTACATACTACCTCAAACATGTGCAACTATAATGTACAATTAACCTCATTATGCTATTACCTACTTAACTAACTAGCAGACACACGGAACATGGCATAAGAATATTTTAAATTGTAACTTTGTTACAACGCATACACAAAAGGAAGGTTTATTTTAAACTACCTGCAAATGTTAAACATGTTAATTATGTTAGAAACTTTAAAATGGAATTTAAAACATATCTGTTGATGAAAGCATATTATGCAATAGATGACTATTTAAGTGACAAAAACAATGGTTGACAACTAATAGTGTTTTGTTTTGTGTTAATGTATTTGGGTTGTAATGGATACTGTATTTCCCATTTTCATATTTCAATTTCATAATTTGGTTACGTACACCAACATTTAGTATTCTATATATTGGCAACTGATAAATTGCTGTTGTGTGTTTATGGAAATTATTCATATCTGACAGATGTAAGTCCTATTTGTCTATTCGTTTAATTATATTGTAATGGGTACTCTAATTCATATTCTTCGTATGTTGATAACTGAGATCTTGTATTCCATATATTGTCAAATGACCATTTGCGATTATTGTTGTATGGAAACTATTAACATCTTACAGATTATTGTCCTATTTGCTTATGTATTATATTTCATTTGTGTAGTCTGTATTTGTGACAGGTGACAGTTTATTTGTATTCTGGTATTTATATTTGACAAGTTACACTCCATATGTATTGAGATTTATGCGATGATAAATAAATAAATAAATACCATTGTCCTAACGACGGGATCATTGAGAGGTTAATGCACTCCGTTTTCATTACAAATACATACGAAAACCAAATAACACTGTGCCCGCCTGGAAACTATTGCTGCCATAAAATCGGAGGGCGATAACAACTTTCAGGACTGGTGGTACTGACAATCCTCTTCTATCTCCGTTATCGGCGGCAACAAGAGGCACAATAGTGTCCATTACAGTGTGTTTCGTGAAACAAAAACGTTTCACAAACTCTATTTCCGAAAAGTATTCGCACTGGGTTTGACTATCGTGCAAATACCGGCGAGGACGTTCATTACGTTGACGATTCTTGACACGCTTAAGTAAATCAAAATGATCTTCGTCAAATAACCTCACCACTTCCTACTCCATTACAATCATTACCACTACACAACACCGTTGTTTACATACTCATCACACTGAACATAAATTGGATGACCACATTAATTTTTCAGAGGTTAAAATAAGCAGTGAAATAATTCCCACATGGTAATTACAATAAATGTTCATCATTTACACGTAGTATACATCACAATTGCTCTTTAATTGAACGTTACAAATTGTTAAGCAGGTCTTATTTTCGATGGTTCGGCCTGCATCTTGCTTAAAGAAGCTAAAAGGCAAGCGTTGGGCAGCCTTATTTCTCGCCACTTCCTTTCCTTAAATTAAAGGTCGCCTTCAACAAGTTACGCTTAAGGGAGGTTCTTGCCTTTTAATGAAGTCTTCCTTGTTGATGTAAGGCCGCCTTCGTGAAAAAGGAAGATCTCTGCATACGGCCCTAGGTGTTATCATTACTTAAATCCTTAAACATTAAACCACATTATGAACATCTTTAAATCATTTCAGGAAAAGTTATTCTGAAACAAATGAAATCATATTATACATATATAGTCATCAAATTTAATACGATGAAAATACTGTTTTCAAATTAAGAAACTCATTCCTCATTGTTCGTCAGCAACCAATCCCAGGAAGTCTTGCTGGAAGGATCACAGCAGGTGCCAAACAGGCTTTATCAGCTTCACCTCGCCATGTTGTAAGCTGGTACTTCATGGAGACTTTTCGTCCCGCGGTGGAAGATCTCGTAGAAAACTACTACATTTCTGTAGAAAAAGGAACAGCATCTTAAATTATAGTCTGGTAATACTACTTTGATGCAGCAGAGCGTTCGTGTAATATAATTTTATGAGAATAAACATCAGTTTTACACTTTAACGTCGTGTGTTCAAGCCGGACATATTAACTGTTCCTAGCATGACTGTGATGGCACATGATTACTGTTCAACAGTAAGTTTATCAAAATTTAATTTCAGAGCAGTGTTGAATTTAGTTTGTCTTTTCTTTTGAAGCACTGGCTGGTAAATTACAGTTCATTATTAGTTTCACTTTAACATGGAATGCTTGGAATTTATAATCGCTATGTTGCTTTGAAATAAGTTGCCCAGAGAGTTAAGAGAATTAAATCAGCACTTTGTTGAATTTCTCCGACTTCCCTCAAGAGTTTATGATTATGAAAACCTAACAGTGGTTATGTAGGGCAATTTAATTGATTACAGGAGCAACAACTCCAACCCTAGAAGCTTTAAGAAAATAATTAAACTATTTTCCTTTTTATGTAATAAACAGTGCTCTGATAATTACATAAATTACTCCGACAATTATTAAACAAGCATAAATACTAAATAATTAACCAAAATATTTACACCATTGCAAAAGCAATTCCGTAAGATAAATTTTACATATGTACAACAACATCGATCAATTTAAACAATACCCATTGGAAGAAAATATGTCTTATAGTGGAGTGATGTAACGTTAATGTAACTACGTGTCCACGGAGGAGAAATGTTAAGAAGATACATATATATATATTTTTTTTCAAATAAAATTTTTAGGTTACGAAGAATATACACTCCAACAATCTTTAAACTGTAAGTACCAAACGACGACTAGTGTGCATGTTTCATGCAGGGTGTCGCAGTGGGTTTTTATTATTTGTGCGTGTAGTTTAAAATGTAATTCCATCAAACAGGTCAAATCTTTTTACGTGCGTGTTGATCACTGCAACAATATCTATTTTCTCTCTTGCGCAGGCATAATATAATACTCAATGTCTTCAGTGCCCAATATCGATTTCTAGCTCCTTTAGCATCAACATCTTGTTATGCAGAAGTTCCCAAATACTGTCTTATGAAAATAGCTCCATTTTAACTCGGCTATATCTGCCAGAGAGTATATCAAAGTGCAATGCAGCTTGTAGATCTGTGGAGAAAACAGTGAGCAACTAACGTCATGAAAAATAATGACAAATATGGTAATAAAATATAATCTTGACACTTGCAAATACACATATACATAAGAGAAATGCTTTTGACACATAACACTTGAACATAAGACCATTAACTTGACACTTGCAAATACACATATGCATAAGAGAAATACTCTTGACACATAACACTTGAACATAAGACCATTAATAAACAATGGCATCATAAAAACACTGGGCGGTATTAAGCACAACAGCCTAATACTTATCACATTGGTAGGAAATTTTTACAGCTTAATAAGCATAGTGCATACTCTTGATTAGGTTGATATATCTTCTGGACAAGCTATCGACAAGTAACATAGGCTAGTCACACATTGACTTTAATTTAGCCTCAACTGGGTAACTTAATCTTTAATACAGGACTTTCGATAGGGTAATATATTTTCCCTCAAATATTCCTTCGAGTGTAGACAACTCGTAACAATTACCTCATGTTGTGCATGTAACATAGTATGAACCTTTAAAAACCAGAAATACATTTTTTGTGATTTCCCAAAACGAACTAACTGGATTAGTTCTTCTTAGAACAAGCTCGTTATTTTCAAATTTGCAAAATTTAGTAGTTCTGAATTGTTTCTTGCGGCTCTCAGAGTAGTAAACAGACACTTCTTCACCAAATCTTCCAATTCTTTACGTATCTTCTCCGGGTCTTCTGCAGTTATACCCACGTCAAGTCTAGGTAGAATGTCCCTAAGAAACATGTCAAAGCTCTAACTTGAGAGGACCTCATACGGAGTATTCCCGTGGATAGATGCATCATATGATTTATTACCAATTCACTTACACTTATCTTGTCTCACCAACTCTGTTGAGCACCGTGACAGGAGATGCGAAGCATGTTTCCCAGTGTCTTCATGCTCCTTTCAACTAGATTATATTGAGAATGTCGAAGAGAAATAATGGTAGGAACCATGTTAATAATGGTCCGGTAAATTGGCCACCTTTGTCGGGAAAAATACACCCTGGTTTGCCTACTTCAGCAATAAACAATTTTAATTTTACTAGCGAAGTCTTTGCGTTGGCTCATACAAGTGGATGGAATTTCGAGTTTATTGAGATAATTGGAATACATTTACATCCTTGCTTAACAAGCCTACCGTATTCTAATATGTTTGCCACTTCTCTGGGATGGGTAGAGTGTCTAAACATCAGGAAAAGTTAGCCAACCTCCAAAGTTAAGAATTATTTCATACTGTTAGAAAATCTGTACCTTGTATTAAAGGTTTAGCCGAACCCTTGACAATTGATACCCATGCTTTCTTCCTAGGTCTTTGTCCACAATGTGTCCCAGAAAGCCCAGCTGTAATTTCGCTAGGTGGCATTTGTGGTTCTCACATGTGAGCCCATTGATGGCGAGACACTCTAGTACTATGGAGAGGTAGTCAATGTGCTCCTCCCATGTCTCAGACCAAATGACGATGTCAAGGTAGCCGAGCATGAAGTCTCCTACCAGACTTTCTAGTACCTGAATCATAATGGTTTTAAATCTGGATGGCGCCGATTTCAACCCGAACGGCATCGCTCATAATTGAAACTGACTTCAATCCAGCACAGTGAATGCACTTTTGTGTCTGTCTTTTGGCTTCACTGGAACCTGCTAGTAGCCACTGCGCACATCCAGGGATGACATGAATTTGGCCTTTCCTAACATGTTGAGCACATCCTTAACATTGTTTAAGGGGGGCACTTTTAGTGATCAGGTTTAGGGGGTCGAAAATCGATGAAGAAACGCCATGTTCCATCTTTCTTCGGCACCGGTATGATTGCCGAACTGTAGAAGATTTTTGGTCCATTCAATGACCCCCTCCACTAACATCTCATGTATCTGCTCTCGCATGATCTTACTCTGGTGGTCAGGGCTGGATTTACCACTAAACCCTTGCCCAGGGGCGCACACTAAAAAAAATGTATTTTTAAAATAACAAAAAAATGTTTATGATGAATTAAGAAATTTTTTATTTAATATTCTTTTATACACTTTATTGGTGTACATCATTTTTGCTGATTGAAGTTCCTTGTAGTTTTGAAATGAGTTACAGAAGGCGTAGAATGTGTGACTCTGGTCTATCGCACGCGAAATCGGTCACCATAAATCAGTCAGTGCTTTGTTCGAATACAGACAGTCTGCATGTCCACTCAGACTTTTAACATGTCACTTTTTTATGGTGCGGTGTGAGGTCATTAAAATAATAATCATTGTGTTTTTAATTTTTAGTGTCCGCGGATACAATGAGCCATAAACCAAAACCTAGTGGCGCAGAGTTTAAAAAACAGCGTGCAGAAAAAGATGAAAGAAATGAAAATGTTATAAAGCAGATTCCTAAAATAACGTCCTTTTTTCATGCACTACTGAGTGTGGAATTGTGAATGACAATATAAACAACAGCAAAAAATTTACCACCTGTTTCTTTTGTCACTTCTAAATTCGAGGAAGTTGCTTGTGAAACCGATCCGCAAAACGCTGTTTTTAAAAATCAACCTGGAGAGGAAGTAGATTTAGAAAGTGGGAGAACTAACGGTTTTAGTTCGGATCTGGCTTTATGAAATGTAAATGAACGACTTTGAGATTATGTGTTTCCTAAAGGGGTGATACAAAATAACGATTTAGACTTTGATCAGTCTAAAAGAAAATATTCAGACAAAGTTCGTTGCCTGTCCAAGAGCTCGTTTTTAAAAAAACTTCATAATGGTGAAACGAAAAACAGAACATGGCTGGTTTATCCACCATCAAAACGATATGTTTTCTTTGTTCCATGTATGCTATTTGGACGGTAAGGATTCAATGACTGGAAAAATGCTAATCAACGAGTGTTAGAACACGAAAAAAGTTTTAATCATTAAAATAACATAGGAAAACTAAAACTTAGGGGTGGTTTGAAAGGTCATGCTGATGTTCAACATAGTGAGGCACTCGAACAAGAAGTCCACTATTGGAGGGAGGAACTCAAGTGATTAGTGGTGGAAGTCAAATATTTAACTCTTCAAGGGCTGATATTATGTGGAAGACTTAGACGTGATAGTGAAAATTTCCTTGGACTGTTGCAATTTCTGGCCGAATTCGACCCTTTTATGCCAGATCATTTAAGGCAATATGGTGACAAAGGTTCCGGAAGCACATCTTATTTTCCTAATACAACATGTAAAGAACTTATTGTTCGTATGTCAGACAAAGTAAAAAAAAAAACAATTTTGAAAGAAGTTAATGCACCTACATACTTTGGTATAGTATAATAGTATTAGATTCCTCACCAGACATTTCACATGTGGGCCATCTGACTAGTACTCAGATATGTTGCCAATGATGGCGTGCCGATTGAAAGGTTTATTTGTTTTGTGACAAATGTTGGAAATAAAGTTGAAGAAATTGTCATCACAGTCCTGGGACTCTAAGAAATTTAATTTTGACATTTCTAATTGCAGAGGCCAGGAATACGACAACGCTTCGAATATGTCTGGCATGTATACCGGCGTTCAAGCTCATATGAAGGAACTTAGTCCTCTGGCGGAGTATGTACCATATTCAATGCATTCTCTAAATTTAATAGGGTTGGGAGTAGTGAAAATGAAATAATAACTTCGTTATATATATATATATATATATAAGATTTATTTTAAATAAGTAACTGGAAAATAGGCAATATAAAATGAATTTGTAAAATATATTTTATAAAACTGACATAATACATTTGAAATATAAGTAATTATAGAAAATTTAGCTCTCAGGCGTTCGCATGGCGACTTCAACACCCTCTTCACTCGTAAACATTTTGACATGTAGCCAGATAAACACTCCACACCATTGGGTGCTGAAGTTGCAGAATGTACCGACCGTGCAAACAAAGGTATATTGGCTGAGATATACTGACATCATTAACTATGGGCAAGCTCTATGCTTAAATTAAAACAGACTGAGCATACACATTGTAGTGACACTTATAATCTTCATTACAGGAAGTGCTAGCAGGCCTTCATTTCTAGGCGAGTTTGTGCATATGGTTTGTAGGCTAATTTATTAAGCGAGCATGCCACAATGGAAGATTCCTTAGACGATTCCATACAAGCCTGCGTGGCCGCTCGTATGGATGGTTCTATTGAGGATATGGCCACCTGTGGCCGTTTTCATAGATTTTTTCGTAATTGGTAATGTGCAATTTTCGATGTAATGTTTCCCGCAAGGTTTAAATTTTAGTCAATCAGAGAGAGGGCGGTAGTCATTTTATTTATGTTGTTTTGAGAAAGATTGTAAAAATATTTAACACGAATAGTAAATTAAAATACCCAAAAATATTTACTGATTCCAAAAAAAAAAAAAAAAATTCTCTGAAAATTATAGTAAACATTCGTTTCTATTTAACGCAAATGTTCTAATTGTAAGAACAAAATGCCTACCCTGTGAGCATAACCACACAATGGTGAAGTCGTGAGTGAAGATTGTTCCTGGACCAAAGTGTCAGAAGTAAAATTAAAAAACCACTCTTCTTTACTTGTGCGACAACAAGTATCGATGAATGGGTTTGTCGCCATTCTAAGGGTGATGTATGCCATCAAGGCAGAACAGACGGCAGCCGATGAGTGTCCAAAAGGTGGAAGCTGTTGAGGGGAGGAAGTGTGTCAAGATGGAATTTATGGACCCTCGCCGGAACAAAAGAGCACAAAACACAGGACCGGTCATTGGCGTGGCTATCCCCCCTCTTGGCAGTTAGTTGGTGATTTGCACATCCTAACATGCATGGCACCAGAGGAACTAACTGCTGCACACTCTGTTATTTCTGTGGCCATGGAGCACGGCCCAATCCTCACGCCACTGAACTGCAATGCCCAGCTTACATACTCACACACAATGCCGTAGGAATCTCCAGAAATGTCGCTTATAGAGTACCTTTTATTCAAAATATGTAAAATATAACGTGTAATACGCGTCCACAGGTTCCTTGTGCCCACTCTGACCCCTTTATTCACAACAACTACACCAGCTACACCGGGCTGCACCAACTACATCAGGCCAAGAGTGCGCATTGCAGGTTGACAAGAACGGAACTTGCACCTTCTTGCCAATAAGTATTATTATTATTACGCAACTCAAGAGACCACACTACTCATTTATTACAAGAGGTCACTCTTTTAATAAATAAGTAGGCGATCCTAAACGGTGTTTACTCTAAAGCCACAGTCGTTGAGCGCACAGGAAATTTTTAGTTGCTTTGTAGCAGCTCGCACTACGACCTACGATGCAACGCACCCCTGGGTGATGTCAACTGGCTTGTAAGCCGAAACTGAAGTGATAAGTGCCCCAAAGTATCATCCAGTACTGTGCAGCATTCTTACAAACATATTAAACACAGTCACCGCATTCACAGCTACAGTCAGGGGGAGTGTTTTATTGTATTAATAGCAATCAAGCATTACATTCCACACCCCTTTGCCCAGGTGGAATAGTTCATCTCTTCAGGAGGCATCCACCTGGCAAACTGCAGCTAGTGAAATACAAATGCATCACAGGTAGTGAAATGCAAACACTTTTATGAGAAAGTGTAATAACTTATTTAATGTGTATTTATATAAGAGTAATAATGTTTTCTGAAAGGGAGTTTGCCTATAAAGGCCTCCATCATTGTAACATATTATTTAGTGTGGTGACATGCCCCATCAACTTCACGACATCAAGAATAACATACATTTGTTAATAAATGTGGGTGTCACCTATGTGTTTCATTTAATTTACACAATTTTTCACCATTACAGAGTTCTCATTTATGTTTCATTATTCGCCGCTTGACTTCGGTTCTGGTCACTTGTGACGCACACCTAGGCCACCCAGCCAGTTCGTTTCAGCATTCGGATCAGACAGGCGGCGTTGGTCGCCCGCTCCGCGAGCCCCTTAGGTATCATCATTTAGGCTGTATTTATTTTACTGCAATATTAACATTAACTAACTAGAACATTTGTTATATTTATTTAAGTACAGAGGGGAGAGCCACCCGCCATCTCACCAGAGAGCTTAACACAATCGTGTACCAACATAATACCACATTTATTTCACTCTATGGTCACCAGAAGGCAGTAAGTGCTGGGTCCATTTTCATATCTTATTCACCTGTAGTCAGAATAGTGAATAAACCGTTTTACCAAGTTAACTGTGTCAAATCATTGTAGGGCACTAAACCCTTTGTAGCAAAACCCACTATTTCATAGTATATTTCAGGCATACGAGACGGCCTACAGACTCGTCATAAGGTATATATAGCGCAACAGTAAGTACGTGACGACATCGTCAACAAACTGACGGAGATATCCAGGGTACCCTGGGCCATCGAGCGAACGACCATCATTAACTCTCCACTGAGTTATGGCGCTACGCAATTCAACAGTCAACCAGGCCGGGTAAACCTAAATTACAAACCTTTAAGCAGATACAATTAATTGGGGGCTGAGCACTTTGAAAATGACCAACCATGTGGTCAATTCAAACACTGGGTCATGGAGATTGTCGTATCCAAAATTGGTAAATTTCAGCACTCTTGTACCAGAGAAGTGGCAGGGAGGGCTGGATGAGGTGTAAGGGCGAAAACGAAAATGGTTCAGAATGATTAGATTATTGTAAACTAACTCAGTTGCTGCAAAAGTGGAGAGCTTCTCACTTGCACATCCTTCCCCAGCTGCGGCCCATAACAAACTGGACGAGGCAGGATGCAGTGGCTTGCCACTAACCGTGATCGTTAACTGTGAACGTTAAACTTAAACATACAAAGTACAAAAGTTCAACACAGAAAATTACAAAATTTAAATTAACAGAAGTTTTTCACTTTGTTGAAAACAAACCTTTATATTTTATCTCATAAAATTGGGGATGTTGCAATCTAAATGTTACGTTATTTTACAAACTCAAACAGGCTAACCATAAAATCATTTCCCTTGCAAAATCAAACAAATGGACCTTTTAAAATAGGTACATATAATAATTTTACGTGAATGCTAGGGGGGACAGCCACACATCCCAGGTGACAACCGCCACTACCGTCATCAGTACAGTGCCTGGTTAACTGTTGCAAATGTTGAAAATTAAATTGCATGCATAAGCTCCATTCATTGTCCGTAAATTCTCTTTTGAATTTACTTCCATTCTGGTGTCCTCGACAATCCTAATGGTGCTAGTAAAACATGCCTGGAGGACACGTCACACTGTATTACAACCTCATGCCCCCGAGCGAAATGACCACTTCCCCGATACAGAATAATTGCATAATTACATATTCAATTACTTTGTTATTTGTTATGTGGACCATATGATGGTCACATTGTCAGGATGGATGCTGATTTAGCTCTGGTGGTAGTCACTATCTTCTATATAGTCATTATCTCTTATAGCCTTCACCTCATCATGTGCTGACAGGTGTTGGTTGGTGTGATGTGTCGGCATTCCTCATGGTGCACTGGTGTAGTGCACGTGCATCGAGGCGCATGTCAGTTTTGGTCTCGGGAACATGATGAGGTACGACGATAATCGCCCCCCTCCGTATAGGCCGAACCTGACTGTGAATGCCATCGACTGCCCTGGTGGTAATTGTCTCCTGTGTCATCATCTCAGTTCTTCTTATGTGTGGGTGTGTCCCCTGTATTCAGCTGGGACAATCGGCATGTGGGTAGAGTCGTGGATGTAGCAGGTAGATCCTGCTGCATTCCGCATGTTGCCTGGGTCTATTCCACATTGGTCAGGTCGGGTGTCAGGTCTTCGCTTATGCTACCGGGCACTGGAGCTGGGCTTCAGCTGGTCGGTGGTCTGGTATGCTCACGCTGCAGCCGCTATACCTAGTAGCTGCGCCTTTACCTGCAGTGTTTGATCTGAGTCCGGTGGGGTCTCTGCACTCTCGCTGCCTCTCAGCTGTGCTTAATAATAATGTTTGCCTGCCGTAATCTTGCACTGCCCACATTGATGCTTCTGTTTTCCTTCTCTGCTCTCTTTAGTGCAGCAATTCCAGAGTATTTCTCATGGTTGTTTTCTGAGTTTATGGGAGTTATTGTCAGCTCGGGTTGTCAGTTTCCATTGCCTGTCTGGTGCTACTTCTGTCTGCGTGAAACATTGAGGCACCCTCCTGAATTGTTGCTCTCGCCTGGCTCATGTCGTCTCCAGCGTGTACATGGATCCTCCGGTCCCCATCTGTGGGCCGTCTCCTCCTCGTCTTTTTCGGTGCACGGCTCTTCATCTCGGTTTCAGAGGGGTTTCCCAGTGCAGCTCCTCTATGTGGATGCTGAAAGTGGCATCTTGAAGGGACACGTCAGGCTCCCAGTAGCATCTTGTTGGGGACTCTGTGTTCTCTACCTGGTCCTCCTCTGGTTCCTCTACCAGTGGGTCATCGTACTCCTCTGTTACACTGTTAGACGTAGATGGGAAAAGGCGATCAAACGCCTGGTCTAGGTCTCTACAGGACGTACCGAGTGGCACTTGCTTTTCCTCACCTGGTTCTCGTCGGGGCGTCAGTGCGACTTCTCCAATGTTGGCAGCTCACTGTCCTCTGCCAGCTTAGGCTCGTACGGGCTGATGTCTACCCTCCTCATATCGCTATGAAAATTGATCATATGGCTATCTTCCCCTCGTAATACATATGTAAAGTGCCCCAGTTTGCATCGTACTGTGTATGGCCCAGTCCACCTGGGAGCCATGCCAACACAGACGTTCTTGGTTCCATCTGAGAGTTGGTACTTTCTGGTGTACACTATGTTTCGAGGTCGGAGCCTGGCAGTGGCCCTATTGGTCGTCGGAGTGATTTTCTGGAGATAATATTCTTGGTGCCATCTTGCCGATTTGTGCTGTTGTTCTCTGTTCTCAAGTAGGGTTTCCTGCTCCATTTGTAGCTCCCCAGGTCGTGAAAGCTCCTTTCCTAGGAGAGTGTGGCTGGAGTCTCTCCGATTTGTGGATTCACCTTTCGGCGTAAATAAAACAGTGAGTCTGCAAGCTTGGTGTCACGCTGCATGTAGTTCTCCCCCATTCATAGCCTCAGTTGTTCCTGGAGCTCCTAATTGCTTCTTTCTGTGGGGTTGGTGCATGGGTTGTACACCAGGGTAGTTAGTGTTATCATATGAATTTGTTTGCACCATTGTCACCAACGTCGGCTTACATAATGCCACCCATTGTATGATAGGATCGTTTTGACGAAGCCCCGTCGTGGGAAGAAATCATTCTGCAGAAACGTACAGATTTTCATTGCGCGGGTTTGGCTAACCAGGTATGTCTTGATGCACCTAGTAAACAGCTCTGTCACCACCAGTATGAAATGCTTATCATAAGGCGTGTGGGGGTACAGCCCCATTACATCCAAGGCGATGTCCTGGAATGGCTGTGTTGGGCGACATGGGATCTGTTGTTCTACTCCATCACTTCTGCATGCCTTCTTGGTAAAACACTGGCCACACACTCTTACATACTGTCATGTCTCTGTGGCTATAACGAGACAGTTGATGTGGTCGAGGTGAACCAGGGTTGGTGGAGTGTAGAATTGCCCTTAGCCATAACTTAGCGGAGAGTTAATGATGTGGGTCATTCTGTCGACGGCCCGGGGGACCCTGGATACCTCCGTCAGTTTGAAGTTAAAGTTGTCACAAACTTATTATTACACTACTTACACACTTTACATTGTGGCGAGACTGTAGGCCATTTCGTATGCCTGAAATATATTAGGAAAATTGTGGTTGGTACTACAAGAGGGTGAGCGCCCTGTGTGTCCCGGACGACAATCAATCAACACTCACTAAATTTTGTAAAGCTGTTTACTCACATACTTGATTAAATGTTCAGGAAGTGAACCTGTGAATACTAAAAAAAAACAGACCCATTGTTCAGGTAGTTTCATTTTGTAATAAGATGAACACGGCCTTTCAGAACAACTTTATTTATTCTAACACTTTATCTACAACTTATACAGTCAACAAAGTATACACGACATGACCTCCCGCTTGTAAGGTTATATAGGCCTTGTTTACAATCCATATTTATCGAAGTAATTGATGTACTTCAACACCTTCCTTCATAAATTACTTGTGAAACATTATATATATATANCACACACAACAATTAAGAAAGTCTCAAATCTTGATAAAGATTCTTCAGTCTTGGACCTAGTAAGGGCTTGTTGAAACCATTCGTCAATTGATTCTGGGTATCAACCCTTCGGACCTTGATATCTCCCTCTTTTACCTTTTCTCTTACGAAGAAATGTCGAATTGAAATATGCTTAATGTGTTCATGCCGCACAGGATTTTCTGATAATTTTATGGCGGCATTATTATTAATATCTGCAGTTTCCTAACCAAATTCTTCATTTTCTTCATTCAAAATAGGCGTATTTAGAACCCAACACTCATCCATTCGAAATGTTTGTAAAGGCCTTTTAATGCAAGAAGTTTGACTGGCCGTAATACCTTCCTTATTCCTTTTAATTTCCAATCCAAGGTAATAATCGGCTGGTTTAGTCTTGATTTTGAATTGTTTTATTTTTTTATTTTACTATGAGTGCCAACGCTTCTTTTTCTTCAGACGCAGCAATTAATCCATCGTCAACATACAACACTAACAATAACTTTCTGCCATTAGTATTCTCAATAAATAGACAGAGGTCTGCAGTGCCAATTTTAAATCTCAGACCAAGTAGAAAAGTCTTTATTTTGTCGTTCCAACAATGTGGAGCCTGTTTGAGTCCATAAAGGCTTTTATGCAATTTGCATACCTTTTTAGAATTGTCACTGAAACCTTCTGGTTGGTTAATATAGATATCTTCCTTAAGTCGTCCATTTCAAAATGAAGTTGATTCATAAAACTTATACAGAACCATATTTTCATTGCAGTAATACTAATTACTGTTCTGACCATAGTTTGTCTGGCAACTAGGCTAAAAGTTTCATTAAAATGTTCACCTTTTTTCTATGCAAAATCCTTCATACCCAGCCACGCTTTATACCTGTCAAGACTTCTATCAGGTTTATATTTCTTAGTGAATACCCACTTTGAAGCAATATCTCTTTTATTAGGAGGCATCTCACAGAGTGTTCTGGTTTTATTTTCTTTAAGTGAAGTCATCTCTTCTTCCATAGCTTTTCACCATTGCTCCGCATCTTCACACTCCATAGCCTCTTGGAAACTTATAGGAACTATTTCATTCTCCTCAACCATGTTGACATAATCCATCACAAATTTAGGTTTATATATTTTATTTTGGTCTCTAAGGTTTATACCTCTTTCCCATTTTGTATCTGTATGCTCTGTTTCTGAGACTACACTATCTTCTTCCTTTACCCCTTCTTCACATCTTCCTCAATTACCGGTGCTTCTTCTGGATCTTCTCCTTGTTCTTTCTCATTTTCTTCTATTCATTTTTCATAATATATTATGATTCCTTTACCTTTGATCGGTAGAGGTGGTGATTTTTTTTCCATGAAAGGGGCTTTGAATAATTCTCGAAAAATTACATTTCTTGACCTTATGAGGTGTATGGACCCAACATCTTCATCCAATGTCTCATAGGTTCCTTATTCCTGGTTGTCTGCCTATCCAGAGTTCAAAAGGGGATTTATCTTTAACTGATGACAGGCCAGTTCGATTTAATATGTAGACCACTGAGTTTATCATTTCTGCCCAAAGCTCCTTGTCGAGAGATTCTTCTCCAGAATGCATAAGGGCTCTTGAAGTTTCTACTATCGTGCGGTTTTATCTCTCAGCACAACCATTTTGTTGAGGTGTGTAAGGCATTGTATATCTCATTTCAATCCCTTTGGACCTGGGAAATTTTGTAAGCTTTCATTTTTAAATTCCCCACCATTATCACACTGAATGTACACCACTTTATGATCCAGTACACATGCTTCTGCCAAAAATTCTTTTGGTCTTTATCAAATATATTTTTCGAAATTTTGAAAAGGCATCTTTGAAAACCAGAAAATATTAAAAACCCCTTTTGGAGGGAATGAATGGGCCACACACATTAGTGTGTATAACCTCGTCCATTTTTTTAGCTCTTTCCGGAGTCCAAACTTGAATCTGTGAGCTTTCCATTTAATGCAGCCTTCGCAGATTTCTCCATCGAGAGGTAAGTCTAGGTCGAGGTCTCTTTTAAGTATCTCTTTTACATGACGTTTATTTTGATGACACATTCTTTGATGATAGAATTTCAATAAATTTTGATATTTTGCAGTAATGGACAAAATATTATTTTATGGTGTACAGTTACTAGTTGCATGTACTATACTAATTGCTAACTTATATATGCCACCACATATTTGACGCTTCCCTGAGACAAGAGTTTCTTTACCTTCAAAGAAATACAATAAACAGCAGTCGATTTAAAATTTACTATGTGGCGTGTGATCCCGAGCAGCTAATAGTGAAAAAATATTTTTAGAAATATTGGGAACAAGTCACACATCTGAGAGTTCAAATCTCCTACAATTGCCATTTTCATTCCAAATAGATCCTCTACTATGTGCCTTGTCTTGATAACCATCTGCTGTAATAATAAAATGGTCATCTTTAAATTATTCATAATTTTTAAACCATTCCCTTCTATCAATATATGATAAGTCGCACCATTGTCCACAAACCAAGCTTCAACATTAGTCTCCGATGCAAAAACTTCTGAAGTAACCGTTAAAGAGTTGAGCCTTCACTTGAATTATTTTGAGCGAATTTAACCTTAGCTGGCTTAGGTGGGTGACCATCAACCATCCAAAATTTACACTTCTGAATGCAATATCCTTTTTTGCCACAATAGAAACATTTATTTATATTTTTCTTAAAAGTAGGTTCGATTCTTTCTTTATTTGTTTTAGTGGCACCTATTGACCTTTTAACTGTTAAAATTTCATCTAAGGGATTTTGTAATAAATTACATTCAAAAGTACAAAGTTTCTGTGTTAGGTTTTCTAAGCTCTTATTTCCTTCAGTTATTAACCTCCAACCATCTTTTTCTTATAAACATCTAGCTTCAAAAAATTGATTACATAAATCAAAAACTGTATCTTCAGAAAAGGTATCATACAGTTGGTATAGTCCCACCCATATACTACAAGCTGATTCATATCTTCTAACCTTTTCAAACATTTCTTCAGGCATATTATTTGACATAACTAATAAAGCCTCATTATTAATAGTGTTAAACATATTTATCTGCTTTAAATAGTTTTTAGAAGCTTGCTCATCTTTTTCATTCACTGGGGGTTCTGGACATATATAAGTACATCTATTATGTCAATAGCTCTGGGTATCATCTTTAATACCATTCTTACTTTTGCTTTCCAATTCTCCCATTTGCGTTTTCCTTCTAATAACACAATCTGAGGAATGGAAAAGGACTTTGATGATTCCATTTTTGTTTTAACAAGTACGTTGTCTGAAATGACGCACTTTGATGGAGGAATTCTCTGTATCATTTTTCTTTAGTCCATTATTCTTTCTTGTTACGTTCTGGGCCCATAACCTGTTCAGATAGTTTCATTTTGTAAGAAGATGAACACAGTCTTTCAGAACAACTATATTTATTCTACACCATGACCTCCCGAGTGTAAAGTTATATAAGCCTTTTTTACAATTGATATTTTTAGAAGTAAACGATGTACTTCAACACCCATCAGTTACGCCTGCCGGTGACCTTTGAGTGGAAATTATTTAAGTCACCAAGGTGTTGTGGTGATATGCTTTAGCGTTAAACTCTCTGGTTAGAGTGCAGCACTTATGTGGCATTATTGCACTATTGCACTGGTTGAAAAATAAATAGATTGAAGGAAACACATTGGTGACATCCCCCTTGATTGACAAATGTCTGTTAAGCTTGATGTTGTTAAATTGATGGGGAGTGTCACCCCACTAAATAAAATGTTACTGTGATGGAGTCCTTTATAGACAGTCTCTCTTTATGGAAATGCAATTATCCATTTAAAATTAGACATTGAATATACTATTACACTTTTTAAGAAAAGTCTCTGCATTCCATTCCCCGTGGCGTATTAGCATTTCACTTGCTACAGTGTTGCCAGGTGGCCATCTCCTGAAGGGATGGGTCAGTCCACCTGTGCAAAGGGGTGTGGGTTGCCATGCTCGATGGCCCTTAACACAAAAAAAACCCCCACCCCTGACTGTATATTTGAATAAAATGAAGTTGTGTGATATTTTAAAAAAAATGCTGCGCACTATTGGTTACACTTTGGGGCACTTAGCACTTTAGCTGTGGACTGCAGGCCAGTTGACATCACTTGGTAATGTGTTACATAGTATGACACGGCGCGAGCTGCTATGGCTTAACTACCAATGGCCCGTGGCCCCAACTGTTATGGCTTTGGGGTAAACACAATTTAGGATCACCTACTAATTTATCGCAAGTGTTACATCTTGTAATAAATATAGTAGTACTGTCTCTTGAGTTACGTAGTATCTGTTGGCAAGAAGGTGCCAATTTAGTTCCTATCAACCTGCACTAAACACTCTGAGCCTGATGTTGTTGCGCCACAGTGCAGCTTGCACAGTTAATGTGACTGTGGCGGATAGAGTGGGCAGAAGAAGCTCATGGATTCGTGGTTCAGATCATAGTGGTAGTGTTCCCCCATGTTATGCTGCATCTGCTTTGCTTCCGGTTTTCCAGCTGAGGCATAATCATATGTGCACCAAAATATAATTTCCCTAACCTCCGGCGGTGTATACATTCTCCATGTGTCCGAGCCTGGCCTATGCGCCTGGATGATGTCAACTAGCACTCGCAAGTTTTCCTTCATGGCTGTTGCGCACAGTTGTCTCAAAGTCTGCACCATGGATAATATTTGCTGCACTTCATGTAGTCTGCTTCCTACCTCTACTCATTTGTTTGAGGCTAAGTTTGCAGCATTTTATTTATCTCTATATCGAGGGGAAAACCACATTCACTCTCACCAGAGAGCTGAAATGGTTGAGGTTAATCAGGGCTGGTGATGTGTAGAATTGCCTGGCACCATAACCCAGTTGAGAGTTAGTGATATGGGTCGTTCGGTCGACGGTCCAGGGAGCCCTGGAGTCGTCCGTCAGTTTGCAAGTGTTGTTGTCACGTACTTACTGCTACACTGTTTACACCTTGTGACAAAACTGCAGGCCGTCTGGTACGCCTGAAATATGCTAGAATATTGTGGGTAGAACTACATAGAGTGTAGCGCCCTACGCGTCCCGGAGGACAACGAATCAACACACATTGAAATTTGTAAAGAGGTTTACTCACTGTACTTGATTACATGTGAATAATGAAATAAAACAGACCCAGCACTTACAGGATTTCCGGTGACCTTTCCATAAAAATGAACGTGGTGTTATGTGGATACGTTGTATTTTTAAGCTGTCTGGTGTGAGTGCAGGTGGTTCTCCCTCCGGGTTAGAAAACAAAGAAATCAAATATTCCTGTTAATGAAGTTACTATTGCAGTGAGGTGATATCAGGCTAAATGATGGTACCTAGGGGGCGCACAAAGCGGCCGACCAACGATGCTAGTCTGGCCCGAGTGCTGACACGAACTGGCAGAGTGACATCGGCTTCCATCACAAGAAACGAAAACCAGCATCAAACACCTAATGTAAAAACATGACATGACCACGATGTAACATTATGAGAATGGGGAAAAATTGTTTTAATTAAATGAAACACGATGGTGACACCCTCGTTGATTAACAAGTCTCTGTTAAGGTTGATGTTGTGAAGCTGACAGGGAGTGTCATCACACTAAATTACATGTTACAAGAATAGAGGCCTTTAAGGCAATCTCCCTTTTTGAAAAAATAATTGTTCTTTTATAAATAAATGTTAACTGCACCTAAACCCTTTCTTGTGAAAAGTGTCTGTATTTCATTTCCTATGATGGGTTTGCATTTCACTGGCTACAGTGTTGCAAGGCGGCTGTCTCCTGAAAAGATGGATGAGTCCACCTGCCCAAACGGGTGTACATTGCCATGCTAGATTCTTCTTAATACAATAAAACACATCCCTGATTATAGCTGTGAATGAGGTGACATTGTTTGATGTGTTTAGAAAAATTCTGCTCACTATTGAAAACACTTTGGTACACTTAATATTTCAACTTCGGCCTACAGACTATTTCGATGCCACTTGGTAATGAGTCATACTGTATGTCGCGGCAAGAGATGCTATGACGAAATGACCAATTGCCAGTGCGCTCAACGGCTGTGGCTATGGGGTAAACACCGTCTCGGTTGGCCTACTTATTTATTAAAAGGGTTGCTTCTTGTAATTAATAAGTATGGCCCTATCTTGAGTAACATAATTCTTGTTGATAAGATGGTGCAAGTACCGTTCTTGCCTATCTGCACTACACACTCTTGGTCTGATATGGTTGGTATGGCTTGGTGTAACTGGTGCAGTTGATATGACTGTGGCAGTCAGAGTTGGCACAAGGAACTCGTGGACGCGTGGTTCACGTTAAACGGCCTCCCTTTCTGCTGACCACTTTACTGCGCAGACCCCGATATGTCTCGTCACACCGCTAGGTACAACAGGCGGAGGCTGACTTCAGCTAGTGGTATGGCCTCAGTGCATAAGGCTTATGAGAGCTGATTCTTTTTGCTGCTGGGGGGGTCAGGGTGCTGACCCTGGTGAGGCTGATGTCCCGTGACATGCATGTGTAAGGGCAGGTCTGACGGCATGGTTGTATGGAGCAGGAGAGAGGGGTGTTGGACCCCTCCTCTGGATCCTCTTCACTGCTGTTGCTACTGTGGTGTGGGCGTTGGCATGATTTGGATGTTGGTGAGAGGGAAGGCGAGGGCCCCGGTGAAATGCTTTGAAATCCCGTTACGCTCCCCTGTCGCTTAAGCCATCATCCTCCAGTGTGACGATGCTGCAGTCTGACATTTCTGGGCCAGCATTTTTGCATGTGTTGTTGGTGGTTTGTGTTTGGCGGCGGTGATCATCTCTGGTATTTCTTACTACTCCACGTTCTTTGTGGGTATCGAGAAGCAAGGTGTCATGGCAGAGAAGAGGTGCCGGAGGGATTTCCCATAGCTGCCTGGACTTCATATCCTGTCTTCGCCCCTGGATGCGATTGGTGTGTTGGTTTCCTGGTACTCGATGTCCTGCTGGACAGGCATCATGACGTTTGGCGTCTGCACTGCAAATAGGAGGTCGTCGCTGTGAATGGCGACCCTCCTTCTGTTGCTCATCCTGATGAGGTATGTGGTGTACCCTAGCAGCTTCACCACTGAATGGGGTGTTTCTGTGGGCTGCTGATAATTCTGACTCCTTGCGCTATCTTCTGGCTATCCCATCTCTTGGTTTCCAGTGTTCTCTGTCTTGTGTGGTGCAAATTCTCCGGGTAGCATGATCTCGCGGCCATGCAGGATCGCTGCTGGAATCTACCCTGTTGCGATGTTCACCTGTCGTCTTATTGTGAATAGGGCGGCTTGTGAATCTTCGGCCCAGCTGGTGTGGTCCTTCCCCACTTTCAGGCATAACAGGGCCTTAAGGTCCTGATTTCTTCTCTCAGTGGGGTTTGACCTTTGGTTGTATTTTGATATAGTATGGTGGCTTACGCCCCAACGAATGCACAGCTCTCGCCAGTACCTCCCAGTGAACTGGATACCATTGTCGGTGAGCAATGTTTTTTGGGTACTCCCAGTGGAGGTAGAACTTAGTTTCCAGTGCCCATGCAATGATTCATGCTCGTCCACTTGAGTTTGGGTAGGCTATGGACCATCTGGTAAACCCATCCCCCACGACCCTGTGGAAGTGCGGGAGAAGAGGCCCATCAGATCTAAGGACTCCGTCTGTAATGGCTCCTTTGGCACCCTGGATTACGGTTGGTTAACCCCATCTGCTCTCCTGCTCTTGAAGTTGTTGCAGGAGATCCACTTCTTCACATACCTGCGTATGTACCTGCTAGCTCCTGGCCAGTCGAAATGTGGATGGAGATTCCTGGCCATCTGGATTGACCCAGGATGACCAGCAAAATGGCTACTGTAGGCTTGTCTTAGCATGTATTCACATGCTTCTTATGGCTCATAGAGGAACCAGGTCACATCAGGAAACTGCCGACGAGTCTCGACATGTGTCTCTCGGATGTGCTTTACTCGCCATATTCTTGTATGATTTACACCTTCTTGGTCCACATTAGTGCACATTGATGTTGAGTGTTGATGACCAAGGCCTTGAATTTATCAAGCCTGAGTTCCATGTTCGGTGTGGTCTCTATGGTGTTGCAGAATACTTTGCCTGTGGACGTTACGATATTGGCAGTAAGGGGAGCAAGTCGTAGCACTCGTCCCTGTCGACTGCTCCCTTGTTAACTGGTGCTCAGGACAATTCACTGGACAGTTGATTCTCTGTTCCAGTGTCATGTTGCACAATGAAGTCGTACGATCGTAACAACAATGGCCACCAAGCGAGTTTGTTCCTTGTTTCCCTAATGGAGTGAAACCAGGGCAGACACCTGTTTTCGGTTCGTAGGGTAAAGTGCTAGTACTCAAAGTACACCCTGTAATGCTTCACCGGACAAACCACTGCCAAACATTCTCTCTTATTCAAATAGTATTGACCCTCAGTCGGACCAAACTTTGTGCTGCTATATTAGATGATTTGGCACTCGTCGTTGTCACCTAACTGGAATAGCGCAGTGCCTAGGCCCTTCTTACTGGCGTCCGTTTGTAGGTATAGGTACCTACTGGGGTTGTGACGTGTGTATGTTGTACACTACTGGAATCTGCTCTTCAGTTGCTGGAAGCAGTCTTTTGTTCACTGTCCCACTGGAATTTATGGTTCGGGGACAGCATGTCTGTTAGTGGTGCTGTTATTTTAGCGAAGTCCCTAATGTTTTCTGCCAGCTAGTTTACCAACCCGAAAAAATTTCTGAGCTGTTTGCGTGTCCATGGTACTTCATAGTGGTCTTTGAGTGACAGCTGTTCTAGTGTCGGTCTACTGCCATGTTCGTCCACTAGGTGATCAAGGAACCGAATGCATGGTGTCACTATGTGGCACTTCCTGATTGAACACATTAACTTCTTTATAGCTAGGAGCTAGAGCTACCAATGACAAATGTTTTTCATGGTCTTCCCAGATCTCCAACCAGATGATCACATCGTTTATGTATGCGAGGGTAAAATCCCCAACATACCCTTCGAGCACTTGTACCATTATCTCCTGGAAGGTGACGGGTGCACATTTAAGGGGCCGAAGGGCATAGCACAGAACTGGGGCGTCTCGTATCAGAGGCGACGACTCTGTCTTGTGGCGGTCTTGTGCCTTAATTGGGACCTGCAAGTAGCCTGCCAGTATAGCTTAACGGTACCGCATATCCGCATAACCACCATGTTGACTAAGGTTATTTTAAAGCTAACGTCACTGGATGGCCTTAAGTGCTGGGTCCGCTAATTGTAATATTAACATATCCACTTCTTGAACTCATAATCAAAAATGTGAGTAAAAAGCTTTACAAAATTGTTGTATCATTGTCCCCTGGGACAAATGGGACGCTACACACCTTGTAGTATCACCCACAATTTTTCTAATGTATTTCAGGCGTACGAGACAGCCTATAGTATCGCCACAAGGTCAAAATATATAAGTAGTGTAATATTAATTGCATGACAACTTCATCTTCAAACTGACGGACGCATCCAGTGCCCCTTGGGCATCGACCGAATTGACCACATCACTAACTCGATGCTGAGTTATGGCCCCGGGCAATTCTACACTCAACCAGCCCTGGGTCACCTAGACCAAGTCAAAGATGGCTTTCCCAACTAAGATCAGAAGGAAGATCAAAACGTGAGTACAAGTGTGGCGAAATCACAATGTCACAAAACATAATCACCATATAAACAATTAAATGTTCTCACGCTCACGCACCACGTATCTTGTTCTGTATGCTATAGGACTCTCTGGCTCAAAATCTTGACCAGCTTAGAAATGGAGGGAAAAATCACGTTTCCAAGCCAAATCGTTTTCACGCAAGTAACAACAAACTACATTTTAGTGCACTATGTAGGGTAACTGTATCATGTCCAATTATAAACGGACATCTGAGTGTCCTTATGTAGATCGCGCAACAATGGTTAGAACACAGATCAATAACAACATGCTGCATGTACGAGGTTGTGTTAACAAACAACCCTCATGGCAATTCCATGGTCAAATCAGAAGTACATTGTTTATATTTTACGGGATATGTAAAACATAAAAACCTTTTAGAGATTTGTAATATATACATGTATTTATCACGCTAAATATGCAAAAATGTGGGCATAATCAAATTTAAAGTGAACCATGTATGTTTTACGAAACATCTAAAAACATTAATGAGCAAAAGTCTTATAATCAGTGTTGAATTTTATTGGTGCTCAGAACGACACGTAAATTTTAAAAAAATTCTAAGGTCTTTATAACAGTGATATGTGCATTGCGTGACAAGGAAATTCTTTGGAAGCAGTTAGCCCAAAATTTAAATAATAATTGTGTCAATAAGTGATCTAGTGATAATTTCACAAAGCATGCAAAACTTGCTATCAGATACCAAACATTTTAACATTATATATAGTCAGTATTCACCACAGCTGATAATTTGCAAGAAAGGAAATTGCTCAGCAGCCCTCAGCAGTAAAATTTAATTAAAACAAAAATTTTATGACCAACAAGTGAAAATTTTGTTTGGTGGCAAACCACCATTTTAGCGCACCAAACAAAGCAGGCATCCTCAAGCGCCTCCATTGCATGGGGAAGGAAGCGAACAGAACCCCCACCCACATTCTATGAAAAGGGGGGAGGGGGTCATAGTGAAACACCGCCCGGGCACACATGGGTGTAGCGGCCACCCCCCAGAGGTAATTGGACACTCTCCTACACCTGGGCGGCATGTAGTCAGGCATGGCAGATGCGGCATGAACAACATTGGTCGCCATGACAACCGCAACTAGCCACGGGATCGAACCACCTCAGGGTGCTTACAAATGGGATTGGTGCACTTGCAATGGAAAAATACAATCTTTTTGCCTTAATTGCGTGCGTCCAGTAACTGAACCGAATAAATTCTGGTATTCCAAATGTCCGTTTCGGGAAACAACAAACCAGAGGCGACTCTCAGAAGACATTAAACAGGATAATAGGGAACGGATCGGTAATGCCTGGAGCATTACCTCTGACTGCAAACAGGTACCATTTTGCACCGTGCGCAACAGACTGCGAATGGTCCGAGGCAACGTCGGCTTCGTGGATAGATGTGCATGCCAGTGTACACTCGTACAGTGAACAGAACAATTTTTTTTCAAGTTTCTCAGAAAACGGAACAAATTTCGATACAATACAATTAATGATTTTTTTGCAACCGACGATACGATAAGCAAATATTATGTGTAGGACTTAGAAACTGCAACATTGTGCGTAATTTGTCACAAAAATTATCATGCTGTGTGCCTCACAATAAAAAAGCATTCAACAACAGATAACCACGGCCGAATTTTGAGCAACCAATGCAAACAGAATGTGCTATCAAACAAATGTGGAACATACTTGATAACAGGAGACATGTTATCACCGCATCAGTGCCATTAAGTGCACTGTAAACATGGGCAAAAGGGAACGATCACGTATGATTAATGTGGTCGATGGCAGTGAACCACAGAATGGGAAATGGTAAACACAGTCTCGGTATGTTTTAGGTGTGAGAATTTCGCCTAAAGTACCACGAGTGACAGTGCCATGCCTCCTCACGAAGGACAATTGAAATACCACAAACAACCCTGTCCATTACAGGCGCGGATGGAGAAGCATCACTGTGGGGAAACCCATTGGTGCCACACACCACCCCTGGCTTTGTGTGGCCTCTGCCACACCTCATGGCCAGGACATCAGCACCAGCAGTTGTGGTACCAACAACAGAAACGGGCACAACACAAGCCCGATTAAAGTTGCTGCCTACCTTCGCGGTAAACAACAACGAGGACCATGCAGGCATCCTTGAGCGACTGCAAAGGACAACTGGGCAGGTATGGTGTTTGTGTGCCAGAGTGGCCTAGTTGCATAGGAGGCCAATTGTCAGATATGGCATGCACATGGCAGGAGATCCATTGACCACTATGATATACGATGGACCAAATTCAAAATGCATTTCAGAGTCGTTTTGCCAACACTTTCTTGTTATTACAGGCTCAAAGCCGTTCTGTTTTAGAAGCATTATCAGATTTTAAAACACTAACTGCATTTGCCAACCATAAAGTCAATTTATCAGGCATTTACACCCACAGAGGCGAGACACAGACATTTTAGAAGTGATAGCGTCAACCATAATAGCAGAATTTATATTGGCCCTGGCACTGCTTATACATGACAGTGTGGAGCAATTCAGGAGATCCACAGCATTTCTAGACCGGCCTAATCGCAAACAGAAAGTGCACCGCAGGGAACGGGATGGGCCATATCAACTACGCCTCCATGACCACAATACAAGGAACGGGAAGGCACAGCCATCAGCTGGACACAGCACAAAAGGGGTTAGCCGAACAACTCACAAGTACACAGGGATTAGCTGATTTACTATACCTGTAAAAGCTGACCCAAACACGGCAACTGAAGCCATGAAGATGGGAGCAATTAGGAGGGAACATCGCCCTTTACAATGCAGGTATTGCCCAGGCCAACAGTACCACCGGAATAGCGAATGCCCTTTCTGCAGAAAGCGATTGGAGGAGGTACACAATGGCAGGAAACCACCGGCAGGAAACGAGCCGTCGGGGTAGGTGATCCATACGCTCACTTCCCCCACCAAAATAAGAGCATGCAACACCATTATGGCAACAAAACCAACCCACAGTGACACCCACTCAACAACAAATTGTGTTATAGCAAATAAAAAAGGCCACACACAGGATGATAAGGATACTAATAAACCTTAATAACATCCAGTTTATAGCGCTTGTTGACACAGCGGCATGACATAATTTCGTGAGAGCAGAGTTCGTAAACAAAGAAGCGATAAGGCCTCCAAACAAACCGAATATTTAGTTACGCACCAACATACCGGGCAAACCCTCGGAGAAGTGACAGTCACTTTCCGAATTTGGGATGTAAAAATAACTAAAGCTCTAGTGTCGGCGGACCTGTGGGAAGATGCCATACTTGGTATACCCTGGCTCACAGAGCAAAATACAATAGTAGAGCCAGCGACCCGCATGATGCAGTTTGCCTAAAGGAATTGCGCACAGTTTACGAACTTGAGCCGCGGACCACCAATTGCACCCCAGTCTTCCAATTAGACGAACTGGACCAGGAAGTGCCAGAAGTATACAGGGAGATAGTTGAGTAAATCCTTCAGGAATGATGGGATATGTTTGCAGATGCAGATTCTGAAAGGCGGACAACTATTACGCAATCTCATTAGAACACGACCGCCCGCTTTTCTCAGGATCACATTACTACTAAACACACCAGTTTGCCATTATCAAAGAACAGATTAAGGAGATGTTAGCCGAAGACATCATCGAGTCCACACACAATAAATACAACAGCACAAGCACATTAGCACCGAAGAAAGATGAAACATAGTGCTTCCTTTTAGTCTTTTGCCCCCTTAATTTGGTTTAGCAAAGCGCACCTCCACCATACATCAATCTGAAGGACGCATTAAACATGCTAGGAAAAACGAAGTTCATGACATCACTTGAATTGCATAGAGTCTACTGATAGGTTCCAATTAAAACAGAAGACCGCCACAAGACAGCGTTCACCATCCCTGATGGGCGAAACTTCCAGTTCTGTGCCTCGTCCTTCGGCCTAAAATGCGCACCTGCCACCTTCCAGGCGATAATGGTACAAGTGCTCTACAGACATGTCGGGGATTTTACCCTCGCATACGTGGACGATGTGATCATCTGGGCGGAGAACTGAGAAGACCATGCGAAACATTTGTCATTAGTACTAGAGCGCCTAGCAATAAACAAGTCAATGTGTGCAAACAGGAAGTGCTACATAAGGAAACCATGCATTCAATTCCTTAGCCACCTAGTAAACGAACACAGCAGTAGGCCAACACCGGAACAGCTGTCACAGGACACGCAAACTTCTCACGAATTTCTTCGGGTTGGTAAACTGGCTGAGGGAAAACATTAGGGACTTCACAACGATTACAGCGCCTCTAATAGACATGCTGTCCCCGAACTGTAAGTTCCACTGGAACAGTGAACACGAAAGCTGCTTCCAGGAACTGAAGATCAGATTCTGGCAGTGTACAACACACGCATGTCACGACCCCAGTAGGCACCTATACCTACAAACGGACACCAGTGAGAAGGGCCAAGATGCCGTCCTATTCCAGTTAGGTGACAGCAATGGGAGCTTAATCATAGAGTACAGCAGCGTCAAGTTTGGTCCGACTGCGGGTCGATACGATGTGAGATAGAGATAATATTTGGCAGTGGTTCGGGCAGCGAAGAGTTACAGGGTGTACTCTGAGAACCAGCGCTTTACCCTACGGACCGACAACAGGTGCTTCTCTGGTTTGACTCCATTATAAAAGCCAGTAACAAACTGGCCTGGTGGGCATCGTTGTTAAAATAGTACGACTTCGTAGTGCAATATGTCCCCAGAGCAGAGAATCAACTGTCCGATGAACTATCCAGACCACCAGGCACTGAGGTAGCAGTCTACAGGGGCGAGTGGGATGACTTTCTAATCATACTGAGAACACCGCGACGAACACCAGCAACAGGCAGGTAATCTATAATGCTATATAGATCATACCGAACATGGAACCCAGGCTCGATGAACTCAAGACCTTGATCATCAATACCCAACATCAATGCACACAAACGCGGGCCAAGAAAGCGGAAATCATTCAGGGAGTTGGTGAGTGGTGGCACATCCAGGACACACATGTCGAGAACCCTTCGCTAGCACCCCGATTCTACCTGGTGCCTCTATGTGCCAAAAGGAGCTCGAGAACGCGTGCTAAGGCACACCCACAGTAGCCATTTTGCTGGCCATCCTGGCTTACCCAGACCGCCAGGAATCTCCACCCACATTTCCACTGGTCAGGAGTAAGCAGGGATGTACACAAGTACATGAAGGAGTGTATCCCCTGCAACCACTTCAAGAGCAGGAGAGCAGATGGGGGGACCCAACAGCAACCCAGGGTGTAGATGGAGCTATTTGAGACTGTGTCCTTAGATCGGATGGGCCCCTACCCCCTTAC
This sequence comes from Clitarchus hookeri, assembly GCA_002778355.1. Taxonomy (NCBI): domain Eukaryota; kingdom Metazoa; phylum Arthropoda; class Insecta; order Phasmatodea; family Phasmatidae; genus Clitarchus; species Clitarchus hookeri. Next base: position 99,949 of record NQII01003723.1, on the reverse strand, counting down.
TTCCACAGGGAAGGGGTTCATCGTAGTCATGATTGATGGATTTTCTAGATGGACTAAAGCCTACTCTGTCTCCAGTGCACGGGCTTTCACTGTTGCACAGACACTAGAATCTGAGTTCTACCCCCACAGGGAGTACCCAAAATCATGGCTCACCTACAACGGTACTCACTTCACTGGAAGTTACTAGCGTTAGCTGTACACCTTGTAAGGGTTAAGTCACAACACAACACCAATATACCTCCCAAGGTCAAACCCCACTGAAAGAGGTAACTAAGATCACAAGACCCAGTTACTCCTGAGAGTGGGAGACCCAATTGCACCTGAGAGTGGGGCAGGATCTCACCAGCTGGGCCCAACATTTATCTGCCGCCCTATTCACAATAATGCGAGGGGTGAATTTCGCAACAAGGGAGTCTCCAGTAGTGATCCTGCAGTGTCGCAAACTCATGATACCTGGAGAATTAGCCGCATGGCAGACAGAGGGTGCGGTTGAACTAGAAAATGGTACAGTCAGAAAACAGAGCAGGGAGGCAGAGTTAGTAACAGCTCACAGAAACCAAGACCACTACAACGAAATATGAATGCCTGCCACCACACAAGCACCACGACGATTGGCACCTGGCCAACTGGTCTACATAAGGAAGCTAAAATTGTCCAACGACGAGAAGAATGTCTGCGCAGGGTTCACTCAGAAGTGGAGCGGACCACATTCAGTGGTGAATCTGCTAGGGTACACCACATACCTCACCAAGCTGAGTAACAGATGGAGAGCCGCTGTCCACCACGACGACCTTGGATTGGCAGAGGACACGCCAAGCATCACAATGCCTGACCAGCAGGCCGAACCTGAAATGCTAAGTACCCCAAAGTGGGACCAATTGTGCACAGCATTTTTCTAAACATTTCATGCAACTTCATTTAATTGAAAGCTTCAGTCAGTGGTGGTTTTTATTGTATTCAGTGTCATCGAGCATGGCGACCCACGCCCCTTTGCCCAGGTGGACTCTTACATCACTTCAGGAGACAGCCATCTGGCAACACTGTACCAAGGTAAATACCAACACGTCACAGGAAATGTAATACAGGGACTTTTCACAAGAAAACATAACAGTTTATTCAATGTGTATTTATAAGAGGGTAATTACATTTTTACAAAGAAAGATTGCCTATAAAGCCCACTATCATAATAACGTTTCATTTAGTGCGGTTTCACTCCCCGTCAACTTCACAACTTCAAGCTTAAGACACATTTGTAAATCAATGGGTGTGCCACTAATGTGTTTAATTAAATTTACATACTTTTTCACCTTTTCTATAATGTTACATAGCGCTTAAGTCATTATTTACCACTCGGTGTTCGACATTGGTTCACGCCACTTGTGACGGAAACCTATGCCACTCGTCCAGTTCGTCTCAGCAATCTGCGAACCTCCTTGGTACCATCAATTAGGCTGATATCACTTCTTTGCTATAGTTACTCAATTAACCGGAACATTTGATTTCTTTTTTTTTTGAAACGAGGGGAGGGGAAAACACCGGCACTCTCATCAGAGAGCATAACCCTACTGCGTATCTGCATAACCACCATGCTGACTTAAGTCATTTTCACGATAAGGTCACTGGATGGACGTAAGTGCTGGGTCCGTTTCTTTTAATATTCACATGTCCACTCTTTGAACAAGTAATAAAGTATGTGAGTAAACAGTTTTACAAAATTCAGGGAGTTTTGATTCATTGTCTACCAGGACACATAGGACATTACATCCCTTGTAGTACAACCCACAATTTTTCTAATATATTTCATATGTACGAAACGCCCTACAGTTTCGCCACAATATTTATGTGTATAAGTAGTGTAATATAAAGAGCCTGACAACTTCATCTTCAAACTGACAGAGGCATCCAGGGCCCCCTGGGCTGTCAACCGAACGGCCCACATCAGTAACTCTTCGCTAAGTTATGGCGCCGGGCAATTCTACACTCAACTAGCCATGGGTCGCCTTCAACCATGTCAAAATTAATACTAATTTCGTAACTTTAAAAAATTGTTGTCACAGCCGAAATTCATTCGCAGGTGACGAGGTTACAAACCAAATTACATGCTACATAAACAAGCCTAGTACAACTTCATACTAATGTAAACAAACTCGGGGCTAGTCACACCATGCATTCTGCAAGGCTGGAAACATTACAGGAAAATTTTGAAAGATTGGAAATGAGAGTGGACGAGGAAATTACACATGTGCTTGACAATACCGACACACAGTTTGGAAAAATTTGTTCGGAAATATATACAGTTAATGCCAAGGTCTTGGCTGAACCAGGAAATGAATAAGACACAGGAAGAGGTAGAATTAGAGTTAGCTGACATTGAGATCTGCATTTCTGGTGCTGAACAATGGCCTATGTTACCGGGTCAAAATTCCCACTCAGATATGTTGGCTGATATTGAACACCAGTTTAACAGCCTGGAAATACAAGTAGAATATGCATACCACATTGCTGAGAGCAAAATTGAATAACAAAATTTACAGTTACAGCTTAAAATTTCTACTGTAGATAAACATCTGTATAATTTGCACACTGGAAGCTCACATAAGCCCACAAATGACACCATACCTCCATTACAATGGTCAACTGAACCCACAGTGTTTGTAACAGCACCACTTATATTCTGAACCCGAATGCATCTTTAATACCCTATCCTGCAAAACAGTGGGCAGAGGGTATCCGAACATACTCAGGCTGTACATACGAAAATCGCGTAATTTACCCGAGGAAATTTGATGAATATTGTAAACGATTTAGGTTAAGTGAAAACGAAATTTTATTGTGTCTGGGGTTACGTAAAAAATTCATAGAATTTTTCTGGTGGGAGATGATCGAAGATAACACACACTCCTACGCAGATTTTCATACCAAGTTTCTTGTACAATATTGGAGCCTGCGAATTCATGGGAATTTAAGAGCGCGTCTTCATTTAGGAAAATTGAACCAACTCCAGGACAAATCACTGGAACAACATATCAGTGAAATATATGGGCGAACACGTTATTTGATTGCTCCCATGGATGACAAGTAGCTCGTGGAGGTTATTGTTTCGCAGCTACATCACATATATCATGATAGGTGGTCAGACCACCCATTTACAATTTTGTCATAGTGTCGTCATCAAATTCTCAAACTTAACCATTCTGAATGTCAAAGGACACTTCCGGTGAGAGACATAGAGAGGCCATCACCAAATGTGGCATTTCAAAATCAGAATCTCAGGGTACGTTCCTTGGAGTTCGAACCATTAGGTGCAAACTTTAGTGTAAATAATAGCAATGGCTACAGTGAATCATAGCAAAAGTTTTCCAAAAGAAACAGTACCATACTAAAAATTGCATGTGTTCGCTTGATAATCATAAGAACCATAACGACAACAGTTTTCAAAATTATGGGAGGTCAGAAATGTAACCCATTGCATATGTACATAATTATGGTTAAATTTATTTTTTGCCAAGTAAAACACAAGGTGCTAGTAAGTCTACGCCTTCAGTTACATCAAGTCAGTCTCAAGGTTACTAAAAAATTNACTTTACAGGCAACCATTTTTTTTGCTAACCAATCATTACAAGGTCTTGCAATTCCTGTAGCACAGCCAGCAGTGTACACTGAAACACTTAACCACCATAAGAGTTAAGTTAGTCAGTGGAAAGGTACACATGTAACACCAGTATTCCAGCAGGTAAGTAACGCACAACTATTTAATGCTGGTGTACAGCAACAAGGATACTTCCAATGTAATGAGCCATTAAATCTGTTAGTACCTCCTTTTCCACCACCGGTACGAAATCCTGTAGTTATTACTTCTCCATATGGTGGTCAACAAATCCATAAACATAAGTTAAACTAGCCAGCACTCGGATGATGCCATTTTGAATGAATTGCCAAGACTAGAAGTTTCAATGCCTCAGATTGATCCGGAGAAACTTCGAATCGAAATTGAAAGTTCGGTTTGTCAGCACCTTTATACTGCAGCTGAGAATCACAAGAAACGTCAGAAATCAAGCAAGAGAACAAGTTTCGAAACTGGTGACCAATTTTTGCGAAAAACTAACTCAATTAGTTCAATTTGGGAGAATGTTACGAAAAAATTATTTTTTATGTTTGAAGGACCCTTTAGAGTTACGGCAAGAATTCAGCATAATTGCCATGAGTTGTCTAATTTAGATAGCCAATCAGCAGGGTGTTATAATATTACTCAAATGAAGCCGTACCACTTGTATTGTGTACCTGAGCAACTTTAGTAAGGCAACAGCTGATTGAAGATCCGCCTGCGAGCGTGAAAGTTTGGCTATTGCTTATGATTTATAAGAGGCTGATAATTGTGATATGCAGGAGATAAGTAACTGATCCTACACGAGACGCTTGTGCACAATATGCTGCGATTTATATTTGTTTACTTCAAGTGTTATTGTTTACTTCAAGTGTTATTGTTTACTTCCAGTGTTATTGTTATTGCCTCAAGTGTCTTGTCATGTTTAAGGGTTCTATGTTATGTTTTAATGCCTATGTTCTTGTTTAATTTTACCACTATTATAAAGGAAGCCAAGCCTAAACTGAGTTAGAACGCACCCATGTGTCGTCACAGCATAGTCAAGCTGTATATTATGTGTCTGAAGGAAAATAATACCTACCTGCATAGTATCACCATGGCCTAATTTCAAGCCGTAGCTGAGCACTGATGACCCGACAGTCAATTAAAAATATAGCGAAGACAGACCGAGGTTAAAAGATTATTGTAAAAAAAAAAAACATGCTACACCCATAATAAGAGTAACTGCCAAGTTGTGTGTTATGTAATGCCGAAGCTAAACTGCCTATCTGTTCCACTCGTGGATAAATCTAAATAAACAATATCATTCTCACACATGCTTAAAGTCTAAATAAGTCTAAATAAGTCCAGTTGCATCTGGGGAAATGAATGCAGCGAGAAAGCCAGAAAGGCTCCAGAGATACAACCCCCCTCCCAACCCTTCATATGCCTTCACAACATGTATTACGTCCTTGTGTGTGCATGTGTGGGCTGTGTGAATGCGGCCTAACATGAAGGCTATATTTTCATAATATCTGGTCACTTTCGAATTAAGTCTTAAGAATCTTAGCAAAGAGTTTTCATTGCTTTATAGCCAATCAGGCATGGCTACCCAATTCCTCCTGGGGTGAAAGTGAACTCGCCCAGCTCGAGCCATCCGATGCCTCTTTACTATCTTAAAAATCTGAGTGGAATTACTTTGTAAACTCTTTATAGCAGTGATAATTGTGTTTTTAACCTAATGAATAAAGGAACGAACTGGGAACGACAGCTTCGAAGCATTTCTAAATTACGTTGCATGGTTAATGTAGTGCCAATACATTTTTAATTTTTCAACAATCTGTTTATGTAAATTAGTTAATAAATGCTTATATGTTTTATATTTGAGGGTTATGTTATATTAGTGTAATTGTTAAATTTCTTATTAGCATTTTGTTTTTTCTTGTCTCTCTCACATTCCTTTGCGCTGAGCTCCTGGCGAAGCTGTACCTATTTTCTTCAGTTGGTCTTCTAGCACTGCCAGGGATGGTCACATGCCTCTGAGCCTTCACGGTTTTTCAGCACATACACATAGGAATCTTTAAATCCTAATCTAATATGGGTCAGGCCATCGTAATTTTGCAGAAAAATTCCACTAGATCATATTTTGGGGAGGTCGTTCGGCGACTAGATTTTATACCCTTAAAAAACAAGGTGGACTAAAACTTAATGTGACAGATCATACAAAATGAGTAATCTAGTGTTAATTTCTCTTCTTTTCTTAGGGGCCACGGTTGCTGAGTGGTTAGCCTGCTCACCTACCACTATGGAAAACCGGGTTAAATTTTCAGTCGGGTCAGTTCCGGATTTTCGCATGTGGGAATCATGCTGGACGATGTCGCTGGTCTGCAGGTTTCCTCGGGTATCTCCCGTTTCCCCATCTTTTTCTTTGTGGTGCTTTTTCACATTCATCTTAATCAGCCTCAAGACCTCGCTATTAAGAGCCGCCCAAATCTCTTCACTCACTCTCTTCGTTTCTAGTGGTAGTGACGATTAAATTCTTCTATGCATACGAAACGAGCCAACTTGTGACGATTTCCCTTCGTTTCTATTGGAAGGGCAACTAGATTCTTCTCTGCACACTGGCCTTTTTTTTTACTCAAAAATTTAGAGCTTTGTAGACAGTATTGCTAGGTTGAGGGAGAAATCCCACAGCATAGGGATTTCTTGAACGAAAAAGGATTGAGGGATTTTTCAGCAAATCAAACCATTAATGTAGGGATTTTTGGCGAAAAGCTGATTTCCTTTTTTTTACCACTTTTTACAGCAGCCACCTTATAGTTTGTAATTTCCGCCATCAGATAATATTTTTGTTTGCCAGATTTAGTGCATATATCTGCAACAGGATTGATGTAGCTATTGCTGGAATTTTGTAATATTGGTTTTTTTACATTTTTTTTTATAATTCGTGAATTACCCCGTATTCTCACCTTGGTAAACAGAATGGTTTCTTTGGAAGTTTCATATGCAATAAATGTTAAAACAATAATATTGTGAAACTTGTTTTTTCCTGGAAACATCATTCACTTCCTTTGTAATTATAAATATTTAATGGTGATTATTTTTGGTTGTCGTACCATTGTTGAATTGATAATAATTTGGTGTTCAAAACTTGATTTTTTTTGTTACTATGTGACATTACTTAACTTATATTTTATGGTAGTGCTTTTAGGATAGATGTTAAAATATTTGAATGTGCAAATGATTGCTGAAGGGATACATTAATATCAAATGATTTATAGTAATAGTATTAAAAGTGAACATTTATGCGCTGTGTATTATTTGATGTGCCTTTCTTATCTGTATGAAAATAATATATGATTAAGTTTCATTTTACAATATATTTAGTTTTATGTAGGGAATATTTAAGCTTGTGAGGGATTTTTGAAGCAGTCTGCAGGGATTTGTGATTTACAAAGCCTGGCTACATTGCTTGTAGATTGTGTGAGATTGTTTTGAACCACTGTATACTACCGTGGGCTTCGTTGTTGTACAACATACCATAAAAAAANCAAAAAAAAAAAAAAAAAAAAACTCATACTAGCTAGAAAAATACATTTTGTGATTAGAACGTTTCGATTTTAAAAAGGTTCGTTTTTATCTAAAGGAATTATGGGTGATTCGAATTTGATGGATAAATCTTTGCGATCAGTTTTTGGTAAGTCTATTTACTTTTCTTATAATAAGTTGTTTATGCCGCCAAGGATTTACAAAATTAATGCAGCACACGAATCTAATGTAGTGGATGAATTAAATATAAATGAATATACTAAAGTCACACTTTACAAAATATATCTGAAATTGTAAAATATTTAAAATTTAACCTAGAGTTGTGGGCGTGGAAAAAGTAATTACTATCCTCGTTTTTGAAAATTCACCGGTGCATTCGCCGATGTACGCCGGATGGTCAAAAAATACTGTGTTTGTTGAGTCTGTTTAAATTGGGGGTAATTTTTCAGAGTAACGGCTTTTGTGAAGGAAACGTCGTAGACCCACACAAGTAACATGATTTGTCTGACCATCTCTGGGTGGTCCTTAAACTGGAGGATAACCCCTATTCTGTTTTGTCTAGATGAAATTGCGGGTGAGCAGGGTGGTTACTAGGCCACGAAAGTCACAAATGCCCTGAAAAGGTTGAGAGTTCTGAAAAAGGTCCCTAAAGTAGTCATGATTTTTGAGTGCTTTTTTAAGTCATGAAAATGTTTCCAGTATATTGAATTCTCAGCAAGTGCATGTGTCTAGTACTTGTTGACTTGGACCGCTATTTCTCACGTACGGTAACCATGCATTGCATCACCGATAATATTGTAAATTTGATCAGCAGTTTAACGTAATCTTGTGCAATATTCTATGTCTTATGAGAAGTTGTAATTAATAAAAAATTTGATGTGACATTTATTGCAACAGATGTGCTGTCAAACACAAGGCTTGTTTATAGCTCTACAGTGGCAAGAGATCGTAACTTCAGTAATTTGAAGCACCATATATTTTTGTTTTTAATAAAAAATATTTGTGAAGTTGTGTTGCTCTCTGTTTGTCAAGTGTGGTTGAGCCCTACTTGCAAAATGTCTGCTGTACAATAGAGTAGTTGTTAGTATTTGTTACTGTTGATTAGAATTTGTAGTTTTTGCATGATTAGTTTTTATAGCATGTTTAACAGCAGACTAAAAAGAAAAATAATACTTTGCTGCTATGGAAATATAAAAGCAGCTGATGTAACTGTGTTATTTAAACAATACTACACACGTGTTAGTCATAGATAGTGATTTTGTTTTGTTATATCATGATAACGTCTCTCAAGAATATCGGCAAGCAAATATTTAAAAAAATACTTGAATGCTCTGCCTATTAATGTATTATTTCAGGATATGGGCCTACTAACTTAAACAAGAGTAGAACTATCACCACTGCTAGTTAAGTCAATTGGTTTCCGCCAAGAATTGTACGAAGTATAAGTTAATTCAAAGGTTGATTTCAAGCTATTCGAGCTCGGAAATATGTAAGAATAAATTCTAAAAATAGTGAAAAAAATTTTAAAAAGAAATGATTTAACAAATGTACAAGGTAGTTTAACACCTTATTTAGGTTTATATTATATCATCATGAAAAGTGGCTTTCGTAACCTTATAAAAAAAAAAACTAACCCAGTTAGTGGTTGTTAACTAACCTTGGCTGCTGGGTAAATTATTGTTTTTCCATTTAAACTAACCTAGAATGCGTGATGCTTGATTATTCTCCCTTTGTTGGGATAATAGGTGAACCACTATTTTTGCTAGGTCTTTCCATTAACTAATTCAATTTCAAACTTTTTTTTATCTTTTCATTTTTGTCTTTTATTTTACAATTTTTACTTTATATTTCAAATAAATCCTTGTCACTGGTTAATGGCATAGACTGTTTTGAGGTTGAAGAACTGGTAATTGTTTCTTTATATTCCTCAAATCTACGTTTGCGACTAATACTTCTCTGATTTTTACTGGTCATTTTAAAATCAGTATTACCTATTGCCATCTTTCTTTCTTTCCTCTGATCCACCAAAAACTCTCTTTCCTTGACCGGTACTTTGAGATGTTTTTCACAATGACACGAATCAAAACGCTTGCATCTGCATGCTGAAATGTCAAAAAGACACTTTGAATCATTTACAAATCGCTCGATTCGATGTTTATAACTTTTCACTTCTTCCCTTGAACTATATGACTTTAACAAATTCCTATACTTATTGTGATATGCCTAGATTTTCTTCATGGCAGCGCAATTCCCTGTAGTTGGTATTAATGCAAGCTGCCACCTTTCAATCACTTTTTCTGACTTCTGCACACGTATCACTCACTAAATCTTTATATTAATTGGATTTATTGCGACTAATCCATAAATAATATAACATAATGTCCTTGTATGTTGGTAAGGTATTAAGAGGTAAATCACATACATGACCGAATATGGGACATCTAACAACTCTCAGTAACACTACCATCACAAACACCAAGTAATTTCAACGAACTTATTACAAAAAATTGACAAGCGTCCGACCAAAACAATAGTTCGAGTACTATTTGAGGTTATGTACGCATGGGTTTAACGGGGTTGCGGGGGTTCCCCAATGCAAGACATTGCAAAGTAAGCGTGTACTAGGTCAAATTAGATTCTTTCTTATGCATTTTCAAATACTTTTGTTCGATTTAAGTCTGAAATTGTGTCTGGGAACAGAAGATTAAAAATCACGGAATTTCAAGTTTTTGTAAAAAATCAAATGGCTTGAGGCAGTATTATTACGAAAAAGAGAAATTTTTTTTTTTCGTACATACAACGATCCACCCTAACGACCATGTTGCTGCTTGTGTTGGGGTGTTTTGGCTGATGCGTGACCGTTTTAACTTTGGCAATAGCAAGACCATTCCTGTAAACTCTGGATTGTGAGGGAAATCCACCACGTAATGTACCTTCATTCTATTGGTTCATCTTGTGCTTGTGCATGTGCATGCACCACGCATCAAGTCGCTCGTCCAACATGAATTTCTTACTGGAACTTTTCTGTTTGAACCGATTTTACTGAGAATAACATGAAATTGTTTTGAATAACAACAATTTTGTTTCTCGTAACCTTGTTAAATAAAGTAACTAATTAACTGACTTTACTTTCTGCTTTGAGATCCCAATCATTAAAACTATGAAATCACTTATAAAAATTAAAAATTATTGACATTGTTGTTAAAAAAAGGTAAAACCATTTTAAAGTCTGTTGAAATTGTGATATTATGTTGCCCTGTTTTTTTTTTATGAAATAATATAATGTTGGTCACTAAACAGTCTATGTTCGAGAACTTTTTGTAATTTAATAACCCTTACTTGCTTCTAAATTATCTATATATACGTGTGTGCACACACACACATATATATATATATATATATATAAAATACAGACACACATGTAGGGAACAAATAATTGCTCTATATGCTGGTTATATTTTTACACATTTATGTAAAGGTGCTGGAATCTAGGCTTGGTCCACCTTGTTGTCTTCAGAATCCATCGGAACTTCCTCCCATGCTTCTTTTTTTAAGTTCCTGCACCAGTGCTACTGACGAGAAATATGGTGTATCGGTACACAACAGCACTCCAGGTCGTGGAGTGTAAGCTAATTTCTATCGTTTGTCCCAGCCACACTATTAGAACATTTCATGCCACCCTGAGGTCTCATACTTCACGTGTGTTAGTTGACCGTGACTACGTGGCACCTGTATATTTAATCTATCTTCCACTCTTAGTGTGGCGGGCACATGGTCAAACTAACTTTACTATCTTACAGGGTTTATGTGTTTAATGTATTATTCGAGAACAAAAGTTTGCCCTCGTTAAACACTTTACGTGAAACCATGAGGGGAGGAGACAAGCCTCGGAGGAGGGGGTCAATAGTATTCCAGGAGGGAGAGGGGGCGAGTTAGTGTTGCAATACCCCCTCCCCAGGAGAGGGATTAAAGGCCTGACAGTTAAGGTTCGGATGTACCATAATTATCACACACAAGTCCTTGGTCCCATTTCTCACATTTGATAATTTCTGGATGCTTACCATAATTTACTTGTCCTTCAGGCATTCAGAGCTATTGCAAGTTGACCTCGGCCAAACGGTTTGTAGTATGATTACAATAATTTGAGGATGCATACCATAATTTACTTTGTGGCCTCCAAGCATTCCAATGAGCCATCGTGATTCGAGATCGGCCCAATGGTTTCCCAGATATTAAGGTTGAAAGGTACGATGTTACCATAATGCATCATAATTTATATTTATCTGCCTACTTACATACCTACAGTAGTCGTCAACCATCCAGTTCATACCCTAAATCCCTTCTTCACCCAGTAATTTGTACCATAAATAAATACCTGTGCTATAAATAAAAAATATTTTACAACATTTATTTTACCGAAAAATATATTCACATATTACCTGCTTCACTTACCATGGCCAAGCCTGCGGAATCCACGGGCCCGACCCCTGGTGACAATATTAATGAAAAACAATAGTTCGGTGCTGAAAAAAATGCAATGTTTGGGGGTGTGCAGCACAATGCTCTCAAGGATGGGTAGAACGCTACACCCCTTAGTACCTATTCCCATCCTTTCTCTTTCTGTCTCCACCCTTACAGTCGCCCTCACCCCCTCCTCCTTGAAGATTGTTTGACCAGGGAGTATGTTATGCTAGAGATTAACATAAGTGGCATGTTTTAAGGGGGTGTTTTACTCAACTTAAGGAATTTTGAAAATTTGGGGGTTTTAAGGGTGGCCCATTTTTTGTTTCCCAATATCTCTGTATCGGTTCAACCTACATCATTCCAATTTTGCATACATTTAAGACCATTAGTTCCCATCATTTGACAGTGTTCCATCAACTTCACCTTAATTTGTAAGATTTGAAGGGGGGTGGAATTTAAAATTGCTATATGTCCTAAACAGTTTGAGCTACGGTGACGAGACTCAGTAGGCAATCTCAGGGGCCCAACATCTTGAAGCCTTCAAAGCAACGGGCAGCCCTGACAATTTAAATTTTTTTTCTAAATGATGGGGGTAGGGGTATTGTTTAAAATTTGCTCTCTGCTTTATGAAACTTCTTTCATGGATTTTTCCTCATACATTCTTGAGTGCTGTGTAAGAATTTCTCAGGTTACACTCTTTCCTACTTTTTGCATTTTTTAAGGTGGTTCTATGTTTTGTGCCCTTTGGGTAACCAAAATTGTGCTTCGAAAAATCTCTAATTTCGATGCCTATTACCATCTTATCCTTAACAACTTTTGTGGAGTGCCAAATTTATTTAAAACTCTCACTCCATCTTTTTTTGTTCCCTCCCTCACCCGAAACCCTAAGCGGAAATAAACATTGAGGTGTGGAGGATGTTTTGCTGCTTCCTACATTTGACCACTTGCTGTTTCAATACTTTTCAGCCTAGGAACTTGAAATTTGGATCTAAAGCATCTTTTAAAGGGAAATTTGTCACAGATTTTCCAATATTTTGAGTTTTTAAGGGTTAGTCAATTTTTGATTCCCAGTATTTCTAAAACAATTTGTCTCATGACATTCCAATTTTTCAGGCTCCTTAACTCTATCGCTTTATTTTTCCCTCATGGTGTACTGTTGACCTTACCTTAGCTGTACAACTACTACAACAACAGGCCTTGTAGGCATCCTCAGAAGCCTGATGGCTTTTTAAGGTAGCAGCTTCCTTTGACTATTTTTTGTTTTTTCAAGTTTGAGGGAGTGGCAATTTTTATAATTTTTCTCTGCTTGCCAAAATTTTTGTGGTTTTTCCCCATCCGTTTTTGAACAGTGTGTAAGGATTTCCCATTTCACACTTAATTTTCTTAATTTTTCCCTTGATTCACCTGTAACGAATAGCATGCTGAACCTGCAGGTTCTGCCAATGCGGGTTACATAGACCGCGGGTGCAGCTACTGTGGATTGCGTTGGCCATGGGTTCTGCTTCTGCAGGTTACGTCGATATCTTCATATACGTCACCGGATTCATCCATGCAGAGTAAACCTGTGGAGTTCCACAGGCCCAACCCCTGGTTTTATTTTTGGTTAGACATTTAAGGGAGTTCATCCCTCATTTGTACGTGAGATCTGTGTTCTTGGCATATTTCGAAAGTGTTGTGAAGTATGGTCTGTTATTGTTGGGGTAACTCATCTCATGTTGTTAATATATTGAAATTACTGAAAAAGGTGTTAGCATAGTAACAAATTCTGCATGTAAGGCTCATTGTCTACCTTTTTTTGTTTCTATTGTATTAACAGTTGTAAATCTCTATATTTTGGAATGTGCTCTGTATCTTAAATGTGTTTTAACGGCCTCCCTAGTTGTCATATGGGTCTCATTGTGAGCAGTTGTCTTTTTTATAATTTTTATAAAGCTATAGAATATTTAAATAAAATATTTTTTTTTATCAAAATAGAAATGAAAGTCAATCTTTTGTTGCCAATTTATAAATTTGGTTATTGAAATGTAAATGTGGTCATTGAAAGTGGTAGTCAGCAAAAATTACTGTAAGTATACCTCTGTTTACAATATTTGTTATTCTGTAAACAGTTTTTTAAGCTATTGAGACGATGCTGTATTTTTGAATAGATTGCTGTTTTAACAACCTATAGACACCGTTTTTCTGAGGAAACAACACACGTGAAGTAATTGTCCATCACCATTGCAATGCTTCCTTACAGTCGGATTTGACCTTGAAGCATTTCAAATTTTTTTTACTAGGGAAGACCATTAAGTGTTTTAATCCAGAGAAATTATTTTCATCCATATTTTACTAGAATTAGGAATTCCCTCAATTTTCTATATATTAGTTTAAACAAAACTCAGAGTAATTACTCAAATATTGCAATTAATATATAGACTAAGTTACCCGTTGTCATTGTGAATTTGTATTATATCCGACGAAAGACCAGGCTGTCAGCATTGTTGGCTAAGTATCCCTTTTATTATAAAATTAATTTTTAGACATAAATGAGAACGAGATGAACACATGTAAATCAATGTGTAATCTGTGATGATTATCTTATTATTTTATGTTTTAGCTTGTTCAGTGTACATTTTGTCACTATATAGTATAAAAGGAAGTCCCTAGCGCATCTTTCTGTCTGTATGACTGCGCTAATCTCGAGAACCACTGAATGGATTTGGATGCGGTGGTTCAAAGAAAGAGCGATATTATCGCCTACTAATGAAGTCGAAAAAATTAATGAATAAGTGCTCGCAAAATTCAATGTGCAAACACAAGTCTATTACTCAGTAGATACAGTACTCGAAAGTGAAGAAGCTGTGCACCACAGAATTTCTTAATTCATTGAATCCTTCTGACATGCCACCACACAAACTAATTTTAAAACTTGGATTTCCCATAATTTTATTTCAAAATATAAATCCACCGAAATTATGCAAAGGGACTAGATTACAAATAAAAAGTTTAAAAAGTTATCTCATTGAAGGTACTATTCTAACTGGCTGCGGTACTGGAGAAACTGTTTTAATACCTAGAATACCAAAGATTCCCTTGGATTTGCCTTTTTAATTTTAAGAGAGTCCAATTTCCAATAAGAGTTTGTTTTGGTATGACCATAAACAAGGCACAGGGTCAAATACTTTATGTGGCTGGAGTGGATTTAAGTGGAGCATGTTTTTCACATGGACAACTATACTTAGCCCTTTCACGTGTCACGTCAAACAGAAATCTTTTTGTACTGGTGGTTGGATGCAAAATGATTAATGTTGTATAGAAATAAATTTTCTAAGCCACTATCATATAATATTGTTATTTTAGAGATGTATGAATGCGGATAAAGCGAAGGAGGTAGGTATGTCAGGATCGTGGTAAATGAAGGTCCATAATATCTGCCTACCCCTCTGGGAGACAGGCGTGATGCGTATGTATGTATGTATCTTATATATGATAGTAGTTTACTAATTTACTATCATGTAATATTGTAATTGTCTTTTCCCAATTTATTTATTAGTGTATCGCTGTAAAAACTAAATTGTTCCTGGGCGAAGCTGGGCTGGGTCACTAGTTCTGTTATGTATGGCAAAGTCTATTGTAACATTTGTTATCTAATAACTAATAGATTACTGAATTACTGGGAATAATTGATTACTTTTCAACTGTGGGCATTACAAACTAGGTATGACAAAAAATGAACAGAGCAGATAATTTCCCGTACAGTGCACTTTGTTTAAAAATTGTGAATTTTATGGTTAATTTTTAAAGAACTTTAAACCAAACTCAAGTTTTTTTACAAATTAACTGTAATTCATATTTTTGTTTGTTATTATGGCTTTTATTCTTGTCAATTTTTTATGCATGGACAGTGTTTAATATTTATGGTGCAGCACCCTACCAGGTAATTATGAAGACTAGGGGTTCATATGCAGGAAAGTTTTCTTCTGATTAATTGTGCTATATTTTATTTTTACTAGGTCTCCCGAGTTGCAAAAATGTAGTCACTGGAGTTATTAAGAATCACAGCTGTTTTGAAGTAAAAATGCCAGAGAGCTATAAAAACAATATATTTGGGGTTTGCAAGACTTATCTAAGTATTTTTATTTGGTTTTGTTGGCTCTTCATTATCATGGACCTATGTTTATTTTATTTCCTTTCTTGTTGGGCAGTGTGCGACATCTTGAGCTTAGGGGGACATCTTGGTGGTGATTTAAATGGCTTCGTATAGTACTAATGATTGTAGGGAAACAAACATATATATTAAAGGCTACGCACTTAAGTGTCACAAAATCCAGAGCATCAGGACAGCTCTCCCTTTCTCCTTTTTCTCCCTCTCGCCTTTCCTATCCCTTTCATCTCTCCCCTCTCCTTTTCTCTCTCCATTCTTATTCTTTTTTCCCATCCCTATACCTTTTCCCCTTCCCCATCTCTATCCATTCTCCCCTTTCCCTCCTTACCCCTTTATCTCCTTTCTTACCCCTTCTCCCCTTCCTCTCCTTTCTTCTCCCCTTCCTCTCCCTTCTTCTCCCCTTCCTCTCCTTCTCCTCTTCCCCTGCTTTCTTCTCCCCTTCCCCT